>CAOLHI010001202.1:0-417354 GCA_948474755.1 Ctenosaura bakeri
ATGGAAGTCACTTGTGGATTCAAATAATTATTTCAGAGTGCCGTGTTGTACCATATTTGAGAAAGTGTTTCCTTCTCCATCCCACCACAGCAGTACCTTCTACACACACACTATAAACCTTTCCTATCTTCTGGACCAACTTTTGTTGATGAGATTTAATGAGCTTTCCATCTTAACAGAGCTCTTTTGTCCCTTTGCTAGTGCCTCCTATCAACAGTAGTCAATGGAGACAAAGATACTGACTTTGTGGTGCCTTTGAAGTAAAGAGAAGAAAGAAACCAGTTACTGTAAAATTTGAGTATGTAATGAATGCTCTGTTACACACCAAGCATCCTTGGCATATTTGGCTATGTTTAGCTTGCTGATTATGGGTTCTACTTGCTTTCTATATACAGCACAAGCTTCCCTTTTTTCTTCCCTGCTCAGCCAGTCTCGTCCTTATCTGCTGCATCACTGAACAGCTAACACTGATACACTGCCTTCCCTGTTTTCCATGGGCAGCCCCAGTTTTCTGGTACCTGTGTGCTTGGTAAAGTACTTTCCTCCTATTCTTGCATCTACTGTTTATAGGGGTTCAGGGAGTACTTTTCAATGGCTCTGCACCATTCCTGAGCTCTCCACATTCCTCATTGCTCTAAAGCAATGATACCCAAACTCTAGTCTTCCAGGTGTTTTGGACTTCAACTCCCAGGAGTCCCAACTGTCTTGGCCAATGATCAATGATTCTGGGGAGCTGAAATCCAAAACACCTGGAAGATCAGCGTTTGGGAAACAGTTCTCTAAAGCAAAGCAGCCTTCCCCATATAGCTGGCTGTGAGATTATGGGAGCTGTAGTCCAGTACATCTGTAGGACACTGTATTGGGAAGACCACTATAAAAGTTAAATCTCAAACCCAGGAGAGGCAAGTGGGAGCAGACAGATAGATAGTGTTAATGATTTGTTTTCAGTTACGCTTGTTCTGTAACATGCACAGTCAGGACTAATATTCTAAATTATTCTAAAGTATTGTTTTTGTTTTTGTTTTAAAAAAAGAAACTGTTAATAGTCAGTTCACTAACCACTTCCTTTGTTCCCCATTGTTAACTTTTCACCAAAATGTAGCAATATTTATTTATATAGAGTTTTGCTCTCTGTTTCATTTTGCTCTCATTTTTGCTTGATCCTCCAAACCAAGAAGGGGCAACTTCTAAGGTTCTAGGGATCCTTTTTGCATACTACCCAGACCTTGGTAGGCTCCCTCCCTCTGAGAACCCCCACCCAGCCTGAAAAAAGTTTCCCCACAAATGGCAAACCACACTCCCAGAAGTCTCAGGGAGGGCCCAGTTGGCTGTTTAAATATAAAAATGAAGTGACTGGGTGGTCACTTTCAGTTTCATGGAAAATGCTTTTTTCTAGCTTAAAACATTTACAGACTGCTCTTTCCCTTGTTATTTTAAAATCTCAACTAAAAATCTTGCTTTCAAGAGCTTGTGGAGTTTAGTTTAATATTGTTTTATGATTTTGTGTAGTTTGATTACATGTACTTGTCAGTTTGTTTTATAGTATATTGTATTTTTGTATTTTATTTGGGTAATTTTATTTACAATTGTATGGTATAATTTTATCAGTCATTCCTTCGCTTTGTGCATATACATCTATTTTAGATTGGCAAGCTTCCACAGTTTTGGGCTGCTTTACTTGGAAGGCATCATGTACATTGTTGTTGTTGTTGTTGTTGTTGTTGTTGTTGTGTGCCTTCAAGTCATTTCTGACTTGCAGTGAACCTAAAGCAAATCTATCACGGGTTTTTCTGGAGCTGAGTGTGCATGACACGACCAAGGTCACCCAGTGGGTTTTCATGGCCGAACGGGGATTTGAATCCTGGTTTCCTTTTAAAAAAAAAAAATTATTATAAAAAAAACAGTAACATAACATAACAAAAGTGAAGGGGAATGGAAAGGAAAGGAAAAAAATGCTTACATTTCTGTTTCTCTCCAATTACATAATATTACTTATACCATATGTTATAAATCATACTGGTTATATATTTTTGGTTTCAGATATAGATATATATGGCTCATTCTCAATATACCAACTGTTATTAATTATACCCATAATTAATATTTGCAAAATGCAATATAATTTCATTCTTATTTCTCTCCTTAACCATAACCATCATTACTTAATTACTCTTATTATCCTACATATCAATATACTATTTTTTTCACCAATCTAATTAACTCTAAATTAAACCTATCACAACAACTAAGTGTACCCCATCCCAAAGCCTATTATACCTCATATCATTCCACCTTCCAAAATTGTAACTCTTCTTTTGGAGGTGTAACACCTTCCTCTTTTGCTAACACTTTTTCTACAAATATCTTCCATATTGCATCAAAATCACTCCCTATCATTATTCCTTTTTTAACCTTAATTCCACATGTTAACCTGTCATTAATCGCAATTTGCCATACTTCTTTATACCAATCCTCTATTTGAAGCTCTCCTTGAATTTTCCATTTTCTTGCTATAATTAACCTTGCTGCAGTTAGTAAATTTGTAATTCTTCATAGCCTGAGTGCAATTGATGAACCCTGGTTTCCAGGATCTATAGTCGCAATACTCAAATCACTCTACCATGCTGGCTCTCACCATGTACATAGATGGCAATATAAAAATAAATATTAGTTTGTTGTTCCAACTTATGGCAACCCTAAGGTGAATCTATCATGGGGTTTTCTGGGGCTAAGACAGTGTGGCTTGCCCAGGATTACCCACTTGGTTTTCATGGCTGAGTAGGGAACTGAACCCTCGTTTCCAGGGTTATAATTCAATGCTCAGACCATTACACCATGCTGGATCTCTAAATGATAGTGATAGTAATAATAAGATCAACAACAACAACTCAGAAACATCAGAAGCTTCAGGGAATGTGATTTTCCATTTGAGGTCCTAAGCCTCACTTTGCCCCATTTGTTGTAAATATTTTAACCTTATTATTCCACTACAGCATATATATGAAGGTTCTGTGTAACACTGAGGTTTCTAAGTTATTTGGTAATTATATATATCTGCCAAATTGTAAAGATATTAGTGTTATGATTGCATTAGGCTTGATTTGTTAATTGCACTGAAGTAAAGGAGTTCATTTGGTTGGTGTAACTAAGCAAACTAATGCAATCCACACTTCCAGCCAGGAACACAAATCAGAATAAGAATTCCCTTTTCTTACTTCCCCAAATTTTGAAATACAATCTTTCATTAAACTCTTTGAAAAATATACCCATATACACACAAAACTCAATATTTTATAGTATAAAGAGTACAAAAATACATGTTTCTTGAAATATGCATTCAAAGAATAAGAGCAACTTTCATCTTTTGTTTTTCTTAAATTGCAGACTGATGAGGGAAAAGAATGGAGCAGATTATGAATTAACATATGTGAAGCTAATGTGGCCAAGTACTAAATTGATCTGTCTGTCCCTACCTAGAACAATTTTTTTTAAAGATGTACCATATTTGCCAGCATCTAAGATGTACCTATGTGTAGGATGTACCCCATTTATATACTGGCAAATACTATTTGCCAGCATATAAGATACACCAGTGTATAAGACTCACCCCATTTTCAAATGGTATTTTTTGGGGGGAAAGTGAGTCTTATATGTCAAGAAATACAGTAGTTTAAATTCATACCAGTTGGAGAGATACAATGGTATGTTGTATAAATGTAGTGAGATAGCTTCACCTTAGGGTTGCCACTGTGAGAAATGACTTAAAGACACACCACAGCAGCAAAGTGGCATGGAGCTGATCAACCATCTTGAATGAATCATGGCTATCTTTTAAATTTTAGCATGCTTGGGGGATGTTTGGACCATTTTATACAGTGAAGCCTAGAACATGGTGATTCATACCCATCTTTGGTTTAATATCCAGATTGTTACCTGAATCATCTCTTTAGGAGAGATTCTAACTGTGGAGAAAATGCTTAGATATTGTAACTCCTGATGAGTCTTTTATTATCTAAATACATTCTCCCTCAGTTTTTCTTGTAATGAGAATGTACTTCTTTCAAAAGGTTAGTTTCAGTTTCTAAAATCTACTCTGAATGTCCATATAATAGTGATAATAGCAAAACTATGAAGTTGCCATTTGGCTCTGAGAATCTACAGAGAAATGAAGAGGTTTGCAGGAACTGTAGGAGAGAAGAACCAGACTAGAAAGCTATCACAGAATTCCAGTTTTAATTTAAAAACTTGATGTTTCAAAGCAGTGGTAACTGGTGACTTCATGTCATTTGGAGTGGCTGAATAAGGTCTGGATTTTAGTCTCGCCTTAAATGAGTAATCCAAGGTGCTGAAACCATTTTAGAAATAGAGTGCAGTGCATTCGTAAATTCCTTTAAAGTTGAGACTAAAACCCAAAGTATATTCACCACTTCATTGGCATGGAAGCCCGTAGCTGTTATTATGAAAGGATGGTACACATGCATATCATTACTGCATTGATTTCTTGTTACACCGATATCAGGGGCAAACACGCTGCCTTCATTGAATCAGATTGCCAAGACATTATCTTCAGCTAAAAACTCAGGGCATATCTGAAGGCTAGAACATGGGAGAGTCTGCTGTAGGACCAGGGTTGAAACTGTTGTGTGTACTCATACATGCTTTCTAATTGGGCCTGAAAGCACAAAAACTAATTAATGTCTACATCTGCCTCTCCTGACAGCTGCATTGCAAAAGAGCACTTCTCTGCTTAAAACATTGTTTCTGTATCATAAGGACTTAAGGGCTTGGTCCAACAACTTCAGGCTAGAATGTATCCCAGAGTAGCCTGCGTGGCTGTATGCCTCAAAGCACTTGGTAGGACCATAGCTGAAATGTTAGAGCATGTGCTTTTCATATAAAGGTTCCCAGGATTCATTACCAGTTAAAAGGATCAAAAAGAACATGGTGGGGGGAAAAACTAAAGCCATTTCTGCACTACCCTGTTAAAGTGCTGCTATTCCACTTTCAACGCCCTGTGGATTTCTGGGGTTTGTAGTTTACTGAGACCAAAGAGCTCTTTGGCTGAGAATTCGAAGTGCCCTTCCCTAAACTACAAACCCCAGAATTCCATAGGAGGTTGATAGTGGAATAGCAGCACTTTAACACTGTGGTGCGGAAATGGTCTAAGACTTCAGAAGGCCAACTAGAAAATCAACAGTGTTGGGGAAGATGTACAAAATAGTATGATCTTTCGTAAGGCATCTTCCTATGATTATTCAGATGAAAAAGGTAATAGAGACCTGCAGGAGCAGTATCCATATGCCTCTGTCTAACTGTCTGTCTGTCTTAACTATCTGTCTTATCTATCTATCTATCTGTCTATCTATCTATCTATCTATCTATCTATCTATCTATCTATCTATCTATCTATTTCATATGCTACCTTTCTCCCAGCATGGGACACAAAGAAGCTTACCTTGACAAACTCCTTCTTCTGATTTAGCTCAGTAGTGCTCCTCAAACATTAGGTAAGTTAGCACTGTATCTGAATGCCTGAATATCCCCTTCATATTCTCCATTATAAATTCCAAACTACAGCTCCTTCACACAGCACTTTGCACAGTTAGAACTGTCCATCTCTTTTCTAGTGTTCATATAGAATCGTAAGATGTCCAGACCTAGTTTCCCATTACTTTTGTGATTTGCTAGCACTGCCCTCAAAGACTATGATCTGAAAGATATTCCTTCTAGGTCTAGATACAGAGTCCATAGGAAGAGGACAAGTGAATGGGCAAGGTGAAGGGAAGAGGGAGAGGGGACAAAACAAGGGGAGCCCCCTGAAGAATTCCATCCCCTCATGGAACCAGCATGGAAGACAAGGGTAATAACTGAGTGGAGAAAGATTGATGTTGAGTAAGAATGTGAGCAAATTCTAAGCACAAGAATACATGTATGAATAATCCTTCTTCCTGCCCAACACCACTCCCCAGTGAGATTCTGGCAGTTGCCATCCAAAAAAAAAAGTAACTTTTTAAAGCTCTGCCAGTGGCAATGGGGCACTTGGAGCTGCCTTAAGCGTTCTTTGTCAGTAAGAGCAAGCTGAACAAACAAAATATATTCCTGTAGTTCACAATGAGTATGAAAATAAAAGGCAAGCAAAGTGTGTTTTGTGTTGATATAATTACTAAGCCATGCACTGTGTAAGCTTTTCGAGGGGGTGAATCGTAGCCCAGAAGGCATTTCATGAAAGCCGTCTCTCCAGAGAAAGGGCCCAACATTCTATGGCCTAGAAGAAGTATCTTAAACATGGAATGCAGCCAGTCTAATTACTTACCTTGGTTCATTTCCCAGAGTTTATTCCATGATACATCTAAGAGACAAACGTTCTCATTTTGAGAAACTTTCTAGTATGTTTTCCATTCCTTGATGCAGTTTAAACAAATGCCAGAGGCTTCACAGAACCCAGGTGTAATTCTTATCCATCCGCAGCAGAGCTGGAAAATATCTCAGCAAGGTATTAATTACTTCTGCCTTGAGAAATAATGTGTGTAGATTAACCTAGCCATTTAAACTGCGGAGAGTGACAGACAAGGTAGAAGATTTTTAACTTTTGTGTCTAAAAGATGTTGAGAGTGTCCAGAGAAATGGAATCTCACAAATGAAAACAGCAGACACCTGGAACTTCAGCTGGTGTCCTGACCCCACTTACTAGAAAGTAAACTCAATTGAACACTGTTTGGCATAAGACCTGGAATGGATTCACCCTCAGCCACTACAAGTTCCCATTTTAGATAAAGAAACAAATGGCCACATCCAGCCCAAGAAAAAGTTTTCTAAGCACTACAGAGAGCATGGAAAGTTAATTTTTAAAAGTAATTTGTTTATAATACTCATTATAGTACTTCCAAAAGTAATTCATTGCCCTTCTTCATTCCAATGCCCTTTTAAAAAGACATGTTGCATTACTCAGTGAACTTGCCTGTTGTTGTTTTTAGTTACTTTTCATTACTTTTAAGGGGACAAGGTTTGATAGGAGAATGGTATAAAATTTGAAAAATTCATCAAAATACCTCTAAAAGTGCTTAAATGTACTTTCAAAGTAAATTTAAAAGTTGGAAGATGTTATTACTCATAATGACAGGAAATTACTTTCATGCCTACTTGTTAACTTGGAATGCCCCAAATGGTAACTAGTGACAGGTAACTGTAACCATAATCCTGCTATAGCTTTGCACTGGTGGACATTCTGCTTTCTCTGTTGTTATAGTTTTTTAGAGGTTGCACAAGGGTGTAATCCTGTTCAGAGTTTCTCCAGCTCTGTGATACTAATGTTGACTGTTGTACAGGCCTAGGAACTCTGCTTAAGAGATTCAGAAAGTGTGGTTTTTAGCAATAGGTAAGAAATTGGATTGTAATGCTTCACAGCAGAAGTATCCAAAGTTTTATCACCCAGTGTGTAATCAGTTGTAATGGCACAATGCAGTTCTGTAGCATAGCTGTCCTAACATAGGCCATTTCCGCACTATACTGTTATAGTGCCATTATTCCATTTTCAACATCCTGTGAAGTTCTGGGATTTGTAGTTTACTGAGGTCAAATAGCTCTCTGGCTGAGAATTCTAAATGCCCTCTCTAAACTACAAAACTCAGAACTCCACAGGATGTTGAAAGTGGAATAATAGCACTATAACAGTATAGTGTGGAAATGGCCATAGATTTATACTATGCAGCCACCAAATAGGGTATCAGCACAACATTACATGCAACTCCTTATTTCCAAGGCCATTTCCACACTATGGCCCCATCCCAACATATGGATGCATTGAAGCCGGTCCGCGACATGTGCTATCATCATCGCGGTCTTGCTCCTGTCGTATCCCCAGCCATCATGCATTGTACTGGAAAAAATCTGGTAATAGATCCCTTTCACGCAATGATCACATGAGCTGGGGCCACATGGGAAGGGCAGAAGCACTATGAAAGCACTTCCTTCCTCAGTGCATTTCCAAAAGAGGCTGGAGCATGTCCTGAATGCTACCATCTGCCAGCAGCTGGACAGATGTGGAGAGGAGTGTTCAGGACATGCTCCCATCCTGGCAATGGCACCTCTAGGATGATGCTGGGACATTGCAAGATCCAGATACAGTGCAGAAAAGGCCAAAGATGTGGCAATGCAATAGTAGCTTATCCTGTGTGTGTGTGTGTGATTGTAAAAGGAATAAATATTTAAAAAAATGTGAAATAGGGGAAAAACTCAAAAGCACACATGTATCTCACACCATTAAAGGCTTTCTTGGAGAATGTGTTGTATTTTATACCCTGTGATTCTTACAGAGGTCTAGATTGCTTCCAGTTAGTCCTCGACAATTTGTTGAAGTAAAAAAGCATTACTGGCAGAGAAAAACCTGGAGCATATTTCCTTGTAATTGAGAATGCCTGTGCCAGTGCCTTTAGCCAGTAAAGTCAGATCCCAGGGGGGCATTCTGTTTTCTCCCAGGTGATTCGCCTTGCTGTGAAGAAAAGTAGTTCTGTTCTCATTCTTGTTTTGCATCTGTTTCTTTCTCCCCACATTTCCCTCTCCCAAGTTGGACACTTGGAGAAACATTTACACTTCAGAGGCAAAACTGCAATAGGATGGACAAATTGCCATTTCACATTGCTTTGAAGCAGAAAAGTTCCTCTGTGACTTGAGAAAAGCCTCAGTGAGCAGCATCAGCAAATGGAGAAACAAAAATAGACAATATTGTTGAAACTTCAGTGAACTCACCCGGCCTTGTGGGATTAATCAGCAGCATAGCCAAAGTTCTTAGTGTCTTCTTCTCCATTCTTGAGTCTTAAAATATTTAAAATGCAGTAGTTCATTTCTCTCATCCCCTTCCCCATCCTGCTTAAAGATAACAGGTCTACTGGAAGGCCCCAAGAAGTTACCCCCTGGAAGTTCCTTCTAGCAATGTCATTTTTCATGCACAGACTTTGTCATCTTATCTGACAGCAGCCTGTGGGTTAGCTTTCTTTTCTTTTTTTTTCTCCCCTCCTCCCTTTTTTTCATTCAAAATTTCAAGATTTCTCCCTGAGGGAAATAATATGTTTCCAGTGAAGGGCAGTTTGCTAAATCATCTACACTGTGATTGCATCAGCATATATTATTCATGCACGATGCACAGACAGAGACACGCATGCATGGAATGGCACGGGAGCATCTGTTGCTGGCCGGTCTGGACTCATGTGCCTCCAAATGAGGAAGCTGAAAAAACATCACAAGTTGGACCTGTTAAGTCAACAAGGGTGGAAGCTCACATTCATGCTGCAAATGTTGGCAGGTGTTCCCTCACTTATCATGATACATTTTTAAAGAGGCTGACAGGAAAAAAAGTGGTCTGTTTTGGCCAGTTTGTCAGTGATGTCGAGGAAACACTTAATTGAGCATTGTTGTTTTTTGCCACCAAGTCCAGTTTTTAAGATGGTGGTGTCTATCAATGCTGGTATCTATCTTTAAATGATAAATACTTGGGACCCAAATATCTGTAGGAGCACTTCCTCCCTCATCAGTCTTCCTGCACATTGAATCATCACAGAGGTGTGTTCTCTTGGTGCTTTCATGAGAGAAGTGGATCTCTAGATCATCTCCAAAAGTGACTTTTTTTGTGATGGAACACTAGCATAGGAATACCTTCCCACAGAATGTTTTTCTGGTGTCAACAGCTTGTTTTTTCCATTTTCTCAGATATATAATCTAGTTGCGCAGGTATGAATGTGTAGAAACATATCTATATGCATTCTTGTTGAAAGTTTAAACCTCTTAGATTTAATGCTGTATATAGATTTAAATGGATATACTAGATTTTGGCCAGCATGGTGGCCCTATACTTCCTCTCTCTTGCCCATCTCCTCTCTTGGGTGAATCGGGGGCATTGGGAGAGGGTTTGTGGTGCTGAGAAATCTGGGTGCAAGCCATCCTTAGCTGGCCAGGTAGGTGCTGGTGGAGGAGAAAGAAGACCACAGGTGGGTTTTTGAAGGGCTGTCCGGCCTGGTTGGAGCCACCAAGAGGAAAGAAGTGCTTGAGGTGTGGGAGTGCAGGGGTTGGGAAAACTTGCAAATAATCAAATACACAAAAGTCAAACCTGCAAATATGGAGGGCCAATTGCATATGTCCATCATCCTGAAGTCCTCTTGGAGTAAAGATGTGATATCTAAATCATCAAAATTCACAAAATTCTACTCACAAGGCATGCATCAGATACTGTGAAAGAGCTATCAGACCAACACAGTATAACAGGAGCTTGGAGTGCTGCTCTCAGCTTATGCTGTACTTCCTCAGTAGCAGCAGGTTGTGAATGGAGACTTGAGGCTTGGGAGCCCCTGTGTCTTATGCCAGCCATTCAGGCTTGGTGCAGTATCTAGGGTGGTGGGAGTGAGAGTTAACAATCTGTAGTTTTTCAGTTACCATGTTTATGTTTCCTGGATGATGGATTTCCAAAAAACTGGCCACATATGAATTCATACTGAGTTAAACTGTGGTTCCATCAAGCCCAGCGCAGCCAATTTTGGGGGTGGGTAAAGTGGGGCCTATGAGCTGCATGCAGCCCTTAGGACCTTTGAGTGTTGCCTCTGAAGCCTCCAGATCCCTCCAAGAATTTTTTTTTTTTACAAATATTAGGGTGATTTGGGGGCATTTTTGCCCCTAAAGCTGTCAAAATCTACCAAAACTGCAGCAGTTTGATTCACCTAACCTTCCAAGACCTCCTAAACCCTTCCAAAACAGAAAAAAATTTTTTGGCAAAAATGGTGGCCAGAAGTGACATCGTGTTACTTTGGGCATACCAAAGTACAGTTTCTGAGTGTGTACAGGCAAGGAAAATATCTTGCACTCCATGTGTAGTTGCCCACCCTCAGCAGGCTTGCTTATACCTGCTGTTTTAGATCTTTTTGCCTTAGAATCACCAGACATTCAACTTGAGACCCTGTGCATGCAAAGCCCATATCCTACCTTCCCAGGGGGCAACTGGTGCCTTCACTGTCAGTGGAACTGTAAATCTACTTCAGGTTTTAAATCAAATTTTAAAAGAACTGTTCATGGTGCTGAACCTATTTTAAAGATAAAATCCATAGGATCATAGAGTTGGAAGAGACCACAAGGGTGCAACCCCCCTGCCATGCAGGAATACACCATCAAGGCATTCCCAACAGATGGCCATCCAGCCTCTGTTTAAAAATCTCCAAAGAAGGAGACTCCAAAGCAACATATTCCACTGTCAAACTGCTCTCAGTATGGGAAGTTCTTCCTAATGTTTAGGTGCAATCTCTTTTTCTGAAATTTGAAGTTATTTCTCCATGTCTTTGTCTCTAGTGCAGCAGAAAAGAAGCTTGCTCCATCTTGCATATGACATCCCTTCAAATATTTAAACACAGCTATCATACCATCTCTTAACCTTCTCTTCTCCAGGCTTCAGTCCCTTGGGTGGCTCCTTTAAAGTTTGAGCTAAAGTGGATTCATCATCCCACTAATGGGTAGGCCACCAGCAGCCACTGTCTGTCTCTGTCTTCATAGCTCTGGCCAGTTAGCAGATCCTTTAAAAGATTTTCACTGCTTGCAACCTATCCAGAACTTGGGAATCATTCTTTTTTTGAATTACAGTTCCCAGCATCCTTCAACCATCATGATCACCGGCTGGAGGATGCTTGCAGTCATCATCATAGCAAACAGTGACAGCTTCCCAGTTTGTCACTTACCACTTAAAGAGAAGTTTGCTCTTTCATATAACATAAAATACACCTAATTTTAACTGCCAAATGTTAACAGTGCCTGCTATTTGCCGTATTTGGGCATAATTGGCGAGGAGATTGATAGCTGCCCCTGGCACTGTTCTAGTAAGTCTGGGAGGGGTATGTGATTTGTAAAGCTGTTTTCCTGCAAGATAACAGCAAGTATGCCTGGATTGGTTGCCAGGATGTGTGGGCTTCAGAGAGCTGTGTAAAGCCCCCAAAGGAACAGTTTCCAGCCAGGGAACAATGTATAGTAACGAACGATCCTTTCCTAGCTTTCAGGCTAAGTAGAGACCTCCTCTTTTAGTGTGTAGGAGGCTTGCGTGAATAGAATCTTGCATGCAACAGAGAGGAACAAAATCCATTTTGTTACCACCAAGGAAGTGCTAAGTTCCATAGGTACTTAATTAAAAATGGTGGAGTTCTGAATCACCATTGAGGAGAGAAAATTACACACATTTTCTCCCCCCTTTTTTTTCTGCTTAAGATGAAAATCAATTGTACAAAGTGATCTTTCAGACTTCAAGAGAACAGATCAGACATGACAAGGCCATAATATTTGCCGTAGGAAGCAAAAAGTTTCACTGAATATTTGAAATGTTTCTGACATGGTACACCAAGTCACTCACATCTCCATTGTTGTTACTGGTTGCTATTATAGTAGCATCTAGAAACCTCTTCTCAGCAGAACCTAGGAGACAGGCATACTGTCTAGTGGCCAGTATGAAGAACTGGAGAAGGGGAGGGAGAGGTTGTTGCACATGAGAGATGACTTCTGCCTCCGTCATGCACAGTTTCTCTCGTCTCCCCCACCTGCGTGACTCTGTTTCAAATAGTTCAGGTATACCTTGGTTAGGGTTAGAAGAAAGAAAGAAGAACATTCAAGTCAGCTAAGTCTTGCATTAGTAAACAAAAACATTCTGAGCTTTCTAGAAAGCACTTGAATTTTTTTTCTTTATTTCACAAGCCTCCAATTTTCTTATGATTTCTACTTTGGGCCAAACTTACAGATTTGCTGAGGTAGCTGATAAGGCAGGCTTGTCTCCTCACCCTTTTCTCTCTATTTTCCTGTTCATGCATGCTCACTAAGGGATATTGGAGGCAGCTGCTGTTTGTCTTGCCTGTTGTAGACAGGCACACACAGCTACAATAGGACTGGCTAGAGTAGAATCCCACTCTTTCCCAGTTCAAGCTGTATTGCATTCTTTACTGCAAACGCAATTCTGAATGTCTGTATTTCTAGAGCCATCCACCACCATCCTCACAATGCTTCAAAAAGTTCCAACAAGACAACAGACAAGGAGAAAAAGGTAGCCCCATGTGAGCACAAAAAGGCTGTGTAAAAAGAAGCTTCTTCGTCAGAGGCTTTGTTAACTGAGGTGTGTCTGTACTTATTTTTGCATTGTTTTGAAGTGTTCCTGTCTCCAGTGCTCCTAAATAGTTGCCAAAAGCAACTAGAATGTTGAAGAATGTTTTGTGGGCTATAAAGAGAGAAGAATAGCACAGTTAGATATTGTGTTAGATATTGTGCTAAATTGTGTTTCTAAGGTTGCTCCCCCATCCCGCCTTGAGATAGCACCAAGGCAAGGGCAACTGAGGGGTCCACAAACGGACAGGTGTGTGGGGTACAAAAACCCCACCACTCTTCCTTGCAAATACTGAGGGAATAGCTGATTTCCTCCCATCTGGATTAGTTTGTTCATGAAACTGAGTTCATTGGAGCAATGAAAAAGGATCACTGGAAGCTGCCTTATAGCAGATAGGACTCTTTGCAATCAAAATCAACGTTACCTACTCCATTGGTCTTCAGCTGCCAGGTCAGGATCCACAGCCTAACCTAAAGTAGATTGCAACAGCACTTAACAAATCCAACATGATACATAAATATATAATTTGAAGGGAATCAAATAAATGGGCTAAAGACAAATCCCAGGTCTGAAAAGTTTGAAGGCAACCAGAAATCTTTAGTAGCAGCACTACTTCAGATATTTCCTGCTACCTCTTGTATGATCCAGGATTTGAACTTGGGGCTTTCTGCATGCCACTTATGTACTCTGCCTCTGAGTTATGGCCTCTGTCCTAAGTGACCAGTATGCAGGGATATCTGCAGGGAAGAACTGGCACATAGGGAAAAGGTGAACCACCTCTTTCTGTTTGCTCTTCCCATATCATCACATACACAGAGCAAACGACCAGTATTATATAAATCGTGAATGATAAGACAAAATACAGATAACTAAGGGAACTCGTCAAGGCTACCCCGTCACCACTCATGTTCATAATAACATTGGAAATCCTAAATATTAAAATAAGGAATGAACTGGGAATAAAAGGTGTTCAAATCCATGATCAAGAATACATGTTAAAGGCTTTCAGAGATGAGAGATAATATATAGTTCTGACCTTAGACTCTGATGTAGATACCAAATATTCCTACACAATTGAGTACAGCATAGCCAGTGCAATATGAGTATGTGGTAGTAAACAGGAGAGGGAAAAAAACTCAGGATTTGCTTGTAAGGTGAAAAAGGAAAAAGCTTGTACTTATTGTTTCAAGAAATCCATCTTGGATAAGGAAGGAGAAAGACTAACAGACTACCCAAATTTCAATAGAAGAGCTCCTAAAAGCTGGCTCTCATGAGTTGAGTGTAAAGCATCCTGAGGCAGAAGTCTTACTGATACCTCCTTCCAGACAAAGGGAGACAAACTAACTTTTGAAAGAAGGGAGAAGTGAGCTCTGCAGGCAGGAAGGAAGCAAAAAGACTTGAGTAGGTAGATCAAAGAAAGAAACAGAGAGGTGAAACAAGAGGGCAGGCATGCTCTTCAGAGCAATCTTTTAGTAATCGCTCTATATAAGCGTTCATGCCTCTTTGCTTCCAACAAATTGGACCATTGTTTGTTTTGTGCTACTGGGTTGTTCTAAAGGGAGAGTTTGTACACTGTTTTTGCTTCATATTGTATGCTTCTTTAAAAAGAGAAAGATTTTCCTGATGCATCAACAGTGCTCCTACATTAGTATTCCTGCAACAGTGCTACTCTGTCCCATGTGTTTCCCCTTATACTATAAATCCTAGATTCATATCTGTAGGAATGAAAATGAACACTGAAGGGACCTAGTTTAATCAGGGATGTAGCAAAGAAAAATGGAAAAAAGAGAAGTTCTGAGATGCATTAAATTATGATTTATTCAGTTCAACATATTTCAATTAAAACATTTTGCTGTGGCACCTTAGTTCCTCTCTGGACAGAGTGCAACAGAGATGTTGCCAACACAAATAAGTCCCTTTTCTGTACCCAGAGCCAAGTCCTGCCTGAAGAATTTAAACTCTAGTATAGTACAAAGTGCTACACACTCATTTTTGGAATGTCACTGAAATCGGTATGTTTTACTAAGATTAATTAATAATGTTACACATATACTACATTTCATGCTGATTTCTGCTATTATATTGATATAGGATGACCATGTAATCATTACTGTCACAAAATAGTCCCACCTGGACTTATGCCTCCATTTGTGTACATCTTGAAAGCAATATAAATGCTCAATATTGCACATGGATACCAGTGACCCATGGTCCAAGCAGAGGGTGGGGAAATCATAAAACCACAAAGCTGGAAGGGACCCTGTAGGCCATTGGGTCCACCTCCCTCACTCGCTCAATGCAGGAACTCCAGCTAGAGCATCCCCAGTAGATGGCTGTCCAGTCTCTATTTGTAGACATCCACCATCTCTCTAGGTAATTAATTCCATTGCCTAATCACTCTTACTGTGAAGAAGTTCTTTCTAATATTCAAACAGGATTTTCCCTCCTGTGATTTAAAAGTTCTGGTCCTACCCTCTAGGGCAGCAGAAAACAAGTGTGCACTCTTCTCTTTGTGACAGCTCTGTAGATATTTAAAGAGTACAGTTGTGTCACCCCTCAGTTCTGTTCACCAGGCTGAACATGCCCAGCTCCCTCAACCTTTCCTCTTATATTTTGTTCTCAATACCTCTTACAATCCTCACTGTCTCCCTCTGAACCTACTCCCACTCATCTATATGTTTATTAAAAGGCCTCATTGCTGAGTGTATCTCTCGTCCCTGCTCTTCTCAGACCTTAGGCTGCCAGTACAGATGGGACTGGCAGAGTGGCTTGCCTAAGGCTTTGTAATGAATTTATGGCAGACATAAGTGGCATACGAATTTGTAGCTCTATCTCTTAGCCACGGTGCAACATAGCTTTCTAAGAATCCCTGCAGCTTATTGTACTTGATTAACTTGCAATTTCATTCCCAGTTATGTTCTTCAAACCAGTGGGACTCATAACTTGCTTTACAATTTGTGTGTAGTCTTATTTTGCAATAGTATTTTTCAGTGGCATTTTACTGTCACAGAACAGTTACACAGAGGACAAGTTCTGAGGTTATCCATTGGATTTAGCAGCAAGTGTGGAACTCAGAGCTTGCTTGACAATTTGTATGTAGTCTTATTTTGCACTAGTACAAATTCAGAGTGGATTTTTCAGTATCATTTTACTGTCACAGTATAGTTACACAAAGGGCAAGTGCTGAGGTTATCCATTGAGTTTAGCAGCAAGTGTGTTCTTAGCCTCTACTGAAAGATATTATCCACAAGAGTTAGTGATCAGTTGTGTCTTCATTTGCATTTCACAGCTTTCCAGATCTATAGACCTTGGCTTCATTTTCTTTTTCTTTTCTTTTTTTCTCTAATGATGCTAAAGTCTCAGTGAACATTCTTTTTCTCACATCTACTGATGATAGAGCTTTCATCATGCGGGTTAATAAAACAGATATCTTGTAACATATCTTGGTTTAGACCTTTAAAAAGCAATAGCTGTTTCTCTTCCAGTTTGCCTCAGACCCAGTTACAATTTATAGCTTAGTATATCTACATATGGTTGTAAAAGCTGGACAGCAAAGAAAGTTGATAAGAAGAAGAGAAATCATTTGAAACATGATACTGGAGGAAAGTTTTGCAGGTACCATGGATGGCCGAAAAGACAAAGAAATGGGTCCAAGGGGGAATCAAGTCAGTATTATCCCTAGAAGTGAAGATCCCTAAACTGAGACTGTCATACTTTGAAGACATGACTCATTAGGAAAGACAATAATGCTTATAAGATAAAAGACAGTAGGAAAAGAGGAAGATAGGTGGATAGACTCAATCAAAGCCACGACTTCCACTTTGCAAGACAAGACATGGGCCATTTCCACATTAGACTGTCATAGTGCTATTATTTCACTTTCAACATTCTATGGAATCCTGAGGTTTGCAGTGTAGGGAGGGGTCTCATTCATGGGGTCACCATAAGTTGAAGTCAACTTGGATGACAATAACAAAAATTTCTGCAAAGGTGAAACAATAATTTCTGCAAAAATAACAAACATTTCTGCAAAGAAAAATGGCTAGTTCCTTAACAACCAGATTCCTGATTTGAGGCTCTTGCAGTTGTTAGAGTGGCCATGTAGTCCAGTTTACAGTGGATATTCCTCTGTTTGAAAGGGACATTTGGGTAGTGGAAGGTTTTATTCATTCAAAGTGAGAGCCTTAAAGTATGACTCTGTGTCAGGTTCTGCCTAGGGATGGGACGAATCCAGAATTTTCCGAATCCAAATCCACATCTGAATCCCTGGGAGGTTCTGGGAATCCATGAATCTTGAATCTTTCAAATCCTTTTTTTAAAAAAGGTTTAAAAAGCAAGGGAAAGAAGGATAATCTTGGGCAAGACACACTCTCTTAGCCTTAGCAAAAGCCTAGGCAAAGGCAAACCTCCATCAGGTCAGGACAATTGTCATAGTTTTGCCTCAGGATCTCCCCAGACTGAAAATGTCATGAAGGCCCTTTGTACACAGGCAGGAAAATGTGGATTAATTCCACATTTTCCTGCCTGTGTAAACAGGGACCACTACAGTACAGAGATAACCCAGGTCAAAACTGGCTTTTCTTTGCATAGCTCCTTCTGGCATCCTGGGGTTTGTAGTTTGATGATGCACCAAGCACACCTTGACAGAGAAGGCTATGACACCTTGTAAAACTAGAAACCCCAGAATTGTGTCTGAAAGAGGTTTGGAAGTGAGCTATGCAAAGAAATGTTTCAGCTGTCCTTGAAATCTCAAGCCTGTAGCTTCCAGTCAAGTATTGAACTTAAATATGAAATGTTCAATTTAAATGTCTTAGAATACAACCCTAGATGTAATTTGTGAAATTGTTAGCAAAGGCTATTATTACTCCAAGGGAAAAATTCACCTACTTGCCATCTCCCCTTGTGTGTCTAGTCTTCCAGGTTTTCAAGCGTCCCAGTCTCCCAGGTTTTCAGGTGTCCCGATCTCCAACAAACTGTTTGGGTTTCAGATTAAAAAGATTCGGTTTGCCTGTTTTGGCACAGGGATTTGGATTCCCAAATCTTGAATCCCTGCCAAAGATTCGAGGATTTGGTTGGCCCATCCCTAGTTCTGCCTATTGCGAAGGACTTAGCCTATGGAATTGTTAGCATTCTAGTTAATCCAACCTTACCTATAGCAGTCCAGCAAAGATCTCAGAAGCAGCTGAAAGAAAACGTCTTGCAAAGCCAATGTTACCATTGCTACTATAATTTGGCATGTAAAAGAATAATTCTCCCATCTCAGTTATGCAGAATGCATGCATGAGAAAGAATAGGAAATTCTGTCAATTTTGTTTTATTCCATGTTCATTTTTCTAAAAACAAAATGGAACTGAAAGTCTTCCCCATCAGATTTATGAACAAATTTGCAATTTTGTTGGTAAGTTATTGTAAAAAAATGAACTGAGTGAAATTCTCAGAATTCTCCTGGTATGTTAGTTGTCAAAGATAAAGAGTCTAACAGAAAAAAAAAGAGGGAGCCATTCAAGTTCAGCATCAAATACGTGGATGAGTCCACTAAGATTCAAAAGCAGACTTTTCAAGATCTTAGGCACTGAAAGCTTGTGCCTAGAATCTCTGTTTAACTTTTTCCTAGATTCAAAAATTTTTAAATCCCTAGTTATTTCTTTCAAAGTTACAAAGAAATTTGCAAATTTTGATAAATTCTTATATGTGCCAAACAAAATTATCTGCCATTCCTATTTATTAGACAACCATAGCAGATGTTCATGAATAGTTGAAACTGATCTGTTGAATGCAAGCAACTGCTTGCAACCAAATGTCTTCTGTGGAAATCAAAATGAACCTTGGAATATTTATTGTATCTGAGTAATGTAGGCAGGCAAGCTTTGCCTTTTGTAAGTATCCTAAGCTCTTCTGTGCATAAAAGGAACATAATAATGGGAATTGGCAGAAGGGCAATTTGTTTTGTCTCTTTTGCTAACTGAAATGTTAATGCGATAATTGACTGTGGTAGTTGTGGCTCACACTAATAAGGAGACAAAAACAATGAAACACTGAACTAGAGAGAAAGAGAGAGAGAGAGAGATGTGGTATTCCCCCCTCTTTTTTTAAAAATAGACCATAAATAGTCCTCAGAGTATTTGCTTTTTCTCATTCCTCAGAATTAAGTTCACTTCTTTCCCCAGGAAGAGAATTTGCTTTGTTTTATTTGGAATAATTGCACGCCTGGCTTTCCCTAGAATTCTTCTGTTTTCGCTTTCCATTCAGGGCAATAAGATAAATTAGTACTGCATTCTGTATGTATCTTCTTTTTTCCTTCTTTCTTTCTTGGCCTTAGCAATAACTGCTCACCATCTGGAGCCAAGACATGCCTTGAGTCCATTTGTAGCTCAGGCTAGCTTTAAAAAAAATGCTCCTTCCTCACTGTATTTCAATGGTTGCCTTGGGTTAGGAGACATTTTGTATGTCTTGACCATACATACTGGTATTTTTAACAAGTCATTAGGATACAGCAAAATTATATTTTTAATTGTGTTAATATTTTATATTAAATATGTTTACATAGTTGCTTTGCAAAGGATTTTACAGAGAGCTTATTATCAGAATTACAACATCTAAGGATCATCTGATAGACAACATCTGTTGTAATGAATCAGACCTGATTTGTACAATGTAATTGAATATAGCATGTAGTTAGCTTGAAAAAAGTGTCTTAACATGCAACTAGGAGGAATTCTTTTCCCAGATTTTGATGCCTCATTCCCAAATGGAATCCCCCAACCTTTTGAGATTAATGATGGGGAAGGAATTTTGGTTAATATGGTACGCAAACTAGTCTAGTTCACATTTCCCAGACTTATACTCAGAATAGAATGCTGTTAACCTTCATATGTGCACACCTTTGAATTTTGCAATGCAGCTCTCACTTTTTTAAAAGAAGAAATGTATTATTAAGATGTATTCTATGGCAAATTGAGTACAAAAATGCACATCTTGGGAAAAACTGAGCACAGTAAGTTCACTCTTGTGGTCTTCAAAAAAGTTTATGCAGCAATAGAATAAAATGAATTTATGATAAAACACATACAGAACTTAAATACAAGAAACAGATGATTCCTGCCTGATGCAAAACTGTGACGAATTCTCATAGCTTCCAACAGTTATGGATCAGCTAGGAGAGCCATACAAAGTCCTTTGCATTCCCACTTCTTCAGTCTGTCTTAAGAAGTCTCAGATATAGCACTCCTTTTCCTTTCTAAAAAGCCAACAATCAAGTACTTTATAGCTCTGTCCCCTAGCTTTCCTTCCAGACTTTCAAGGGTCTACAACCTTCCTAATGCCACAACCCTTTAATACAGTTGCTCATGTTGTGGTGACCCCCAACCATAAAATTATTTTCATTGCTACTTCATAACTGTAATTTTGCTGCTGTTATGAATTGTAATGTAAATATCTGATATGCAAAGACCGATCAGCATCCAGCATCCAGTTCCCATGGTACAGATATATTTTTTTTGCAGTAGTTGATGATTTTACAGTACATGGTTTTACATTTACCCAGTAATTATCATTCATGAAGTGTCGTTTTACCTCCAATACTGCTGTTTTCAACACAGTTGAAATTTTAGAGGCTGCGGGCAAGTGAAAATGACTCCTACCATTCAAACTTTCTTGTGGGGAGCGAGGCAGCCCACCCTCAGGCTCATGGCACTGGCTGAACCAACCGATTGTGCTACCTGTAGCCCACAACACATGTGGCGAAGTGGCCTCTCTCTGACCCACTGGTGCTTCTACCCCAACATCCCAAAATACACAACACAGGCCATTTCCCCACTGGACTGTTATAGTGCTGTTATTCCACTTTCAACATCCTATAGAATCCAGGGGTTTGCAGAGGCCCTTCTCTAAACTCCAAACCCAGGATTCCATAGGATGTTGAAAGTGGAATAGCAGTACTATAACAATCCAGTGTGGAAATGGCTACAGTCGCACACATCCCTCTGGAAATTGCTCAGTCCTCTTCCTACATGCATCTTTTCACCGAGGGAAAAAAATCAGAGGAATACAAACTAAAAATCTCCCCGCTCTTCAGTTCATTGGAGTGGACACACTACATACAGACAATAAGCTGATGGCTTAAGGCTGCAATCCTATGCACGCTGCCCGGCGAGGAAGCCGCCCTGGAGACTTACTGCTGAGTAAACATGCTTAGGACTGGGCTGTGAGGTGGGTGGGCGCGAGCGCGCTCGCCACCATCCCTCCTCTTTCCCAGGCTGTTTCGTGAGGGAAAGAGCTCCCAAGGCCGCCCACGCAGGACCCGCTCTCCTCCCTTACCCCTTCGGTGAAACCACCACCGTGAGGGGCAGTCTTCTCCCTGCAACTCTCGCCCTCCTCCTGGACTGGCTTCTGAGCCCCTTCCTTGGGGGTGGCGTCCCAGGTATACCCAGGTAGTGGGCTGAGTTGCCCAGCAAAGATTTTTGCAGGGGTACCCCTCTCCAAGGTGGGCCCCCAACTTCCAGGACTCCTAGGTAACTGGGCTCATGGCTCAGGATTCTGGGTGTTGAAGTCCGGGGGGGGTCAGGCTTGGGAAGGAACCTGTGCTCTGCTCACCCAACCTTCCCGTTCAGCGTGACTTCCCTTTGCCCGGGCTTGCCAGTGGGTGTGTTGCTGGATCAGCACTTGGCAGCGACCACGTGGCCTCAGGTGCTGATGCCCAGCCTCTGCCTGGCACCCGCCTGACGGCTGGGCTCACGTGCCGGGGGAGCACCTCGCCCAGCAGTAGCCCTGGCCCAGCTGACACCGGGCTTTGGCAGCCCGGGGGGAGGGATCTTGCCTGTGGGGCCAGCCGGCACCTGGAGTTTGCTCCTGCGGTTGGGAACACCGCCCGCCTCCCTCCTGGCACCCGGAGAAGGCAGTGGCGGGGGTGGGCTGGGACCCCTCGGCACTCAAGGAAGGGCCGCGGGCTCCCCAGTGCCCATATTAAGGCCGCGCTCAGGCTCCTGGGGCACAGCTCACGCGCTCCGCCTGCCAGGATGGCCTTGTTCAGTTACCGGGAACCCGATGGGTGAATCTGGTGAGTGCTCCTCCTCTCCCTCCTCTCCTGAATCCCTTGGCCACCGTGGGGCGGATTTGTCCAAAGGAGAGCAGAGCCCCCCTCCCCACGTTTCCCTTCGGACTCCACGAAATGAGTTTCCACCCAAACTCTGGCAGGGCCTTCCTGACGGAAGGAGGGGCAGGATGGTGGACATTGCCACTGCCTCTGTGGAGGGTCAGGAAGATGCTTGCCTTCCCTTTCTCGAGGGAGGCTGGAGGGCCATCTCTCCAAGGGGGGCTCATACCATCTCTCCCCGCAGGGCAGGAGGGGGTGGACTGGATTTGGCCCTGGGGGGGTCTCTTTCCCCTGGAGCATTCCAGGGTTCCGTCCCTCCATGCTGGACCTTGCAGGGACTTGAGTTGAGCCTCAGTCAGAAAGAGAGCTGGGCGCCCCAAAGCCGAAATGCCAAAGGCGCAGAGGGGACGGGTGGCACAGCAGAGGGAAGGAGAGGGGCTGGAGCGGGGAAAGAGGCCCGATCTCGATCTCTCTCTCTCTCTCTAACTTCAAGGGGGGAGACTGGGGAGTGGGGCAAAATCTCCTTTTCCTCTCCTTTGGCACCTTTCCCCCAAAGGTCTGCCGCCTGCCCCCGAGAGGCACCTGGCCTGACACACACCCTCCCCTCCCCTCCCCTCCCGCAGGTTCATTTTCAGTGGCCAGACTCACCTGGTTGTGCTCACCCCAGGCTGCCTGAGGGGTGAACTCCTGGAAAGCTTCCCCGGGACCCCTTTTGAGAAGGCCGGTGTCTTTCTGAGGAGAGGTCCTGCGAGCTGGCCGAGGTGAGCCCCCCTGGGACTCCCGCTCGCCTCCTCGTAGCTTAGCCCCAGCCCCCCTCCCGCCATGAAAGGTGTCTCGGTTCCTAAGACCATCAGAAATATGTGTTTTCCGATGGTCTTAGGCGACCCCTGTGAAAGGGTCGTTCAACCCCCAAAAGAGTCACAACCCACAGGTTGAGAACTGCTGGTTTAGTTGAACCCTCTTGGCAGATAGGCCCTGTCACAATAGATGAAGGCAGAGATTTAAGTCATCGACTCCAAATTAAAAAAAAAAAATGACAAGAGTATTCGAAGCTGATTCACAAATCACTGAACACTGTTTAACAGTATAAATTTGGTGCCAAGTCAGGTACTTCTCGTAAAAATGCTACTGTATCAAATTACTCTTAATGATAGGGAGTTGGGCCAGCAGTGGTAGATAAAGCTGGTTATCAGGTCAGTTAAGTTTAAACAGTATTCAGTTGTGTTATGGAGGTTTTATTGTAATCATGAAACTTAAGTTTCCCGTTATTGTGCAAGCTCTCTTCAAGGACGGAAAAAAGACGTCACAAAGCTGTTCATGGAAAGAAAAGTGGCCTTGATGGAACAAACTCATTGTAATCTATATTTAGAAATATAGTTCTTGAGTGAACACAAATGATGACTCCTTGTAATTACAGTGCTTCATGATGGGAAAATTCGAAGACTTTTTCTTGAAGACAAGATTTTTTTTCCCCTGCCCTTAAATATAGGAAGTACATCAAGGGAGAGTATATCTAATCAGTACTTCACATGGCTGCTATCTTTATTTAAAGTTAACACTTGCAAGAGGAGCTGTTTTTGGCAAGGATGCTATGAATAATAGTTTACAGTGGGCCCTCTACATTTGTAAGGATTTGGGGCTCAGGACATTCACAAAAGCGAAAAACTACAAGTATCTTCCCCCCTCCTCCCTGAGTGAGCGAGCAAGACAAAGGCCACCCATTTCTTCCCTCCCATCCCTTTTTCCGCCCACCCCTCTGTCATTTACCCAAGCAAGGGGAAGGAACACTAACTCAGCATCCTTGCCTGCCTTCTTCCTGTTGTTTCCCAAGTGGCCTTCCATCCCCATGCCCTTCTCTGCCTTCCCCCTGTCGTTTTCCCCACCAGGGAAGGAAGGCATGCATATACCTTCCATCCCCGTACCCTTCTCTGCCTCCTCCTGTCTTTTGCCCAAGAGGAGAGGCACATCATAAGCCTGCCTTCCATTCCTGCGCCTTTTCCTGTCTTCCCTGTCATTTGCCTGAGCAGAGAAGGAAGACACACACACACCTCACCAATAATCAGATTCACAAATTTCAGACTTACAAATGTGGAGGGCCAACTGTATTGGGTTACCAGTTATGGCTAATTTCAGTTTTTGTTTTGTACATTTGGTACAATCAAATCAATTTGGGAAGATTAGGAACGTGCACTTAACACTTGTGATACTTCACTGCTCTTGAACATCCATCCTTCCTCCCAATTACTGCCTGTCGTTTCTTTTCTGTCCTCTTTTTGTCTTTCTTTTTGTTGCCCTCACTATCTCCTGGTTAGAGTTTGGACTACGGCCACAGAGGCCCTGGTTCTTAGCCATGAAGTTTACTGGATGATCCTATGTAAGTCACTGTCTCTCAGTCTAAAGTAACTTAGAACCCTTACTTCTTAGGGTTGCTAGAAGAACAAGAAGAATAAGATGAGATAGCTATATATGATGCTTTGAACTCATTAGAGGAGGTGGAGAGGGAGGAGGACAATGACGACAGTGGCGGAAGTATCCATGGCATCATTACATCAGATCTTGTGTTATGAAACAATTTTTTAATTTTTTTAAAATATTTTGAAATGTTATTAAAAGTTTTAAACTACACAACCACTTAACAACCAAATGAAACAAAAGTAAATATTGAATTAGAACCAAAATACAAACATATACAAATAAAAATTTAAGATTACACAAAACTTAAACCAAAAACCTACGAAAAAACTACATAATAAGAAAACACAACTAACAAATCAATCCAAATATTTAAAAGAATGGTTTCCAGCTTTCCCAATGTAGACTGTAAATAATCTATAAAATAAAAACTTCCCTAATTACAGGAATACAGTGCATATGAGCTTACCAAAGCGGGGAAGATAGTATCCAGCTGGTTTGCTGGTTATCTCAGGCTGGTTTCTCCAGGTGCTAACTAACCACTGATAGGCAACTTGAAGTGCCCCGTCAGACGTGTCTTTATCTTCAAACTCTCTGAACAGCCATTCAGCTAGAAGGTTGTACTCAGTAAATGGTTATCGTACCTGTGAGCTGCTGGTCTGTGTGTTTGCACAATTAGACATAGCCTATATGGGCAAATTTCAGGATACTAGGTTCTACTTTTCTATTGATATTATTATGAGAACAAGATCCACCAGCTGGAACCAGGTATAAAATGGTCGTTGAAAGAGAGACAGAACTAGGTCCAAAATGGTGGGTTGGAAGTATAGCCAGTTACTTTCAGCACCCAGATGAGCCATATCTTCAGATGGCTTCAATAGATCAGTCAAAATCTACATCTGAGTTACTGTAGTTCAGAAATTTGGAAATTCTAACAGCCTACTTTAGAAAACACTGGATAATATTTTGTCTGTATTGTTAAACTATTCAGGGTGAAATATTCTTACTGTTCTCTTACAAATCAGTCAATTTTTATCTGTCTTCTGCCAAGTCATGATTACAGGAGGAAGATACAAGTATATTTGATGTGAATTAACAGGTTTTAAGAAGAGTACAAGAAATTCTGTTGTTTAGGGTGCCTGAGTTTGATAGAGAGGCAGCTGCATGGGCCAGGCATGTATCAGTCAGTTAACAGAAACAGGGGCAGGGGATGGATCCACCACTGTGGGGGCAGCAAATCCACCCCGGATTTTATTGTTGCTCCTCCTGCAGCTACTAGTTCGGCACCAGCAGAGCTCCCATCCAGCTGGGAACAGCTGTTGGAGGAACAGTATCATGGATTCATACTCCCTGCCGCAGGCTACCCCAGATGTGAAACATATTCTGGACACTTGACAAGACAACAATTAGCTGGGAGAGTGAGTACTGACATTGCCCTTTTTGTAACAAGCAAGTGCCAGACCAAAGCCAGTCTCTTTTTTTTTTCTTGGGAACCCATGTGTTGAAGTTGTGATTTTCCCTCTTTCGTATATGATCCACTTCTTCTGCATAGTGATAAATGTGGGCACCTCTCATGGGTCACCAATGGCATTCAGTAAAGAATTGAATTGCTTACGGAAGAGTCATACAGTGGCCTCTCACAAAGGTTCGGGGCACAGGACCTTCGTGAAAGTGGAAAAACCACAAATAACCCCTGCCTGTGATCCCCCTCCCATTCCTTTCCTTTTGCATGCTTGGACTAGAGGCAAGAGAATGGGAGGGGAGCTCTGTAAGGGAGAAGAAAGGGTCTCACAAGCCTTCTCTCTCCCCCATTCCCTTGTCTTTTGTCTGGGCTTTCCTTCTCCATGCTTAGCAAAATGTAAGGCAATGGGAGGAGGAGAATGAGCGGAAGGCACATGTGCACCTTGCAAATAATCACATTCAGAAAGATCAAACCCATGAATGTGGAGGAAGGACTGTACAGGTATACACATTTCAGCAGTCTGAAGACCAAAGGGCCATCTCTTCCCAGGAATTCTTACAGATGGAGGAGCCTGGCTTTGCCACTCGTTTGTTACCAAAGACAGAGAGGAGAGCTACATTTATGTGGGCAGAGAGCAAGCTAGTTTGTTTCCAGCCTACAGCCAGGATTAGCAATGCTAAAGTAACCATTAGCAAAGACATTTGTGAAGTTAAGTCAAGTCACAGTGATTCATAGCAGCTGAGAACCTGTCCCACAGCTTTTCAAATGCCGCTCCTCTGGCTATTTTAGAAACACCATTAGATGATGTGGAAACAGAAGCACAAAAACTGAAATATTTTAAGTTGATAATAATCGTACCTCTGATCTGTTTCATCAGCTGTGAAGCTGTGCTGCTCAGAGGACTCTCACAAAGATCTATCTAGCCATGTAGGAAAAGACTCTAACTGGAGTTGAATTTACTCAAATAATGAATGAGAAGCTGGATTGTTAGCCAGTCAGATATTGCTGGTTTACAGAGCCAGCCCTATCATTATGGAGAGAGAAAACTACCTCATGTGGCAGATGCTGGGGACAGCAGTAGAACCTCCTGGTTGTAGCTCTCTGTTAGAGTAGAAAGCAGTGCCTGACTTACACTCTCTAAAACAGTGGTTCTCAACCTTCCTAATGACTGACCCTTTAATACAGTTCCTCATGTTGTGGTGACCCCCAACCATAAGATTATTTATTTATTATTTACAATGCCTCTCCCCCTCAGCAAAGGCCGCCTTGCCAGCCAGGAACGGGGGGGCAGGCGAGGAGGGAAAGAGAAGCCACACATTTCCCCCAGGAAAAAACTCTGAGAACCCCTCGGGCTCTGCTTCTGCTTCACTCTTGTTTCCGCTGGGGGGGCAGTGTGGGAAAAGTTTCCAGAGTGTCAACCCTGGCCGGGGGGGGGAGAAATCCAGTGCCTTTGTCTTTTGCGCCGGGCGCAGCTCGCCCCTGAGAAGCTCCGCCTTGCGACCCCCCGGCCCTTCCACAGTGCCCCCCTCCATGGCGAGTAGGGCAGGGGCAGTGGCGAGGAGGGGGCCTGCCTCCCGTGCTGCCGCCCCCCACAAAGCTCCCGGTAGCAGAGAAGGGGAGTGATTTCAGTCCCTTCTGAACAGGGGGCAGGAAGACGCAAGCGCATGGCTCACGCTTGCGCACCACCGCTCCTGCTGTGGCGACACTGTGGCCGCATGTGCTCCCGCCAGAGGGGGCAGGAGGACGCGAGCGCATGGCTCGCGCTTGTGCACCACCACTCCTGGGCCTTTTCCGCACATTACCTTATCGCGGAGGGGGGGTGCTGTTCGCGCAAGCAGGTTCTTGCACGAGGCACTCTCTTCGCTGCTCCTTCATCCCGCAGCTGGCTTCCTGGTCACGCAACCACCCCGCCCCTTCCTCCCCCAGCGCAGCCTACAGCTCCCAGGCTCACGCTTGCGCACCACCACTGAGGAGGGAATGGAGCCTAAGACCATCGGAAATACGTATTTTCCGATGGTCTTAGGCGACCCCTGTGAAAGGGTCGTTCGACCCCCAAAGGAGTCACGACCCACAGGTTGAGAACCGCTGCTCTAAAATCATCTGCTGCTTTCGAGAGGTGTGACAATCCTAGCAGATTGCCTGTTCTGAAGAGAGGTTCAAATCCCTCCTGATGGCTTCTGTACAAGGAGAGCTGGGTGAGTTATCTTCTTTGTTTCCTCAGGCAGCAAAATGCCTTAGGCTAGTCGTGCCAATTGAACATTTATTTATTTATAAACTACTAGTGTATTTACCTGGCATTGCCCGGGATTTTATTTTCTCACAGGTAATACTTGTTAGAAATACCTTAGGAATTACTTTACCTTACCTTACCTTAGGAATTAGATGCAGTTAAAATACACAGATTTGAGATTCTTTGTCTGTAATTCCCCAAACTGCCTTGTCCAGTACCTGTAACTTTTCCCCATAGTCCCCAATCCAATCTGTATTCAGAGTTGTTAACACAGAGAGGTTTGATTTCTGAGGGACTACACTGGCCTTCTCCTTGCTGCTAGGCTTTGTCTCCATAGCAACAAGCCAGGCCCAAGAGCTCTCTGGCTGAGAATTCTAAAGGCCCCTTCCTAAACTGCCAACCCCAGGATTCCATAGAATCTTCACAGGCAGCCAATCATATGAGGTCTTCTAACCTAACACAGCCAATCATATAAGGTCTTTGCCTGCCTGACACAGGACAAACTCTAAAACTCACAGACTTTGGCTTTTATATATTAGATAATCAATTTGCAAAATATGATTCCATAATGGTTAAAAAATTGCTTGTGTAAGTGGCAGTCTGTTTCATTGCACCATGATGTCATCTGAAAATAAAGGTGGAACTGAGGTTGTCATGGTCCACAAATGTGCAGGGGTCTTGGGTGTAACACACACACACACATGTACAGGGGGGAAGGGGGAAGAGAGAGAGAAAATATATTTAGGAGACGAGTGCCATTCCTGTCCTGCATTGTACAATGAAGTGACTGTATTCAAAAACTGATCATTGAATTTAATTTTAAACAAATGTTTGTAATTGCTTGAGTTATCCCTAGCATCCCAGGATAGAAGACAAAGATTGTGTTGCATAACATGTTTGGAAATGCAGTTGTTGCTGTGTGCTGTCAAGTTTTTTCTGATTCATGGTGACCCTAACAACGTATCATGAGGCTTTCTTGGCAAGATTTGTTCATGTTCATGAAGTGCTTGCCATAGCCTTCCTCTAAAGCTGAAGGGGTGTGACTTGCCCAAGGTCACCCGGTGGGTTTCCATGGCCAAGTGGAGAATCAAACTCTGGTCTCCCAGAGCACCAGTCCAACAGTCAAACTGTCATTTTACAGTGGCATAAATAAATAGCAGATTTATCAATACACTGCATTTCTCCTCTCCTGGTTCTGCTAACTCCTTACTCATACACAGATGTTTGTTGAATAGTAAGCCAAGCCACAGCAAGAAAAGACACAAGAGGGTCAAGAGGGCCTGGGGCTGGCAGCATACCACCTACCTAGAGATGCCAAACCCTAATGTTTCACCCCACACCAAAAACTCCAAAGTGGCTGACTCAGACATTCCAAGAGGCAGTGATCTGTAGACTTTCCCACATGGCATTCTGTCATTCAAGAAGGATTTTTTGATAGCAGTTCCTTGTACTTAAAATGCAATGTGGCATAATGCTGCTGGTTACATTGCTTTTCTATAGTTGCATGTGCTGGGAACAGGTATTTAAATGAATGGCATGGAAACGTGAATTGTTCCTTCATCACTGAAAACATTTGACTTCACCTGTGGTGCTCCTGTAGAAAGAAAGCAAATAGTTTTTTATAGCTGCAATTAAAATTCAATGGTACCCCACTATGCTGTTGTTGTCTTCCTTCAAGTTGAATGCAACTTAACAGCAACTCCATCCTAGGGTTTTCTTGGCAGTGTTTATTCAGAGGAGGTTTGCCTTCCTCTTAGACTGAGAGAGTGTGACTTGCTCAAAATCACCCAATGGATTTCCATGGCCAGGTGGCAACACTTGAATCGCTATTCTACACTGGTTAGAACTGTACTGTGCATTACTGCTTTTCCAAGTGGACTGTGGACTCCAAGTGGACTGTGACCTTATCGTCCTTATCTCTGAAATGCAGGCTGATGTACATTCTGAATGCAATTGTTGTGGTAGATATAATTGTTGTTGCTTTCGTCGTGTGCCTTCAAGTCATTTCCAACTTATGGCAACCTTAGGACAATTGTATCATGAAGGTCACTTGGCAAGGTTTGTTCAGAAGAGTTGCCTTTACTTTCCTCTAAGGCTGAAGAACTGTGACTTGCAGAAGATCACCCAGTTAGTTTCTGTGGCCAAACAAGGATTTGAACGCTGGAGCCTTATCACATTACACTGTTATAGCACTATATTCCACTGTAACTGCCATGACAACATCCTATGGAATCCTGGGATTTGCAGTTTAGGGAGGGGTATTTAGAATTCTCAACCAGAGAGTTCTTGGGCCTTAGTAAACTACAAACCCCAGAATTCCACAGGACATTACTATAGCAGTTAAAGTGAAATATAGCTTTATAACAGTGAAGTTTGATAAAGCTACTGGTCTCCTGAGTTGTAGTCCAATGCTCGAACTACTACATTATGGAATACTAAAGTTAGGGTCTTCAGGCTAGGAACCATGGTTCATTTTGTATTTATGCATCCTTATTGCTCAGTGATTATTGTTGTTGTAGATTCTTCTATGATTTAAGTATGTAATAACAAAACGAACCATCTCATATTCGACATTCTCTAGAAAAGTACTAGCATATTTACCTGGCATTGCCCAGGATTTTATTTTCTCATAGGTAATACTTGTTAGAAATACCTTAGGAATTATCTTACCTTACCTTACGAGTTAGATATGGTTGAAATACACAGATTTGAGATCCTGTGTCTCTCCTTCTCCAAACTGCCTTGTCCGGTACCTGTAACTTTTGCCCATATTCCCCAATCCAATCTGTATTCAGATTTGTTAACATACAGAAGTTTGGTTTCTGAGGGAATACACTGGTGTTCTCCTTGCTGCTAGGTCTCATATCCATAGCAACTGGCCTGTTCTCTGGCTGAGAGTTTTAAAAGCCCCTCCCTAAACTGCAAACCCCAGGATTCCATAGAATCTTCTTAGGTAGCCAATCATATGAGGTCTTCGCCTGCCTGCCACAGACAAACTCACAGACTCACAAACTTTGACTTTTATATAGTAGAGGTATGAAAGCTGCATGTTGTCTTCTTGACAAAATTCTTTGAAACGGCTCATTCAGGGTTCTCCACTTCTGGCTTGAGTTTCCTCTCCAGGCACCATCTAAATATCTGCTGCCCTAAGTTTTCTGAGCATTAGATAATGAAAGTTTTAGGATTACCATTTTGTTTTGCAAAAGATAACACTGGACTTAAGTGAATATTAGTTGCTCACAGCACTACATTTTATAGCATACATTTTCATATAGAAGCTAGGGCATTTATGTGTTTTTCTTTTTCCTTTTTGTAATAAAGAAGCATCTATTAAACAAGTAATACCTTAAAAAAGAAAACATTCCAAACTCATTTACATGGAGGAAATTAGATTCAGTTCAGCAACACCTACCTAATTCTTTAAAAAATCAGCATAGATTTAAAACAAGTTACAGTTGCACACTCTTTTTTCATAAGGATTCACAGAGGAGAAGAATTTAAACATGAACTGTACTTCACAGCTGGGCACAAAATCATTACCTATTTAATGTTACAATTGCTTTTGGAATTAGTCTTTCTGGGGCATTATTTGAAATGGATTAATTTCAGATTAATTAATTCCTGGATTAATTTGGGGGGATTCTTTCTGAGCATTCAAAGATACACCAAAACAATAGGGCACATTTCTGATTCTCAAAAAAACCAGTCTTTACTGTTGCTGTTGTTGTATTTATATGTATCCTGCCTTTCTCCCAAAATTGAGACCCAAGCTTACAATTTAAAAAGAACAGTACAGGAAAAAATATACAACAAGTGAACATTAAAATAGAGTTGAACTGTTCACAGTATTAAAAGAATTAAGGCCTACAGTTAAAAGGAGCCCTGGTGGTGCAGTGGTTAAATGCCAGTACTGCAAGCCACAAGGTTGTGAGTTCGATCCTCCCGGGCTCCAAGGTTGGCTCAACCTTCCATCCTTTCACAGGTCGGTAAAATGAGTACCCAGCTTGTTGGGGGCATGTATAGAAATGTTTCGAAATACATGCTATTTGTAAGTTGTTCGCCACCTCGATCCATATGGAGAGGCGGGATACAAATAAATAATTAAAATAAAAATAAATAAATAAAAATAAAAGACAAAAATGCAGTTAAAAAGATGAAAAGGTATTGGGACAGTTCAGCTTAAAAGAATACAACACCCCCAGCCCATTCTTTAAAAACTTTTTGTTTTAACAGCTTGTCAGAATAAAAACATTTTTGCCTGCCAATGGAAGGAAAGCAAGGAGGAGGGAAGAGTGTTCCAGAGTCCAGGGGCAGCCACTGAGAAGGCTCTGGCCATTTCCACACTACACTGTTATAGTGCTATTATTCCAATTTCAACATCCTATGAAATCCTGGGGTTTGCAGTTTAGGGAGGAGCTTTTAGAATTCTCAACCAGAGAGCTCTTTGGCCTCAGTAAACTACAAACCCCAGAATTCTAGATGATGTTGAAAGTAAAATAATAGCACTATAATAGTGTAGGGCGGAAATGGCCTATGAGCAGCCTGTTTTATATTTGGTCATATAAGTTATCATGTTTTAAGTATACATGTGAAAACATCATTGCAAACAAGGAGTTAGTACAAAGTCATGTTTGCAGATATATCGTTAAGAAGGGTGAGCTGAGTGTTCTTTTGGCAGTGTCCAATGTGAATGGAAGTGTCTTCAGCTGCTCAGAATCAGTGTTTCAGTACTAGGACTGGGACTCACTTGACCCTCCGTTGGACTTGGTAAAGAAGGAAGTGCTGTTTTCTCTTTTATGAAATTTGTCTATCAGTCTGTCTTTTCTGTAGAATGGAAGGAGACCAATCATGGCAGGGGGTTGGACTGGATGGCCTGTGTGGTCTCTTCCAACTCTGAATTTCTATGATTCTAAGAGGAAAGAGCCTTTAGTGCAGTCCGGATACATGCACACAGGCAAACAAACTTATTTGAAATTGCTTTGACTATGAAGTTGGCCCCATCTCAGCCAGGGTTCATATGTGACAAGTGATAAATAATGTTACTGCTTCTCACCACTGGATTTTCTTATATTTCAAAAATATAAGTGAATTAATAGTGAATAACAAGAGAACATGAGAACATTTTATTTGTGTAACAAATAACTTTTATATTCATTTCTAAAGTTATTTTCTACAAAAGGAACTATTCCATTTTTATGTGGTTCTCTTACCTTTTATCCTCCTCCAAAAAAAAAAAAGTAATGGAAAAGTAGTAAGTAATGCAATGAGTTATTTCTTGGACATTCTAACAAGGAACAACAGTGAATTATATTTAAAACACTGTAACAAGTAACAGGAAGAGATTACTTTTAACCTTCCAAGCTCTGCTCTCAGCCCAGTTCCAGACTATCATAGACCTGGGATGAGTAGGAATATAAATTGTGGAAATGATTGAAAGCATGACATCTTAGGAGCAGCTGAATGACATGAATTGTTTTATACTAATTTAAGGCATTAATTTATCACTTCTCAGCCTACTAGGGCCCCCAAGGCAATGTGCACAAGTTAAAAATGTTTACAGCTTGAAATTTACAATAACATATTTGTTGTAAAAAACATAACATCATAAAATGAAATAACAATTTGCTTACCTTTTTCTTCCATTGGAGTTACTGTGTCTCTAAATGATAGTATGAGAGGGCTAATTTGGTGTAGAAGTTTGTATGTTGAACTAAGATGTCAGGAGAAAAGGGTTCAAATCCGCAGCCAGTCACCAACATCCACTGGGTGAAACTGAATAAGTCACATTCTCTCAGCTAAAGAGAGAACAGTGGCAAACCTCCTCTGAATGCATCATGGCAAGATAAGCCTAGGACAGGGCTCCTGAAAAGTCAGAGCTGAAAGTGCATTGCAATGACCAACAAAAAATCAGAGGTGATTAGTTTATCCACTGCAATGGGGGTAGCAAATCCATTCTGCATTTTCATGCCATTCCTTCCATATCTATTCCAAGTTGAATGGGAATTCTTCTAGTGCCAAACAAGTATCCAGAACAGGCAAAGTTCCTGTCTGGTTGGGAGGATCTGAAAGAGAAGTGGCGTCAAAATCACAGTGGCAGCTCCTCTGGTTGCCCTATATAAAAGATGAATAGATCCATCAGTATTGATCAGTTGCCACTAAAATAATAAAATACAATTTAAATAATATAGTTACGTAGAGTATAATAATGTAGTTTAATGTGCAAAACTGTATTCTATTAGAGATGATTGTGCAAGGTCCACAAAAGCACATTTATTTTAAAAACATTCCTGTGTAACTCAAAATGCCAGAAAGGGTTATATTTTTGAAGTCAGCTGTAGCTAGCTGAGCACTGGTGAATCAAACTGATTTTCAGACAAACTGAATTTGACATTTCCACCTGCACAAATAAAATCCAAAACAAAAAGATCTCCTTACACATGAACTGTTCCCTCCAGAGAAACATCTGGTGCTATGTTGTTAGAAGTATTTTTATTCCACAGTCCCAGCAATACCTAGAAAAGATTACACTTTTTCTGATTGTACATTTGATAGGCTGGTCATCTTATATATTTGGAAATTTTGATTTTTAAAAATATGGGCAGAGCTCCTACATCACAGACTACATTTCATAAGTTTATGAATCCCTAGCTATGTTGCAAAAAAGCAATGAAGCCCTGTTAGTGAATGGTGAAGATCAGCATCTAGGCACCAGCAAGAGTGCTCCAGCACACACTGGACACTTCTGGTGCACATTAGACACTTCTGTTGTGCATTAAGACTCCTGTTGTGCTCTGGCACTTTCTGGCTGGTTTCCAGATATGGACTGGCAAGGTATGGACTGACACAATGAGCATCAGTGCTCATTGTGTAGCAGGCTGTTGTACATCAGTCATTCTGCTGACTGCCATTGCACAGCAGATACCTATATGTCATTGTGTCCCATCAGTCCCTAGGTGAATATGGACCTTGTGAAAGTACTCAGTTCAATGTTATGCACACATTAGACCACCAACATAGACAGAAGCCCTAGACATAATGCGAGCCGTGGTACTTCAAGCTTCCACTGAGTTTACAACTTCATATTGTAAAATGCAGCATGTGTTTTTGGCCATCTTGATCTGTTATACTCAAATCAGCTGTAGAAACTGTCTGTGATTCATGTCTCAGTTCTAGCTAATTGAAATATATTTTGGGAAGAGTTTTGTAGGTTTTCCTTCAAAATAGGATTTGGACTCATGGAATCTTTGGAATACCTTCCGTCCTTTCTTACCCTTTCCGCCTACTGTAGTCAAAATTCCATTTGCTAGAACAGGCATCACCCACTATTTTTGGCCAACAGTGCTCCCACTTACTACTGTGTGTCTGAGCCAGTTTGGTGTAGTGGTTTGAATATTGGTTAGGAATCCAGAAATCCAGGATTTTACTCAGCCATGGAGCACTGCTCAGTGACCTCCATTAAATCACAGTCTTTCTCAGTCTTAAAGGAAATCTTCTCTGAATAAATTTTGCCAAGAAAAAGCTAGGACAGGGTACTCATAGTCAGAGTCAACTTGAACGCACAGAACAACAACTGTGTGTCAGAAGTGGGCAGATGGTTACCAAGTTAACATCCACATGGACTTTTATTCTTGCCTACTTCCACCATTAATACAGGGGTGAGAATTATGCAGCCTTCAAAATGTTGTTGAACTACAATTCCCAGCAGCCCTAACCAGCATAGCCAATGGTGAAAAATGCTGGAAGTTGCAGGAATCTCACAGGGGTCTGCAGAAGACTCCACTGAGAATGAGGATCAAGCCATTTCCCCCAAGGAACAACCTTCAAGGCCTTCTCATCCATCCTTCTGCTGGAGTTGATGACCCTACCACTGTCCTGCTGTTTAGAAATCAGAGTTTTCAATTGTCCCTCCATCTCATAGATTGGCAAAGAAGGCACAGGGTACAGGAAAGAGCCCTTTAAAAGACTATACCCTCCAACGTTTTACAGATGAAAACTGGGACATGCATGGCCAAGCAACCTCAGAGTGTGGTCAGGATGACAAAGGTTATTAATGAGGAAGAATACATGAGTCGGAGAGGCCACAGCAGTTTGCTTTTTGCCTGCACCTACTTGGAAGAACAAGCTTTTGCCCCTCCTCTCCTTGCATCTCCTCCTTGCTGAGTTAATTGAATGCAAACTGCTTTTGCACTTGGAATTCATTTTGTAGCAATTGAAGTAAAGTGGTAGTAAACAGGAAACAGAGGCTGAAACACACTGGGCTTTTTAAAAATAAAGCAAGTTAACATCAATCAGCACATGGAACTCTGTCTCCTATTTACTTCCACTTCTCATATGTGCTCATCATTTCTCTCTTTTGAGCAATTGGAATAAGCCAAAGACAAAGGGGGAAAAGTGTGAGGAGAGATAACTGAAACTTTTTTAAAGCAGCTGAAAAACTGGGATGACAAAGGATTAGTTGGAACTGTCCCAGCCACATCAGGATAGAAATATTATTTTCTGCACAGAAAGTTCTGTTTCCACTGCAGAAAATGCTGTAATTGGGGACTTACTGTGCACAAAATTCATACATTGTTGTTCCCTGATCAAGAAACAGCTTTCTGTCCTTGCAAAAGCAGAACAGTTGGAGGATGTGAAGAACACAGATAGCTCCTTCAAGCAAGAAGAACAGGATTTTCTTGCCCATGTAAGGGCTTAGGTGATTTTTGCTGAAGTAATACCTTTTCATAGCTCAGCTATAAGAAGCCAAAGCTAAACATTTTGGGGATCCTAAATATCTATACAGATAGAGAGACCTGCCTGGTAGAGACTTAGTTTAATTGAGAGCTTCAAGCACCAACAGAAAGAGTATGCTACTTGTTAGATTCATTTATTTCGGAGATGCTCCATGTGGATGAGCAACGTTGTGGCCTACAAACAATTGGGTTGTAAAATTATTAGACATCATGACTGATGCTCTTTGGCAGCTTTCCCCAGTTGGTTAATACTGGGTGTTCTACTGTTTTCTGTCTTAACAATTTGAAGGGTTTTTTTTATTTAGTCTGGAAATGCCCAGATGATTTCGAGGGTTACACAGGATAAACCTAAAAGAAAATAAGGGAGTTCATTTTTCCGTGCTGAAGAAAGCCAAAGAATTTAACCTCATGTTGTTTCTAGATCTTCAAGCTACGCAGGAGGAAAACCAATATTCTTTCTCTTTCCCAGAGAGAATGTTTGTGGGCCCTAGAAGAACAGTAACCATTTAGCAGTAAGAAAAGCCATGGATCTCCTGCAGAAGAAATCAGCTATGGTAGCTAGCAGTGCTCCTTTAAAAAAATACTGCTCAGTACATTTCACAATATGTTACCTTCAAATATTGTGAAGAGAAGTGTTTTTTAAATTAAGTTTTTACCTATGATGAAGTCATAAGCACCTCTGAGATCCCACTTTTGCAATAAAACAGAGTGGCTTCTTGCTGGAAAGTACAAGAGAGAAAGGAAATAATGTAGAGAGAAAGAAAATAACTCTATGGTATAGATTATCCCTGAAGTGGCTAAAATTATAGTTAACAATCCTGTCTGTGTGCATGTATTTTCTGAATTCTTTGTTCATGGAAGCCATTTCTACATTTTCTGCCTCAAACTGTTCTTTTTCTTGTAGAATATTTTATAATACTCACCTTGCATTGGAGCTGCTTGATAGTTTCTTTGCTTTATTAAGTTACTTTTAATAGTTACTCTTATGCTATTACACGCCCATGGCACTACCAGATAAAATTTACGAACCATTAAAAGTGATAAGATATTTTTACAGCATTGAATTCACTGCATTGTCAATTGTACTTAACCTTGTTCGGAGTGTGCTCATTTCTTTCTTGGACATTGTTGCAAGCATTATATTTCCCAACCTAATCTTCTGCACAGTTGTGTGAATAGGGCAGGATTCACACAAGCAAAATTCTTATAGTGAAAATCCTTAATAATGTAAGAAAGAATGTGGTCTTCCTTATTATAATGATACATATTTTTATGTGTAATGGTTTTTTAAATCTTATTATGCTGGAAAGCTTCCCAGTGTATGTAGAAGAAAAAAACCACAAGTAGGATCATTGATTGGAAAAGTTACTTGTTGGAATGCAACTCCTACTGGTCATATTGCCTGAGGAATTCTGAGAATTGCAATCCAAAAAAAAAAATTCCAAGCTCTGTTCACTACACATAATGGTTTCTTCAGAGCTTGTATGTTGTTTTCTGACCACGTTAAAAGTTGACCAAGTTAAAGAAGAAATACATATACATATATATATATAATGCAGTGCTTGAAGAATCCTTGGTCGGCTTTTACTGTGTGTGTAATCTCAGCAGGCTTCAGTTCTCCACTAAATGGATACATTAAAGGAATGTGATAGATGCTCCCAATTACAACCTGTTTCTCAGTAAATACTTAAAAGGCTGAGCTCACACATTCATTTTAGTACTCTGTTGATTCTTGGGAATATCTGTGCCCATAATAACATTGACTTTAATCACCTGGGCCAATGATGTGATAGGAAAGGGGAAGCATAATAAAATATGTATTAAACGATGCAAAAGCACCTCAGGCAACCTTGGAGCCATCCCAGTGCCACTGAGTAACTGCAGCCAGATTCCAGGTTCCTATCAGGCACCCGCCTTTTACTGAGCTGCTGATTAAACCGTAGAATCATAGAGCTGGAAGAGACCACAATAACCATCATCCAACTTCCTGCCATGCAAGAATACACACTGAAAGCACCCCCAGCAAATGGCCATCCAGCCTGTTTAAAAACCTCCAAAGAAGATTCTACCACACTCCAAGACAGCATATTCTACTGTTGAACAGCTCTTACTGTCAGAATCAATCTAAGACTGGGATGGAACAGCTTGTTACCTCCCTGTCCATGATAGCCTGTGGGTTTCATGGCAAAAGCATGGTCAATCTCCTCTGGGATTTACTCCAGGCTTTAAGGTGATGAACCTGATTAGGAAGATAGGATTCAGTACCTTGGATAACCTCTTTGAAGTCTGGAATAAAATGCCCATCGACTCCTCCTGGCATAGTCAATGGTGAAAGACAATGAGAGTTGCAGTCAACATGTCATTAACAGGTCAAGTTTATACTGTAAAATGTGCTTGGATGTGTTAACTGCATGCCTCACCATCATGAATGTAATTCTGGAAGAGTTTCCAATGTTGTCCTTACTCCCTCAGTCTAGTAATCACTTGTCTTGTTCTCCTGAGTCATGTACTTGAAATGAGGGGAGCTTCCAATAAAAGTTTTTGTTATGCAGACACCCTACCTTATTCGTGGAATTTACCAGAGGGGAGGGGGTATTTTTAATAGAGACAGCAGCCTGAGATAGGGAGGAGGGAATGTTGCAAGATATTAAATGCAAATCATAGTACTTCAGCAACAGTTCTAGTATTGAGACTTTCAAGATTGTGTTCTCAGCAATGTTATGGCTGCACTAATCCTAACGCCATTCAGTAGTTACCATCACAGCCAGAGTTTAGAGAAGGTATTTTTGGCCTCTAGTGGCCATTGTCAGATTATTTCAGAAAGAGGCCAGACCAGTGTGTGTCAGTTTTATTCAGTACAGGAACAATCTAGAACAAGAGAGAGGTGACCCCAAACTGCTTCAAGATGGAACACAGTGTCATCCATAACTTCCTAGAAATATTGCAGTTAAGCTATACAGCAGAGCCATGCTGGCTGGGAGATTCAGGAACTTGTAATACAAAAAAGTAACTTTTCCAAGCTCTTATCATAATATCACATTGAGAACCAAGCTCTTATACTTGTATCACACTGTCAAGCCGCAATAATGGGTTCTTATCACATGCCCAAGTCCATTCTCATGTGATGTTCACATTCATTTGTGTATTTGGATTTTCCTGCTTCCCCCTCAAGAGTCTGCCTTGTAAGTGGAATGCTGTCATAATTTGGCATAGTTTTCCCCATTGTGTTTGCAATTGCACATACCTGAAGCTCTGCTTTGAGTGAAGTAATTTGTTGTCATTATGCCATCTGTGAACATGGCAGGCCACAAAGAACAGGTTTGAGAGGCTCTTTCCCAAGGTGATGCTTCTCAGTATTTGGGGCTGCCGTACCTATAATCCATCTCCATTGACTGTGGCCATTTCCGCACCTTACCCTTTTCTGTCGTCATCCTGTCACGATCCTGGCAGTGCCGCTGCCGAGATGTGAGGGTGATCCAAATGCTCTCCTCCACACCAGCCAGCTGCCTGCAGAAGGGTAGCGTAAGCGACACATACCTTCCTTCTCCAGTACAGCCAGCCATTTCCCGTGCTGCACTGGGGAAGGAAGCACCTAGATCGCGTTTCCTCCTTTCCACATGGCTGCCAGTGATGGGAGTGTCATACCATTGGGGGCCATTACTGGATTTTTTCCAATAATGATGTAACCCACAATTGCAATGGCTAGGAATGCGTGGGCAGCAGGACATCGTGCAAAGCATGACTTGTGGACTGGCAGCTGTGCGTACACATCCTGGGACACCAACACCATGCGGAAATGGCCCATGTTATCTAACTCTGTTAAGAGTTACATTCCAAGATATCTGGAGAGCTCCAGGTTTGAAAAATTTAGGAAAATAGCTAAAAAGGGAAGGAAGGGAAAGGAAATGGAAGCGAGGACAAACAGAGGAAGAGTATTTTGTTACTGCAGTTATACACAGGGTTAGTTACACTAGGTGAGAACTGGAGCCAGCAGGTTTTAATGAATTTTCTATCAAAGTATGCATACCTGGATACAAGATCTCCTGTCAAAAGCTTCTGAATGTATTTCTTCTCAGTATATGCATTTTAAACAGATTTTCATACATTTCTGGAGGTGAAAATTAAGTCAGAACATTTGGGATGTGTGCAAGGCATTGGAAAGCTTAAGCTCTGATCCACACCTTCATCCAGAAAGTACATATCAGGTCAGTTCTCATCAGAATTCACAAAGACTGGTTTCTCCCAACATCCCTGTTTGACAGCACTGGAGCAAAGAAATATCTCACCCTGGAAGGAGTGTTTTTGCACTTTACAAAGCTGATAGTGTGCGGTCTGCCAAACTTGCCAGCAGAGTTCCGAGTATGCTTTTCTCTCCATCTTTTTTCAGTCACTATGTTTGTGAAAAAGTATATTTGTGGGGGCATTATTATCATTTATCCCCGATCCATCTTAAATTTCACATAAAAATGATCTTTACATCTGCCAGGTTACGCGAGAAAGTGGATAAGGATCAACCCTTGGAATAATTATCCTTTTTTGGCCTCAGCTCCAGCAATCTTCTTCATGATATGCTAGTTGAAGGATCCTGGGAGTGGTGGTCAAAAAAAGTAACATTTCCATCCACTGGTGAATGTGCAGAGCATCCTCTGGTGAACGTTTGAACATCTTCTGATGCACATTTGAATACTTTCTTTGAAAGAAGTGGAGTCTTTGAAAGAAATGCAGTGGATAAACAACAATCACTCCCACGTATGCCTCCTGTGTGCATCCAAATATTATTATTATTTCAGAGATCTTGCGGTTGGAAGGGGCCACAATGGCCATCTAGTACAATCCCCTGCCATCTTGGAATACACAATAATAGCACTCCTGAAAGATGTCTATACAACCTCTGTTTAAAGACCTCCAAAGATGGAGAGACCACAACCCTCTGAGGCAATCTATTCTATTCTCAAAGAGTTCTTACAGTAAAGAAGTTATTTCTGATGTTTAGTTGGAATTTCTTCTCTTTGAATTCACCTGTTTGTATTCTGGTCTCTTGAACAACAGAAAACAAGCTCGCTCCATCTTCCACATGACATCCCTTCAGATACTGAAAGATGGCTATCATATCATATCTCAGTCTTCTCTTCTCCCAGCTAAACATATTCAGCTTGATGAAGGTTTAGTTTTAGATTTAGATATTTAGATTTGTGACCACAGTGTCTGTTCTTTCTCCTCTGGCTGAATCTCATTCTCAATGTCTGACTGAGCAACTGAAATGTGCATAACAAGAGAATGAGAGTGTCAATGTCTGACACTTTAAGAAAACAATACTGTAAGAATATTCAACATTTAAACTGTGATCACAGCAAATCCTTAATTATCTTAATTGCAGCAAGTTGTGTGTCATAGGCATGAAATTGACACTGTGGAAGGGAAACTATGTGTGGAAAGCAAAGCTTCTAGACCCTCATATTTAGAGGTACAGATTTCATGATCACTGTGAACCAGAAACTTACTTCTTGCCCCTTGATCCTTCTTCCCCATTGAGCTCTGCCTATTTCTCTGCTCTTCTTCTTCCTCTGTTGCCTGCTCTGGCTCCCCAGGTAGTCAGCAAGTGTCCTGGAGCTCTGTCTCCAGTGAAGGCTGTGGTGATATCTCTGAAGTTGTCAACTAGAAGGAGAAATCTCCTTCCCAGATCCCCTCCACAGCATCATTACCCCACCACCACCATCAAACAGCATTGATGATTGCTCCAGGCCCCATCCCACTATGTCATGTACCATTACTCACATTTAGAAGTAAAAGTCCATGTTGGGCATAAACAGAAAGTTCAGATACACCAAGAACTAATACTAGCAAGGACTTGTGCAGCATTAACACTGCTGAAGCTCAGAACTGGGGAACTGTAAGAACTGAGGGGTCAATATTAATCTCCAACCCATTAATTATAAATAAAATAATTGTCCCCGATAGTCTTGTGTGTTGCATTGACTGTGAGAATTATAGTCACTGGATCAATTAAGCTTCTCCCTTTAATGCAGGGGTGAAGAACCTCAAGAGTTCAGAGACCATTTTCTACCACCTCAGACCTGCTGAAGGTCATACCAGCTGCTTCCTGCAATCTAGAAACGATTAGAAAATCACATGGATTTATTTATTTAAAAAAAAAACTAGTTTGGTAGCTAAACAAGAAGAACCTGGTGCCTTATTTCTAGGGATTTGGTTTTCCTTTGGAAAAAATACAACTGAGTGGGTGCAGAGATGACCACAGGGCTGCATGCAGCCCAAGAACTTTGTTATTCCCAATCCTGTGTTAAAGATTCAAGAAAAATTTTGTGCCTCTTCTAACTTCATTAACTACAGGTCATACCTCCATCTCACTTGGAGAATGACTCATTCAGCTGTTGGCTACTTTCTCATGTATATGATGCTTCTGCCTTGTTGGCATGTGCTTTGGTTATGGACATAGCACTTAGGATTTTAGAAGGGTAATGTTCTCTGAACTGGAGAAGAGAAGACTTTTAATCTGTGTAATGGAAGGCTTCCCTGTCCCTGCAAGCTCTTTGATTTGATTATACCCAGTGAAACAGTATTGAGCAAGACATCACTCATCGATAACAATTTGAATAATATGACACTTTAATCAAGGAATTGACTAAGCAAGTATTTGGGCATGGACTGTTTCTCATATCCTTCCAATGGGTAGCTGCATGCTCTGAGGATAAATAAAATGTGGATGCAGATAAGCACAATGGTTTCCAAGGGCTGTTTCCCTGGAGGGGACAATGGACAGGGATCACAGATGTGTGTTCAGGCATGACAGCTTTTAATCCTGGGGGGAAATTTGGTGATGTGGCTTTGGCTCAGGCTTCTTGACTTGCTGCTGCCATTGTAATGCTATTGATTTAGCTCTTCATTTGGTTTTCAGGTTGTGCTTTTGTATAGACATTTTTATGTAAGCTACCATCTTGTTTACAGTTTTAAAAATAGTGTATGTGTATACATATGAAATAAAAGTTTTTCCCTGTGTGCGCAGAGCAGGAGCGTTTACAGTAAGAATGGAAGACATGCAAGTTCATTCTTAACATTTTAGAACATTCTGGTATTTAGTGGGAGGAGACTCTTTGTAGTGGTATATGCCTAAACCCTGAGACAATTTATTACACTTAAGCTGCAGTCCTGACTGCATTTTCTAGAGGAAGGCTGTGAGTCCCATTAAACACTTCAATAAATATGGATCCATGTGCATATATGAATATTAGGAACAGAAAAATTTATTTTTGTTTCTAAACCTCAGCTTTTAGAAGCATGTTTGTTCAACCTCAGTGTGCAATTTGTATAGTAAAAAGTCTGCTTGGGTATTCATACATTTTATAATGCATTTCTGACACTGCACACATATTTTTATATCTTCCACCCATGGCATGAATTCTGGTACAGTTTTAAGTCAAAAAAGTTGTTTCATCAGAGTAGGGCAATATCTGAAGGATAATTAAATTCTTATTCATGCATTAAGTTAGGGACTGTGAATTAATTTGTTTTGTACCAAAAGGAGAACCAAATAAATTTCTTCTCCTTCCTCAGTGAGTGATGAATGACCACTGGCTCTGACATCAGCTGGAAGAACGGAGATACATCCTCAGAATGGGCCAAATACTCTTTTGCAGGTTGTACAGACTGGCGTGCATCTTCACATTTGTCAGCCCTCTTTGTACCCTGGAAACTATACAATGTTAAAGATATTCAGGGATAGCCCCTTTGGCCGTGCAGCAAAATACAACAAAATCCAAAACCCACAATTATTATTTATATTGAGTTTATATGCCACCTTTACTCCCAGAATGAGACCTAAGATGGCTTTCAAAAAAGTTTTTTTAAAAAAAAAATTAAAGATATTAAAGACATATAAAATTATAAAAACTCACAATTTTAAAAAAAGCTTAATAAATAAATAAACACTCCCCAGCTCTCCCATTAAAAGTCTGCTTGGAAAGAAATGTTTTTGTGTTCCAGCAAAAGGAGAGCAGGGAGGGGGCCAGCCTAGCTTCCCACAGGGTGGGAGTAGCCACTGAGAAGGCTCCTTCCCATGTCCTCACCAGGCGAACCGGAGACGGTAGCGGAACCGAGAGAAAGCCTTCCCCAGCAGATCTTGGGGCTCCAGCAGGCTTATATAGGAAGATACAAAGCAGCAATGCCTTTATTGGGCCAACTCCGCAGCATAAAATACATCATGCAAGCTTTCAAAACTTCACTGTCTTTTTCTTCAGGCAAAGATCTTTAAAATCATACAGGAGGAGAAAGGTGAGGATGTTAGAGTCACAGGCCTACCTGTCAGTTTAGATGGTATGGAGAGATCTCAGTTCAGGCAGAGGCCACTCCCGTTCTTGGTCATGTGAGGATTAGGGCCAAAGGGGAATAAAAGACAGGTAATAAAGCTTCAGCTCCATTAGCAATAGGAAAGTAACTGTCAGTGAGATCTTTTGGCCCAGTAAGGTGTTGCTGCTTTGTGGATTTGGATTTTGTTGTAGTAAGTGTTAAGACTGGCAGAAACCCTAAACTGCCATGCTAAAATTGCAGAGCTTGAAAGGGTGACTTTTGGATAACAATTTCTAGAATTCTTCTGCCAGGCTATACTAGCTTTGGGATCCTGGGAGTTGCCATTCTTAAATTGTGACCTTTTCTGCACTCTGCTAAATGGTGATATTGTGATGTCAGGCAGCATGTCTGTCTCTTGGCAAAAGAGGCAAAAGTGTGTGATGATTCATCAAAACATTGTAGCAGATGTAGCACACGGCGGTGATTTGGCTTGTGTAGCAGCACCCTGACAGTGGAACTCCTTCCCAAGGGAAGTCAGGGTAGCTTTTGAGTTTTCAAGAGGCTGTTAACACTGTATTGTTTTGGATCATAGAATCACAGAACTGGAAGAGACCAAAAAGGCCATCAAGTCCAATCCCGCCTTTGGTCCTTAAAACCAGAAGTGTTTTCTCTGAGTGTTTTAACTGTCTGTGATTTTAAACTCTTTTTTCAGGATTTGTTTTAGCCTATTTTTAAATGTTTTTCTTTCTGTATTTAATGTTTCAAATCTGTTGTGTATTGCCTTGAGGGTTGTTTGGATTGTCAGGTAAGAAAGCTGCATGAAGGAAGATAAAACAAGAAAATTGCTAGGAGCTAAAAAAAAATGATTGAGGAGAAGCATGAATGTAATTATCTCATGCTGTGCAATGTTCGTTGGTGCTACATGCTTGTTCCAGCCTTCCTTTAAAGTACTTGGAGTGGCACACTTTGCCATGCACATTATGCGCACATTAATCCTGCAAGATAGTTTAGGTTGAACTTCCATAAACTTGGACCCAAGTCATGGAGTTCATTCTCTGGATCACCAAAACAGCTGCCACATGCTGAGCTAGGCAGAAGCTTGCCTGTGTCATGATGATGCTAGAGAGTAAGATTCTTCTCTCAAACAAGCTGACCAGCAATGTTGTTGTCAGGGTAACATCCAGAAGAACCACAGGCTCTATCTTTTTTCTGTTGATATGTCTGTTTCAATTTTTTTTAAAAAATCACTTGGACCCCATCCATCCAAGGAAGAGAAAATAAGGAGAATTCACAGCAGCCAGCAATGTTATTTGAACATTTACAACTTTAATTATGTAGATAATAACAGATGGTGCAACATTTAAATTTCACACATTTGTTCCCGCTGCGTAATTTTATTTTTAATTTTTTAAATGTAGTAGCTATACAGTCATCTGAAAATGTGCAACTATATATGAAGCAATTATCCACATATTTCGTACGCTATATGATCCAAGCTCTTCTCCATCTTTTGCCTGTGGAATATGCTACCTTTGATGGTATGCTCCATGCCTGAGTTCTGAACAGCACGGTGTTTGTTGTTGCTATTGGCCATCAAATCAACTTCGACTTGTGGTAATCTTAAGAATAAGAAATCTCCAAGAGCCGTGGTCATCAGCTGCCCTGCTTAGGTCTTGCAAACTTAGGGCCGTGGCTTCCTTGATTGATTCCTTGATCAGTCCATGTGGTCTTCCTCTTTTCTTACTGCCTTCCACTTTACCTAGCATTGTCATTTATTCCAATGAGTCACATCTCATGATGTGTTCAAAGTATGACAGCCTCAATTTATTCATCTGTGCTTCCAATGAGAGTTCAGGCCTGATCTTTTCTAAGACCCATTCATTTGTCTTTTTAGCAGTCCATGGTTTCATAGAATTGTCCTCTAGCACTACATTTTAAATGTGTTAATTGTCTTCCTGTCAGTTTTCTTCACTGTTCAGCTTTCACAACCATAGATAAAAACTGCAAATATGACAGCATAGACAATTTTGACTGTGGTATCTAATAATATATCTTTACATTTGAGGATGTTATTTAGTTCCTTTGTAGGTGTTCTTCTGAGTCTTAATCTTCTGATTTCTTCACTACAGTCTCCATTTGATAAATGAACAAGCCAAGATACAGAATATCTTTTATTTATTTCATTGCCTTCATTACCCATTAGGAAAATCAATACAGAGAGATGCTCAAGGCAGAAACACACATTCCACAACCCATGAGGTCCACACATATGGGACTCTCAAACCCCATGTTTACTGTACAGTGTTAATGCAAGACCTGAGGAGATTTGCAGGGGAGAACTGGCAATAGTAGGGCATGCTTACTCATTCTCTACTCCATCTACTTCTACCTGCACAATCCCTTCCATCAGCCCCTTCTGAACTGTATGTCTCCCAGCACCTGATTTTAGAGAATGAAAAGAAGTTTAGTTAGGGGAGGCCAGATGGGGGATAGGAGATACGGGACTCCAGGAGCTTCCATGTCATTGGCACAGCAAATCCACTCTGGGTTTTAATCTACACTTTAAAGGAGCTACCCAAGGTTCGGAATGTATCTTGGGGATAGGGCTTGGCACCTTGGATAGCTCTTTTAAAATTGGTACCTAAAATCAGCACTCCACTGACATGAGCAAGAATCATAGTGAAGGGAAAGAGTTAAGTATACTCCATTCTTCTGTCCTGCAAATCTAGCTTCCTTCATCCCCTTCATCCCCTGAAGGCAAGCACATTAGGTCCAAGATAAGATATAGTTTGACTCTCATGGCTCCTCCCTGTTTTGGCAATTCCTTTTGAAGAAAACAACCTGAAGAGAAATGTGGACATGTCTTCGAATTCATTCACCACCTCTTCTAGTGAGATTACCTTTCTATAGCCCTGGAAGGAGAAAAAATAAAAGATCTGTTGAAAGTCTTTGTTTATGCTTCAGCCCTGCTGTCAGGAATTTGGATAAAATGGCACCTCCAAGATCAAAGCACTCCTTCTGTTCAGAGGCTTGCCCTTAGAACTGCTTCTTTAGCGTTCATGATAAGGGAACCTCAGTGTTCCCTGATAGAGTTTGAAGATAACTACAGTACATAAATGGCCTTTGCATTCATATGATAAAGAAGATATGTTCGTGGTAGACCTGGAATGGAAAGTATATGCCCTCCAGATGTTGGTGAACTGCAGCTTCCACCAACCCTACTAAGCTTAGCCAGTGATGAAAGAGGATAGGAGTTGCAGTCCAGCTACATCTGGAAGGTCACAAGTTGCCCACCTCTTGGTGCAGATACTCTACACAACCAGTCTCCTTCATTGCAGTTGTATTCATTATATGGTAAAACACACAGACCCATTAGAGTTTGGACGCTGTCTTCCATCATCCCTGACCACTGACCCTGAAAGCTAAGGCTGATGGAAAATGAAGTCCAAATAGATTTGGAGGCATGAAGTTGAGGAAGGTTGCAATAAAACATGGTCTGTAAATCAGCAAACTCTGTTTGGCAACAACAGATGAGCTGTACAAACATTTGGTGCTTCTTAGCAATACTTTCAGCCACCTGAATTTCTGACTGGACAATTACAATCTAAGACAAATTCTATGCAATTCAGCATAAATCTTCTAACTTCTACTGACAGGTAGAACTGATGCAGGTGGTTGTTTGTTTGTTTGGCTGGCTGGCTGGTTTTTTGAAGGCAGAATCTGGAATATGTGCTCTTTTTACATCCACTTGTGAATGAAATGCATAGTTTGAAATATAAAGTTCAGTGGGAAAATAGCTGTACCTGGAGCAGAAATAACTTAACAGAATGTTCATGTCAAGTTAGGCAGTGGTTCTTAAAAGACAAGAATATTAAGTGCTGGGGAAGAATGCAGTTAGCTGACCTAAATACTTTTAAAGGCATCAGATCCCATCTGTCTTGGAAGCTAAGAAGGGTCAGCCCTGGTTTAGCGCTTGGATGGGAGACAGCCAACAAATACCAGGTACTGTAGGCTATATTGCAGAGGAAGGAATTGGCAAAACCACCTCTGAGTTTTCCTTGCCTAAAAAAACTCTAGGCAGGTGATTTGAAGGCACATACATGCGCGCACACACACACAAATGCAATTAGAGTTTTCAAAATAAGTAAAAAACTGTTCTAAAGAAAATGGAGAACAACTGAATATAGACCTCTGGCTGGCCGGCTGCAAAAGTGCCCTGCCAATTCCGTGGTTGCATTTCCTCCAAGGAATGACTTCCATAGATGACTTCTTTCAAGTTTCCCATCCATTTCAAGTGAGGCTTGTGTGGGACACCAGGAATCAACTACAGATGCAGGACAATGTATTTTATAAGAACCCACATACAAAAACTCATGCAATATACCCACCTCTCAACATTAGCTAAGAAGAAGCGCATTGGCTATCATTTTTGATCCTGGTAAATATGAAAAATGCTTCTTAGCTATGAAAGACTAAATTTTGACACAGGCAATTAATTCACTGTTATAACAGGGAAGAAACAACAAAACGGGGAAAAAACAGTTATAGCATGTTAACCGCCTTAGCTGCATCCTACAGAATGTATAGTTTGGTGAGTCACTAGAGCTCTCTGAGTGAGAAATATGGAAAGCTCACCTCAAAACTAGAAATCCAGGGATGCTGTTGAATGAAGCCATGGCAGTTGAAATGTTATGGCAATGCTATGAAGTGTGGATAATGTGAAAAAGATCCAAGTGGTGCTAGCTGAATACGGTTTCTCTCCCTGATTATTTCAGCGTGACATTTGTGTTGTCTTGGGGTCCATCTCTTGTGTTGCTTACCTACCTGCTTGTTGTCTTTCCCTCCAGATTCTCCCAAGAGTTCTCTCTTCTTTTTTTCTCATTCTCTTAATCTTGTCACCAATCATTTTTTCTTCCCTCCCTTGTTGTTTCCCACCATGCTGCTCCCCTCCCATCACTTGCCGTTCCTTCCATGATGTTGTAGTAACAGGAGTTACATTCCCCTTACACCATGGTGATATATTTACTCAGGAGATTTTTAGTGCTGGGACAGCAGCTCTCAAGAGACAAAAACTCCTCATGCGAAGCCAGGAAACTTTGCAGACTTTTAAGGAAAAGAGAGCAAAGTTAACATCAGGATATCCATATTCTCAGCACAACATCTGCTCCAGTGGGGGAAACATCCTTTTGAGATTCCCTGAGCATTTCACATAAACAGATGGAAATATAATCCATTTCAGGTCATCTCTCCTGTTTATAAATGGAAATGAGTTGGTGTCTCTGATGGCTCGCAGATAAGAATTATGACAACAAAATATTCTCTGCCCTGAAGAAACTTTTAATACCAAAGCTATAAGGCAGCAGGGCTGAAGAGCTTATTTATGTGCAATTCAGTAGCAATATAAGCAGGACACTTTAGAAAATTATAAAGCCCCTTTCATCTCAGAGAAGTTCAGAGCAATTATATTTAGCAGATAACTACTAATCATCGTAATCATGATGTATTAGAGTTTGCTAGATGGTGAACACGCATCATACTATGTCAGTAACGCTATTATCCCATATTGCAGATATGGATAGTGGTAGCTGGAAGGTTCCACATCAATGGGGCAATGAATTGGCTCTGAGTTTTTGGCCATTTCCGCACTAGACTGTTACAGTGATATTAATTCCACTTTCAACATCCTGTGGAATCCTGAGGTTTGTGGTTTAGAGAGGGGCCTTTGAGGATAGCTCCTTTAATGTTCAGACTAAGGCACTGTAATAGTGTAGTGTGGAAATGACCTTAGTCTGAACATTAAAGGAGCTATCCAAGTAGCTGAATGTATTTTGAGAGCTAGGGATCAGCACCTATAGAGCTCCTTTAAAGTTCAGACTAAAAGCCAGAGTAGATTCACTGTTCCATATTGAAGCCACGAATCACCACTGGATGTGGACAGTGCTGATAGAAAACAATTTCACTGGAAATTCATTAGCAGGTTTGTGGCTGGATTACTAGAAGTATGAACAGGAGCAGTTCAAACTGCAACATGCAGTTGCAGGTCCCATTTGTGTATGCTATAACTTTCACTTACGCAAAGACTTGAAAGTAAAGATCTTCTAACCCTGTACAGACCTGTTTTTACAGGTCATTGTTCTGTTAAAACCCTGTTTTTCTGAAGACCAGAATTGAGTTGTGAGCCATGGTCTGTCCCTGTTTTAGACCAGTGCCTTCAATGTGTTGTTGAGGTAACTATTTCCTGTCTACAGAGAATGCTGGCATCTGAGATCAGACCCTTAGCCTACCTAGCTCAGTATTTGCACTAGGAAGCAATGACTCTCCAGAGTTTCAGGTAATTGCTTTTCCCATCCCTAACTGGAGATTGTTATTGCCTTTAAATCATTCCATGGATTGAACTTGGGATTTGCTGCATGCAAAGCATAAAGTCTACCACTGAACTATGACTCTTCCTATTATTTCAGTGTCTTGCTGAGGTTGAAAGCAGCGCCACACAGGAGAGCTGTATCAGTGAAACTGTCTGTACTGCCATCACTGAGACTTTCCGTACATACTTTCCCCAAGGATCAGTTTTTACTGAAAATAAAAACAGTTAGCACAAAGTGTCAGTGTCATCTTTCTCCACTGGGTTTCTCCCTCTTCCCTGGTGCATCTCTTTGTCCTCTTGGCAGGACAGTTTCCTTTCAGCATCTGTCAACAAAGGATGATTACAATTCCCAAGTCATCGGCTAGCAAGCCCCCACCAGCACCAAAAATAATCCAGTCTGAATTGAGTCGGCTTGGTGATTCCTCGGTTCCTACAATCTGACCAGAGCTTGGAAAAGTTCCCTCCGTGCTCTGGCTCCAGTATAGCATGTAGAGCAGAGCTTTCCAAACTGTGTATCATGACACATTAGTGTGTCAGCTGCAGTGTGTAGGTGTGTTGCACAAACATAATGGGTAGAGGGGCTGCCTCTCCTGCTGCCATTGCCCCGGGCCAAGGAAGACCTCAGCAAGAGCGACGGTGGGCCAGGCTCGGGTGGAGGGGCTGCTTCCACTTATTGAATTACTTTCTGAATTACTGTGTCGCAAAATGATGCATGTCTAAAAAGTTTGTCATCAACTTGAAAAGTTTTGTAAGCTCTGATGTACAGAGACAGCCACACATACACAAAAAAAGGAGTATGTATTTTAACTCATAGGCCAGCCAGTGGACTTTAATAGTAAAACATCTTGTGCTGATATAACCTCTTCTATGAAAAAGCTGGCTTTCTTTAACACCATTGTTACCCTGATTTCTGGGGGTCCCGTGAGGGACACCTAAATGCGCTCCAAATATTACAAAGTTGGGAATTAGCAAAGAGCAGAAGCTAGCACTACGAGAGGCAGGGGAACGTAGCGAGATCTTTATCCCTATGTTTACGGGGTCAGGCCGCGGCAAGAACTAGGCACGGTTGTTCAATTAAAAAGATTTTATTGTAATTACCTCAGTTCGGCACACACAGACACATGCGCTCATGCACTCATCCAAGAAGTATAGAAGTAGAAAGTGAGGAAAATTGATAGGGGTTTTAAGCAGATTTCTAGGGTGATACTCCACCTGATCCTGCAGTTCAGTAAAAGAGAAGATAGAAATTGAGGCTTGGGTTTGTGGTTTCCCAGCACTAGGAGGCTGAGGGGAGGCTCGCCAAATAGAGCGGCAGCAGTTTGGGATGCAAGGCACGAGCGTTTCGATAAGAAGCTCAAACTTGGGGGTTTTATAGGGAAGAGATTGTACCTGGAGGCTAGCCCTCTCTCGAGGAGAACAATAGGGATTTGAGTGGAGACAAAGCCTCTGAAAGGTCGAAATCAGAATTGATGAGATGTGGCCAGCACTGCCAATTGTTAGAACAGTATGCAGATGAGGAGCATTTAGCGATTGTATAGACGGACACGCTAATCCCGTCAAGCAAGCAGTTCGGGGCTGAGAACCCTTACTTTTCCTTAATGGTCGGCTGTGTCTGGAGGGCACTACCAGCTGTGTGACAGATTGTTGTTTACTGGCCTAGACCTAGCTTGCATAATTAAGGCCGTACGGCCGTGCCTGCCTACACAGGCTCTCCATGACCCGATCAGACACGTGGTGTTCATCTTTATGGAGTGCCACGTGGAAATATTAACCATAATCAATATGAAATTGTAGACCTCGGGCTTGGGCCAGATAACCGCAGTAACACCATCCTCAGTGGGAACCTCCCCAAGGCCCTTTTGTATTCATTGCTCAAAGTGAAGGACAGTAACCAACCAATAATGAATGAATAAAGTGTACAATCCTTCCAGATCTGCCCATTGCTCAGTTCCTCCATGTCTTGCTTATAGTATGTCAACAGCAGACGGTCTGCGCTTTCTTCTATGTGACAGTTACACAATTCTCGGCAGTGCGCAGTGCCACCCAGATGAATCCTGAAAGGAAACATCAGTGCTTCCCAGCAGGGAGCTCACTGGAACAGCTGCCCTGTTGCCCATTTGATAGACAGATGAATCCTCACAAGTAAGAATGCTTTGAAGAGGAAAGAACTGCAAAGCCTTTTTCTGTGATGTGGAACTCTTAATAGTTTTATTTTTAAAAATAGGTCCAAACTGGCTGTAGTACCTGCTTGGTTTTACAAGCAGACAACTGCCTCCTTAGAGAGCAGTCCTCACTGGTAAAAGTGGTCACAGGCTAGCTGAGCCAACATGAAGGCAGCTGAAGCTGTGCTGAATCGAAACCCTTCTCAGCCTTGGAGTGTTGGGAATTACTTAAGATGACCTTTGTCCTGATCTAATACTAGGTTCCTTCAAGCTATACTGAATCTAAACCCAGTTCAGCATAAGAGTGTTGGGAATGATGTAGAACAACCTTGACCTTGCCCTAACGCTAGACTGGCTCAAGCTGTGCTGAATCAAAACCACTCCCAACCTCGGAGTGTGGGAATTACTTAGACGTTCTTTTACCCTGACCTGGCTTTATGTCAGCGTAAAGTCTCACCATGACTAAGTTTGATGTCAGTGTTCCTGGACTAGAAGAAATTTGAATCTCACATAACTCTCTTGTTTCTCATCCCATTCCTTCTCCACCACTCCCCCTTTTTGGTCTATTCTGCTGTCAGAAGAGAATTTTTGCACAGGCAGAGAAGGCTTGTGACTAACTCTGCCCCCCCACCATTGATGACACATCTTTGTGACAGAATTGCATTCCCAATTTGAGCCCATTGTAGAAAACTCCAGAGCAAGATTATACTGCACTTGTAAGAAAAATGGAAAAGTAGTTGAGTTCTTCTCAAAATCACAGTAACATTACAGCTTAAGAATGTAAGAATTCCCCTTATGAATGAGACAAAAGGGCCATTTCTCAAGTATGTTTGCAGCAGAAGTGGCCTTGAAGTGCCTCCAGACATCTCCCTATCATGATGTGGTAGAGCCAGTGTGCACACAAAATCTCAATCTCTCTCTCCCTCTCTCTCTCTCACACACACACACCCACACACACACACAGAGTTTGGCATAAGCATCTTGATATTCAGATGTATAACCAAAATGATCAACGACTAAAGCAGCCCTCACAAGGAGAAACTGCAGTATTGGGGGTTGTTTAGCTTAGATGGGAAAATGTGAAACGGTGGACACAACATAAGTGTATACAATTATACACAATGTGGAAAAGTGAGTGTATAGAAACAGTAGAACCAAGTTTCATCCAGTGAATCTAAATTGTAAACATTTGTCAAGGTCCTTTTCTTGGGTTTACTGACCCATATGCACAATGGCTACTATTGCAACAATTCAGCATTTGTTCATTAAAAGATAACATAAAACTTTATCATATAATTCTGAGAGGAAGAGGCCAGTGTGTACAGAAATGCATGGCATTATTTTGAGACTAGAGGGGTAAAGAGAAATTAATAAATTGAAATTTTTTTTATGTATTTGTTGCTTTAAAAAAACTCTTATTTTTGAAGTAATATTTTTGTAAAAAAAAATTTTAAAAGTATTTTTTAATTGTGTAACAACGTAAAAGTACATAACACTACAAGACACACAATGCAATATCTAATACAAAGAAAATCCCATAAATTTACAAACCGTTAATACCAAATGTTCTTAATCTTAATCAATTCCACAATTAGATAATAAGTGCTCTCCACCACCCGGACCATTAGAGATATGACCACATCCAGTCACTTCAAATAGCTCCATTCCCCTTCCAAAATTGTACTGATTCTTCAGTTGGTTTACTTCCTTTCTCCTTTATTAACACATAATCAATAAATTCCCCCCCAATATCTATAAAAAGATCTCTTTTTAATTCCCCCTTCTTTACTTTGATACTATAAGTCAATTTATCATTAACAGCTATATCCCATACCTCTTTGTACCATTCATCTAAGTGAGTATCTTGCTTTATTTTCCAGTTCTTAGCTATCCTTAGCCTTTCTGCAGTTAATAAAATGGAAATTAGTTCTCTTGTTGGCCACTTACTTTGTTCCTTATCAAACATTGATAACAAAGCTAGCTTCAGATTTAACCATGTTTTGATTAGTTATTTTCTTTATTTCTGTAAAAACTAACCACTAAAATTTCAATACACTTTCATATTCCCACCACATATGAAAGTAGGAGCCAATTTCTTGACAACCCTTCCAGCATAGTTTGACTAAAAAAATTTAGTATTGACTAAAAAAACTGCAAACCCCAGGATTCCATAGGATGTTGAAAATGGAATAATAGCACTATAACAGTCTAGTGTGGAAATAGCCTTAGGCGACCCCATCAATTTCAGAGATTTCTTAGGCAAGAAATACTCAGAGGTGATTTGCCCGTTTCTTCCTCTGAAATACAGCCTACAATTCCTGGTATTTGTTCAAATCTAAAATCTAGTATGCGTAGCGTCCCCCTCTAGTGGTTGGTCTCTGGGTGCAAACCTTAGTAGCTTCAGGTTTGGAGACAGTGCTGCAGAATTTTAAGATGCAAGGGATATACTCCTTTATAACTGAATTTAGAAAAGTTTTAAAATTCATGTAAGCTCAGTCATGCAGCGTTAATTGCTTTTTGGCTTTTAGCCTCTTCATTTGCAATTGTATGGTCATTAGATTGGATTTCTTTTTTCAAAATGTTGTGAACATTGCCCTGGGATCCCTTGTGGGTGGAAGGCAGTTTATATAATTTTTAAATAAATGAATAAATAAATAAATAAATATTTCTGCTCAGAAAATGAGTAGGCATATATATAGCTCTGGAGAAAACCGCATATGTCATTTTCTTCTTAGGAACCTTTCTCTTCTCTAGACTGTAGTCTGGAAGCCAGATGTGATCTTTGCCTGATGAATTTGTCTTTTTTCACTGTTGGCCAGGCTTCAGAAAATGGCTGGGGCCATTTAAGGCTTCCAGGCTTTGAGCATCTGTACTCAGACTCAGGAAAACAACATGCAAGATCCAAAATAGGCACTTTGATGGGCAGGATTAGCACCCCTACCCGTCACTGCCATTTTGCTTCCTCTCTCTCTCTCTCTCTCTCTCTCTCTCAGCTATAAATCATTTTTGCTTACTCAAGTTGCCAAGAGTTTGGATGAAATAGTTACAAATAGCTAATTGCTTTCATGAATTGCTTTTTCCATTTACAAAAGTATAGTTATACATTACACTGTAAGTGTAACTTTTAATGAGAGATAACTTCATTGGGCATCTTTCAAGAATGCTTACATTGTGTGTTCCTGCATCTCAAGAGGTTGGGCTTGATTACCTTTGAGACATTTTCCAGTTCTAAGATACTGTGATTCTATGAGTCTTTCCTTTTTTGATGTAATTACAATGTTTTAGTTACTTCTTACAATTACAAGAGTGTGACCTCAGGAAGTGGTGGAGGAGGAATACGACATGGTTCAAGTGTTGGCTTATGCTGTAATTCATACTCCATTGGGCCTGCCAAGACCACAGTGATATAGATGAGGAGAGAATGTTCTTTGTACTACAGGACAGTGGTTTGTGGCAGTTGGGCTTTTTAAATAACTAAAAATATCTATTCTAGTTATTTTTAAGAAATGACAAAGTTTCTTGCAGTTGTCAAATAACTAGTTAGAGATTAGTATAACTATAAATAACTGTTATTTGAAAAGTAACTGTCCATACTTTGCTGATACCGAAAGCAACCCTTTTGCACCATCTTGATCTGGTCTGGTATCGACACATGACCCAGTCAAGCATGTGCTGCAGCCCCACAGGGCCCATCCCAGCACAAGTTAATTATGATGAGGACATCTCAGTGATGTTCACTCAGACTTAACAAGAGGAAAGTCCAGGCACACCAGCAATTCTGTTCTCCTTTACTGTTCAGTTAGCTTGTTTCAGGAAGAACCAGAGTGTTGCTCTGAGAAGACCGCAGCATCCCTGACTCAGGGCCCTCTCCTATCTGATGCTGAACCTAACCTTGTTTAAAATTATTTGAACTAAGTGAGGTTAGATAAAGTTATTGTGGACCAGATCAGACTAGCAGATCACATGTTGCTAATCCTGAGTCAGAGAGAATATTTTTCAATAGAGTTTCAATTCTAGTTTGTTTGAGGGGCAAGTTCATAGTATCATAGAGTTCAAAGAGATTGCAGTGGTCATCCAGTCCAACCCCCTGCCATGTAGGAATACACAATCAAAGTGTTCCTCACAGATGGCCATAGAGCCTCTGATTAAAAACCTCAAAAAAATGAGACTCCACCACACTTCAAGGTGGTGTATTCCAGTGTTGAACTGCTCTTACCATCAGGCAGCTCTTTCTAATGTTTAGATGAAATCTCTTTTCCTGAAGTTTGAAGGCATTACTCCATCTCCTAGTCTCCGGAGCAGCAGAAAACAGACTTGCTCAATCTTCCATATGACATACTTTCAAATATTTAAACATGGCTATCATGTCACCTCTTAACCTTCTCTTCTCTGGCTCCCCAAGCTGCTTCTCATAGGGTATGGTTTCTAGTCCTTTTATCATTTTGGTCGCCATCCTCTGGACACATTCCAGCTTGTCAATATCCTTCCTGAACCGTTGTGCCTAGAACTGGACACTTTATTCAAGGGGGGGTCCAACCAAAGCACAATAGAGTGATACAGTGTCTAGATCAAGGGAAGTAATGGTATCACTTATTACTTCCCTTGATCTAGACGCTATACTTGTATTAATGCAGCCTACAATTGCGTTGGCTTTTTTAGCTGCCACACTGCTGACTCATATCCAACTTGTAGTCTACTAAGGCCCTTTCCACAGCTTACCTTCTTGCAGCGGTGTCCGTTGGGGATCCCAGCAGTGGCTCCACCAGAAAGCAAATGTGATGGCAGTGCTCCCCACCACATGGGACCTGCTCCCTGCAGAAGGGAGCACAATGGATATTCTGCTTCCTTCTGCAGCACAGCCAGGTACTTTCCCAGGCTGCACTAGGGCAGGAAGCACCACCATTGTGCTTCGTGCCCTTCCACAAGACAGGTAAGTGCAGGATGGTGGTGTGATCATGGCTCATTGACAGGGAAAACCTGCCAATGATTTAACTTGCAATCCTGCTGCCTGGGGGCGGGAGAAGGACGGGACCATGACGACAACGTGCAGAAGCATCATTGTCCTGTCCTTCTCCCATCCCCATGGCAGGGTGGGAGGGTACTACAGAAAGATCCTAAGACTCTTAGATCCCTTTCTCATATACTGTGGTGGAGTCAGGTGTCACCCATCTTATATCTATGCATTTCATTTTTGAAGACTTTTTTGTTAGTGAGACTTCTGAATGCTTGAGTATGGATAATAGTTTTAAACTTTTACAGTACTTTCATAATCAGTGTTAATTTAAAGTCCTCTGAATAATACAGAATAAGGCCTGATTCATAATCATACATTTGGTTCGTCTTGGCAGTGATTTGTGAAGTCACATTTTCTGTTCTTCTTGATAAATGAGTGGGCATTCAGAGAACCAGCAGGTATTCAATTTAAAAGGCTGTGAATCTTGAAATGTTTTCAGACTTTAGCACGCAATTCACTTGTGATAAAGGCAGTCCTTTTGGAAGGAGACACATTTTCTAATCATTTTTGGACAATGTTCATCAATTGCGAATCTGGTGAGGGAAATATTTAAGTTATCCACTCAACTCAAACTGTACATAATGACACAATGAACTGCTTGTAATGAAAAAAATAATTTTTTGAACTAAACAACTAAGCCAATCAAAATTTAAGTGCCCAGGTGAATCAGTAAAATAACAGAATGAATGTGTTTCAATAAATAATGAATTTCAGCCAAACCAGTAGCCAGTGGGCTAGAACAACTGATGTGATAATGCCCACAAGGATTCTTGTTTAGTAGCAGTTTGGTGAGTAGTAGGGAAGTGACTTCAAAGGAGCGCAACTCCTTGTTCAGACTAAAACCCAGACTGGATTTGCCACTTCACTGCAAGGAGGCTGTTGGCTGGCACTGTTTTTGTCTTACCAATCCATAATATCAAAGAGTGAGAAAAAAACAAAACAAGGGAATGGAAGCAGTCCTTCAATTGAAGTCAACCAGGCTGTCGGGGTTTTTTTCCTTTGATCATATGCCTGCCTGGTCGTTCCTGGAAAACTGGCAATGAAAGAGAGTCAGTGTGGCAATAGTGGATTCTCTGCTGGTTTATTGGAGAGCAATCACAATAACCACAACAACAATACCTTGAAGACTCATGATGTTATCAGTGTGATAATCCTTCCATTGATGTAGATTACCATTATTTCACATCATCGTTGCATTTGTAGCCAATAGCTCACTTTCTGGTTATGACCTTCATACTACTTATCTAACCTGGTCCACGGACAACAGTTACGTAGTCTGCCATTAGGGCCAAACTCAAAGCCTTTCCAGCTTGGTAGAACTTGCCAGAGTTTGTGCTAGCAGAGCCTTTGAGAGCTTAGAATCACCTCCATATCACAGTGAGATGGAAGAGTAGGACTTTGTGAAAGGATAACAATAACAGCAATGTCTAAATTACCACTTTCAAAAGTATTTGTCACAATTCACATATTTTCATAGAGATAATTCTAACAAGAAGCAGGCACAAATGGAGTCCACCAGTTCATGTTTTGCAACACATCAGGTGCTAGATAACATCTTTTTGTTGTTCAGCTCGGACAATAAAGAGAGAGGCCTTATCTGTTCTCTATATGGTTGGTGAATTAAGTGAATCTGCTATACAACAGTTCTGTAGGAGCAGTAGGTGTGATTACACCTTGGTCATTTCTGTCCTAGACTGTTACAGTACTGTTATTCCACTTTCAGCATCCTATGGAATCCTGGGGTTTGCAAACCCCAGGACTCTATAGGATGTTGAAAGTGGAATAATAACAGTCTAGAGTGGAAATGGCCTTTGTTACAGCTGGGAAGTTGGAGTTTAGTTTTAGGCTGTCTAGGAAGTTCAGGCTACAAATGACATTTGATGTCACCAAATGTCAGATACTTCCAGTTCACAATGATTATGGAAAAGCATCAGGAATATAATACATATGCAGCTATTGTCATAGATTTTTAGCAGCTGGTACTGGATTGGTGATCAACTGAAGTTATTTAAAAAGGAAATGTTACTCATTTGTGTAAAGTAATTCATTTAGCTATAAATGTCTCTATGTTGGTTTTGTTTCTAAGCACTGCTTTGGGCCAGCTTAAAATCAGTCAGGTAGCAACCATACTTCCAGGAATAACTTATTTATTTCATCTTCTTATGCTATCAGGGGTTTGCATCAGTTCAGCTACCAGGTTCCAATGACTTTTTCATACTTCCTTTTACTCCTGAAATAAACATCAGTTTCTTTCAATAGAAAGCTTATGGACAATTTTATATTTTGTCCCAGTTAGGATTAAATACAGTTTTGCTTAGATGTGGCATCAAATCATAGGATGTATGGGGAACTGGATCAGAGAAAGCAGAAACTGTTCACAGCTTTAACTTGGCAATTATATCCTTCGACTGTAATGCTGAGCTTCACAGCCTAGGAAGGAACCAGGAATTGAAGGTAGGCTTGTTCATACTGAAGAAAAGGCTGTTTCCTAGCTGGTAGATATCATGAACACCTATCTTTTCTCCGCACAGTAGGGCATATATCAGTTTAAGGGTTTGTTTGCTTTTTAATCATCAAGGCATCATGGGAACTTGAAAACAAAATAAATGCAAGGCCAGTTTTTGACATCACTTTTATTCTGTGACTTCTTTTTTAAGAGCATATGTTTACCATTGAAGGCATGTATGTTACACAGAGTTCCCATTTCATCAAAAGGACATAAAAAGTGCTTGGTTAGAACAAAGAGCTATCTGCTCTAACACCTTGTGGTCAAGTAGATGCCTATGAGAAGTCCCCAAACAGGACACGAGAGCAATAGCCATCTCTCTTTGTTCTTCTCCATCCATTGACATAACAGCCATATTGTCTCTGGTCCTGGACAAAATATGCAGTTGGTTGTCTTGACTGATGGCCACTAAGAGTCTTATCCTCCAAGAACTTGTCTAATTGTGCTCTATGTGAAGAAATATATGTATAGTTTTATATGTCTTGAGCCTCTCATCTTTGTTGGGTGATTCTGAATTCTAGTGATATTAGAAATAGAGGGGGAAATTATTTTCATTTTCTTTACACTATTCGTATAAACTATGTATAGTGATAATAAATTGAGTCAAGAGAAGTGTTTGTTATAGGTATATTGTAGTTTTACACACCTCTGTCATGTCCACAGCCTTACTCCACTTTTTTGTAAACTTACCTTTTGAATTATCATGACTCTTAGTGCCACTAGCAATTTGGATATAGAGGGAGAAGAACTGTTTGAGTCAATAGTACCATCCATGGAACCACCAAACCTGGATCTTCATACTGTGACTCCAAATATGAAACTTCCAGGCCAGTGATTTCCTCCAGTGATTTTGGTCCTGAACCACACTTTTCTTAAAAATCAGCATCCTTGACCCAAAGGTCTCATGTGACACATTTACCACTCCAAGCAACATGCTGAGCAAGAGAGGATGGTGACACAATGCCATGCTCTAGGCTAGAGACCTATCTCTTTTGGTATTGCCATTCTCCAGCAAGGAGGCAAAGCCAGGGAGGAATATTCAGGATAGTGAACTACATTAGATGTGAGTCATCCACCAGCTCTTTTCAAAACAAGATGACTCTTAACTTTGGACTTGTCCAAGGTTCTGAAAAATTAGTCTGTGAGCACTTTTGGTTTCTGAACTCTGATACATGTTCTTTCCTTGTCGCTCCTCTGGTTCAGCTTTCTCTTCTCAATCCCTGCCTAACCTTCTTCGTTCAGGTACCATCATGTGCTTATCTTTGGTATCACTAGGCATACATGTGCACAAGTCAAATTAGAGTTGCCAGCTCATGACCTAAAAATCTGGCCTTTAATTTTAAATCTAACAGTACACCAGCAGGGGAGGAGCACCTGCAGCTTTTTCTGCCCATTCATCACCATCCAGAGGGAAAACAGGGAGAAGTCACAAGGCATCTCTCCCAGTTGTGACCAGGCCACCCTAAACCAGATTTTAAAAGGAATGCAAGAATCTGCCTCAACAGAAAGGAGAACTGACATAACCAGGACATTGTACAATGATCTGACTCTAAATAGTAACCAGCACTGACCATGGAAGAAGTTGAAGAATGAGCTCAGAAATAAGTATTGAAGTTGTTGAACCAAAGCCCGTGGAGCCCACTAATGATCTCTTGGCTATTTGGTTTTGTAGGATGTTGGAAGGTCTCTTTTCTTGCTGTGCAGAGTGCAACAGCTTTGATTAAGGTTGTTAATAGCCCAATTTTTGTCATTTTTCAAGGCCCAGTTTTGATCCCTTTTGCTTGATTACTCTGTTGCTATCACAAGAGATTTTCTGAGTTATTTGTCTTCCGTTGTTGGGCACACAGCATGGAACTGAGTGGCTTCTGGTGTCACTTTTGATTTTTTTTCCTTTGAAATTATGTGCCATAAGAATCTTGTTCAGAATTATGATATGAACACATAAATCTTTTTAGTGGTTTTTTTCCCTTTTCTAAATCTCTCTGTGTGTGGGTAGCACCCTTGGGTTACAGTGGGATTGAAGTCTTGATTGCTTTCTAAAGACTTTTCAGAGTGTTCTAACTTTTCCCAGGTTGTGGGTCAGCAGCACCAGAGAGCCTATGCCATAAATGGCAAGTCCTGCTGCTGAGTGCTATAGGTTAAGCCCTCAGATAAAAATGTTAATAGCTGGATGTTATAAAGCCAAGACCACAGAGAAATGGGAAGGAAGTTGGAAAGGAAGGCTTTGGGCTACAACTCCCCAGATCTCTCAGCCACTGGGCATGTTGGCAGAGCAACTCTTGAGCTGAGATCCTACGTTGTGCTTGCACAGAGTGAATATGCACTCACATAGTTAAGACTGAAATCCAACACCACGCAAACATTTGTATATCTGCAAATCTGTTTGCTGTTCTGCAATCCCACTGGATTGAGTGATACCCTGAAGGCACTGTTGAGACACACCACCCAAGAATACTTAAGTGCACGTGCAACAATTACACTCATGGAACTCTGTTTATACAACCATGAACTGAAAATAGATGTTGTACCATGACCAAAATCTACAGTCACTATTATTGGGAGGAGGGAACTTAAGGGAAGGGGAGGGGAGATGAGGGGAAGAAAAGAAGGTCGGAAAATATAATATAAATAAGAAATGTAAGAAATGTAGAATATGTTTGGGTAATACAATTAGAAGATGATTTGTATAGAATGGTTTTGATTTTTAAAAACATTAGAATTTTTTACAAATCTAGTAGACTATCATAAATCAGTCGATTGGTAGGATCCATGATTTGTTGATATAATTCCAATGTGAAAAGCACTAATAAGGAAGATAGAAATTGGATATTACTGTTTTGTTTTTATTGTTGTAGTTTAATAAAAATATGTTAAAAAAAAAAAAACAAAATCTACAGTCACATGCATCAAGGAACTCTCATGTGTTAAAAAAAAAAAAACAATACAGTTGGGTGCCGCTCTGGAAGCTGCAGTCCAAAACCTCACTTTTCCAAGCTATGAGGAAAGAAGCCATTAGCAGGTAGCACTGTTCTTTCTCATCATGGTGACTTGTAGCTTCCCTGTCAGTGGGTCATTGAATCTGTGCCGTGTTTTTGCCTAGTTTTAAATGACCTATTTAGAATACAGTCCAGCAACTTGGAAAACCCTGTTAAAGTCTCAATTAAAACCTGGGGTGTATTCATTTCTCCATTGACAAGAGAACCACCAGCTGCTTCTGTTCCTTGCCAATGATTTATCTGCCATAGTGTGCCTTTCATTCCAGTTTCAGCCCAGTACTTGTTACCAGGTGTGGTCTCAGAGTGCATGTATGAGTTCATACTTGTTTTGTGCATACATGCTTATATGCCTTTATGGCCATTTCTGCTCTAGACTCTTATACTGCTATTATTCCACTTTTAACATCCTATGGAATCCTGGGGTTTTCAGTTTAGGGAGGGGCCTCAAGGCCTCTCCCTAAACTGCAAACCCCAGGATTCCATAGGTTACTGAAAGTGAAATAATAGCACTATAACAGTCTAGTGCGGAAATGGTCTTTATCTTTTAACCATGGCAGTAGGGAGGCAAATTGGATTCAATAAATCACGTAGAGAGCTGCCCAAGGGGGAATGTTTCTGTACACACAATGATAAAAGTATATGCAGTGGCAAGAATTTTGTTCATTCCTCCCAACTAGTGTAGACTCACAGAATTAGATTCTGAATCTGTTGACTCAAATTCAGCCAATTCAATGGATCTACTCTAGTCATGACAACAACAACAAAAAAACACAGTATTTAGGCCAATGGTCACACTGGGGAATAGAAAATATTAAGGTAGAGCTTCATAGACGACAAGCATTAAATGGGCGACACAAATAACAAGAGAGTTGCTTCAGAATAGAGAAACGTTGTCTTGGAGAAGTGGACTCAAAAGGAATATAGATAAAGGAGTGCCCCCCCGGGAGAATAAAGTTCTTTGTTTATGGCACTGAAAAGAGGATCACTCTGTAGCTTCAGGTGCAGCTAGTACTTACAGCCCCTATCAACCTGTCATTTTACTTTGCACAGCACTGACAGTCTTGTTTGCCAGGCTTAGTTAACAATGTCTTCCAGAAGAAGAGCAGGGGACAGGGATTACGCACTGTTATTTTATGTTTTGATGACCTTTGCTGCTTGTTGATCACAGAGTGGCATTGTTGTGGACAGTTTGCAAGAGCCTGCAAGACTACTGCTTATTGGTTTTATACATTCTTTCCAAACTGAGTCAATGGGTCGGTCATGTGTGACTATCACCAGTCACTTGTTCAGTTCTGGTGGGTTTTGGCATATTTGCGTCTGAATCTGCAGTTTGTTAGCACAAAGCCGAGACACCTGCTGGTTGTATTTTTTAAAAATGGAGATTTTCATAGAGGCTTCCAGCGTTTGTTGTAGTTTTGCCTTGTCTGATTATTTTTGCAGAGTGATTCATATGTAAATTGAATGTGCCTCAGGTGTATAGATCTCTTAAAATATTTAAAGAAAAGCAGACTATTTTGTGCTGAATTGTTAGTTTGTAAAACATAAAAGAACTTGTGTGTTGCTGAGAGAGTTTGTAGACAGACTTCCACCACCAGCTGCCCTTTGCCTTCTGGAATCATCTTTCAAATGCAACACAAAGAATTAGATATTCATCAAGTATTAGAATATATTATTCATGTCCCTTAAGAAATTGTTCTTCTAGGTTTTGTTGCGACAGCAGATTCACAGAATCAAAGGCAGTAGGCTGCTTGAGACATGATGATCCTGGTCCAGTAAACCAGAAATAAACTATGACAGAGAAGACCTGTGCAATGTACCTGTTAGTAAATCTTTATTTATAGTCTTATCAGTATGGAATTGTCTCAGGTTCATCTGATCATGCAACAAACAGAGTCTGATGGAAGCCGTGCTGACATCCCCTCGTTTACACAAATATTGAAAGGCAGAGAATCCTCATTTTCCTTTGTATCAAATCAGCCTAGCTCACATGAGACATAGTAGACACTATTGGTGCATCTGGCACCAAAGTCAGCATTTGCATGTCTAATTCAGAACATTTAATAGAACTTCCAAGTTTGTTTGAATTTAAGCACCCATTAAAATATCCTGGTCCCAAACAGTTCATGGCTTTTAAAGGCTAGTACCATCATTCTGAGGCCAGAATTAGTCAGGTTTGCTATTTAACTGGTACAAAATGGGTGTTATTTGATCAAACTGCCTAATCCTTGAAAACATTCTACCATATGAATGTTTCTTTCCCTGGCTGATATTTTCAAACAATCTTCAAAGAGACCCATACATAAAACATATTGCAATAGTCTAATCCATCTGTGTGTAACTAAGGTTCACAGTCTCCACAATTTAGTACACTGATTTTAAAAAAACTCTCCAGACTAATGAAATTAACTGCATGGCTATAGATAATTCTGGATCCAGGAGTATACCACAAACTGCTAACCTGATTCTTTGTGGGGAAGTTGATGTACTGCTGTCTAAAACCACTTAGAGAACTCTGTCTATATCAGAGGTCTTTCCAACCAGTGGCATCTTATTTGGCATCTTATCCATCTTATCTGGATTAACTTTGGTTGGCTTAACTATCTATGTCCAGTTACAGTAAATTTCACAACTGACAACCCAGTTTGTTGGCTACGGGCGAATGTACCATTAGAATTAGGCAGCCACCTTAGGCAGCAGATTCTAAATGTCATGAAAGGTCAGCTAATTATTATTTATTTATTTTGTTGTTATTATTGCCAGCGCTGGAATGAGATAGAAAATCTTCTACATCATGTACCAAAATAACTTGCTGACCTTGAGTACTGGGCACCTGGATTTGGGCAGAGCATGGTAAGGATGCCACCTTCTCCTCTGCCTCAAGTGATAAAATGTCTGGGGCTGACCCATTATGAACTTATGGGTGCTTCTGTGAGAGTTAGTCTGAATGGACTCCATAGGATTTAATATCTGGGTATTGATATCAATGGGAGTTTATTGCTCAGACCAGTAGAACTGGTTGGCTTGAGCACTGTGTTTTAACACGACTGCCTAATGGATTTATATCCGGGAGAGCAGCTCTCTGCTTTCTGCTCTCTTGCTGGAAAGGAACACAAGTAGCAAAGTTATTTTGACAGGTGGTCTTAGGATCAGCCCTTATCTGGACTTAGATTAGAATTTCATCTCCAAATGGAAGTACTTCTCTAGTAGCTCAGATAGCTTTTTCCCACTCTTGCTGCCTGAAGATGTTCTATACTGCCTTGAGTATAATGCAAAAAGTTAAAGTGTAAGAAGCTATTGTTAAGTGCAGACTTTAGAAACTTTCCCTTTTTGGATGACAGCTTTCATAATCCACTGGGGGGAATTCTGTGAGTTGTAGCCCAAAGCTTCCATTTAAACTAAGACTAGAAGAGTTAAAATCCCCATTAACACAGTTGTGCCAGGTTACACTTTTGCACAAGCATTTGTGACTCTGCAGCTGGTTGTTATGTAAGACTGTAAGGCACTGTGCTAAACAGATTTTGCTGTTGTACAACCAAGAATAAAAAAAGAGGTTGCACAAGGTGTTTATGGTTGTGAAACCACTTGGCACACCTGTTTGAACAATAACAATTTGAGAAAGGACAACTACTAGTGCACTGGGCCTTGCTCTGACACAGTGACATGGTTGGGTATGGGGCCTTAAACATCACCTTAACCACTATATGCATGTTAAAGGCAAATATGTGGCATTTTGCTTCAAACCAGATGTGAAGTTTTTACTCTAAAGCAAATGTCAACCTTCGAGGAGGAATTTTCCTCAGGATTGTAGTATGGAAAAGAAAGAATGACTGATTTGTAACATTCCTATCGTACCTGTCAACAAAAAGTGATTTGGCCAGGCTATAAATCAAAGTTAAATCTATAGCATATTAATATAAAACAAAGACATATAATCTTAAACAGGGAAACACGATCTGAATGACACCAACAGAAAACTGCAATCACACAAAATATGTTAAAAACACCGACACTTTTAAAAAAATCTGGGAAAATAAAAGTAAAATTAACTTACCCGGTGGCAGAACAATGTAGACATCAGGCGAGCCTTTCTGAGAAAGGTATTTAATAATCAAGGTGTTACCACTGATAAGTCTCTCCCTCCTAGTGGTTAAATTTACTTCCCATACTTACTCTGGTTCCTGGAAGACAAAATTTGCATTTTTTAAAAAAAAAAAAGAATATATTAGATGCCAAAACATTAAAAACTGCCTGTAGCTAGGCTTTGACCTTAGCTGTTGGGAGGTAGTGGTACTTTGGGGTTGCTGATTTCAGTTAAGTGTAACTTATACAATATCCAAGGGCAGGGATTGAGATTCTATATCATATTTGAGTGGTGTAAATCAGCACTCACATACTTACCTAGTAGTTGTACTACACTACCCTTCTGCTGAATATCAGTGTTGTGCAACCGGTTATAAATCTGCCAGCACAACTGCCTGTTGTCCCACTGTGCATTGGGGAATGCACAATAGCTGTTTCCACAATCCCAGTGAATCAAGTGGTGCACTGAAGACTCTGACTAATTGTTGTGCACCATCCAAGAGGGCACAACTGCACATGAAATGGCTACATTTGTGGAATTCTACTTAGCAGCCACGATCTGAATATGGCCTTAAAAGAGTACAACTGCATATGTAATGGAACCCATAGCTGTCTTTGACACCAGTGGGATTCTGGCCATGGTACAGAGAAAGGAAAACTGGTAAAGAAAAGGAAGCGTTCTTACGTCACTGGTTGCCTGTACCTAGGGCTCAGTGATTAGAAGAGACCTACAAAATGCCATCTGTGCTTTTTGTAAATTGCCATGGTTGGTTTGTCTCCTCGTGTACATGAGCATATGGAAGACGCATGACAGATTACTGTACTGGAAAGCATTTATTTCAGCATTTCATTGGCAGTATATACATAGTGTGAACTAATGAGATAAGATGTCAATATTATTTTAATGAGCCTGCCATTCCTATGGCAACAAGCTGAAATCTATGTGCCTGCAGCGATTAATAGCCTGGAAGACTGTGCAGTGTTAAGAGAGAATTTATTTATGTTCTTCATCCCTTTATTTCCTCCTTGATGGCATCACTTTTCATGCAAATGTCAGTTATTACTTTCTTTTGCCAGCAAAGAATTTGCCTTTAACTTTGGAAGGGATGAAAATACTTTTCTTGTGGGCGACAGTCTGGGCAACATCCTATTTCAAGGTGGCAGACGTAAGGTTCTGCCACCATACTTACAATAGGGTTCAGGAGGTCAAAGGCGAGAGGAAGCCAGCACAAAGGGAGGACAAAGGCAGCAATTTGAGTGACAGCACAAAGTAACTGGAGAGGTGGAGCATCATCTGGCTGCTGCCCAGCACCTGTTGTAGCAAAACAGTTGTATAAGGAAGTAGCAAAACCTCTTTACACAACATCAGAAAAAGTAGTGACACTGATATAATCCATGGCTACACCAGCATAAGCCACAAAGAGGATTTTGATATCTGCCCTGTCACTCTTGATTCTGCTTTCTGCTCTCTTTGATGAGAGATTGTCCATAGGTTGCCTGTCTGTTATTTACGTGGTTGCTTCTTAATCCTCATGTACGTAGCACAAGAGGATATTTTACTGCCCCATAGCTAGAACTAGTATAGGCATTCTGTAGCATTGTCATCTGAACAGTTTGATAGAATGGCTATATTCTATATTCTGAATTGTACGTTTAGGCCACAAAACTAAATGCACAGGTATAGGATGGAGGTTCCTTGGCTTGACAATACTATGTGCAAAAAAATCCTTGGGATTATTGTTGATCTTGCATTGAATGTGACCCAGCAGTGTGATGTAGCAAAGAGGACAAATGCTGTTTTAGCCTGCACTAAGAGAACTGTAATTTCCAAGACAAGGGAAGTACTGTACTAGTCTTGCTGTATTCTCCACTCATCAGGCCTCATCTGGACTACTGCATTCAGTTCTCGGCAACTCATATTAGGAAGGATATAGACAAGTTGGATCAGGTTCAGAGAAGGGCAACAAGGATGATAAGAAGTATGGAGAACAAAATCTATAAGAGAAGATTGAAGGATTTGGGCATCCTGGTGAAAAGAAGACTGAAGGATGACATGTTTGCATTCTTTAAATACCTAAAGGATATTAGGTATTCACAGAGAGGAGAGGACAGGCCTGTTCTCTGCTACCCCAGAGGGTAGGATCAGATCTAATGTTTTTTTACATTACAGGAGGGTAGATTTTAGTTTAACATTAAAAGGAACTGCTTGACTGTAAAAGCAGTTCAACAATGGAACCAATTACCTAGAGAGGTGGTGGTGTATCTTCCTCTGGACGTCGTCAGAAAGAGGCTGGCCAGCTACCTGCTGGAGATGCTCTAGCTGTATTCCTTGCATTGAGCAGGGGGTTAGATCCAATGCCACATCAATCCCTTCCAGCTCTATGATTTTATATCCCTAAATTTCAGACATATGCCATATATACCTCTTCTCAAGCAAGAAACAGCCAGGAAAAACACATATCCGAATAAATCTGTTTCTTTCGCCATCTGTTTAGTTGTGGGTTGTGGCCTTTTGGGGGGATGCTTTGTCCCAACTAACAGAACATATTTCAACAAAGTATCCCATGCCAAATCCTGATGCCCAAATAGTTCATTAGTAGGTTGGCTTCATTTGAGAAGACAATTGAATTTTATTTTGGGTCAGAAACTACAAGAAGGGGAAATGAAAGTCTAACCCTGACCACAAACCTAAACCTCAATATATGGGAATTCTCTTTGGGACCAGAAAATACCCCACAGTTCATTCAGTTCAAATTTTTTTGTTCATTGCCTCTATAAACTCAGAATGGCCATGTAGCTTAAGATTGGTAGCATTTGACAGTATGTAGGTTTCACGTTGCTTAGAGAGTACTAAGGACTAGCACAATATTACAAATGCATGCTTTTAGATTTTATATGTATTATACATGCAATGCCCAAAAGAGAGATGTAAGAATCTTGAATACTTTGCCTTTGTACCTTGGCTAGTATGGAAAAATATATTTCAAACAAACAAACAAACAAACAAACAAATGTTTTTCTTACAGTCTGAGAACATTGTGGGCACATCTTTTGCCAGATCTTGATTAAACTGAAATAAAGCTACCATGGGCCAGGAAAAAATGATTTAAGCCTTCAGGGCTTCTTTTGGTCATCCCTTAAGTGACAGAGATTAATACTGTTGTGATAACCTTAAAATAAAAGTATGTATGACTGCAGACCTGAACTAAACTTAGTTTGCTGTCTGCAACATAGCATCTTGTAGTGACCTTTATAAATGATGAGAGGGTATTTGAGGCTGACCTTTCCTTTAACAATTTTGTTTTGTATCATTAAAATTAAACTATATCACAGCTGGCAGAACTGGGTTCTTCTATCTCTTTAGATGCAAGTACAATCAGTATTTAGGGTTACCCTTCAAGGACAAGAAGCTGACAATTATTTAGTTCATTATTATATTTCTGTGAGATAGGTGAAGTTGAGATGCGCCACCAAAGACCAAAATATGTGCCAAAACCACCATGTTTAAGTGATTTTTAAAAATGGAACAATTCCTATGATGTGCATATATATTTCTTTCACTTAAATTCAAGAACACATAAAGAGAATTTTGGGCTGGGGGAGCAGCCAGAAATTCTTGGGTTTTTTAAAAGGCTTTTGTCAAGTGGATTGGAATTAGTATGCACATATGACTCCAAACTGATCCCTACTACAAGCTTTCTACAAGCTGTAGAAAGCCCCCTGTGCAACTTTGTTTTTGTTAAATGCTATCAGATCAACTTTGATTTATGGCAACTCTGTGGATGAGAAACCTCCCAGTCACCCTCTTATAACTACCCTGCTTAGGTCTTTCAGATTCAAGGATGTATCTTCCTTGATTGAGTCTATCCATCTGTAATGCAGTCTTTCTCTTTTCCTAATGCCTTCTACCTTACGAAGCATTATTCTCTTTTCTAGAAAGTCAGGTCTTCTCATGGTCAAACCAAAGTACAACAGCCTCAGTTTAGTTATCTTGAATTCTAGGTAGAGTTCAGGCTTGATTTGCTGTAGGACCCATTCATTTGTCTTTTTAGCAGTCCAGGTTATCTGTAGAACAATTCTGCAGCACCACATTTTGAATGAGTTGATTTTCTTTCTGCCAGCTTTCTTCACTGTCCAGCTTTCACAACCATACGTAGAAATTGGGAATATGATGGCACAGACAATCCTAACTTTATCATCCATTGATATGTCTTTTCACCTCAAGATCTTGTCTATTTCCTTCATAGCTGCCCTTCCAAGTCCTAGTCTTCTTCAACTCTTACATTTCCAAAACTGACCAGCCATTTCTTATTTCATTGACTTTTAATGTAAGTACAAAACACACAACTTCTTCTAATCAAGGGAATTAATTGACTTTTTAATCTCTGCAAGGTATGAACAGCTTGTTTCCCTAAGCAGACAACTTATGACTACAAACAGTTCACTTATTTCCATCTATAGGGGAGAAAACAAGTGAGGCAAATGTTGTTGGAGCATCCAGAACTTGTAGCTGCAGTTCTCGGTTTTTGTTTGTTTTAAGATCTAAGTATTTGTTATCCTGAACTGGTAGGTAACAATTCCCTTTGGAGCTTTAATTCCCACCCTCTGATTGGTCTTTTTAAAAATTCTGAGACATAAATCGTATTGAAAAATTCCCAAGAGGTACACGTGCATGTATTGTTGTGGTTAATGCTGGAGGTTTTGACCACTCCCTCAGTGAGGCAAATTGTGAGGTAGGCTGCTGTGTTTTCGAACTTCCATCATTTCAAAATGGATGATAAGAAAGGTAACAGCAATTTTTACTTCCTCTTGTCCCACTTTTTCTCCTTATTCTTAAAGAGGTTGTAGAATCATAGTGCCTCAATGAAATCGTGAAATAGCAGTCTTTTTCTGAAATGCTGTTTCACTGTTTGGCTGATGCACTGACATGCTACAACTATGAGAAATATAAACAAAAATGCATCACAAAAAAGTAGAAATGCACCCCAACTTCAGCAAACCATGGCCACCATTTTAAAAAATCCTCTAATGAAAATCCAAGAACTCACCATGTCCAGCGACAAACAACCTCCGCTCCACTCCAAAAAACAGAAGAGGGCCCACTGACAGGAGACAAGTGGATGTAGAGGTCACAAGTGGCAAAACCTGGTAAAAATGAGAGAACTATACTGTGGGAGCTCACGGTAGACCAGTCTGGAAGGTCTCAATGCTTGTTTGGTCTTTTTCAAAAAACACGATCATGGGGCAAATGTGCAAAATAACAAGAAAATGAGATTTTTAGTTTTTTCTTTACTTGGCTGTGATTCATTTTAGTGTAAGTATCCATGTAAGCAAATCTTACTAGTTTCTCTGGTAGAGGTGTTCAGAGTTCACTGTCCTGTGGAAGAAGGCTTTTGAATGCTGACAAAAAAATCCTAATACTATGCTCCAACTGTCCTGATTTGGCAGGGACAGTCTCAATTAAATCCTCTATCATCCCAGTTTTTCACTTGCTTTTAAAATGTCCCAGTTTCTCTCACTTCCTCACACTTTTCCCCTTTGTCCTCTGCTGAGTTACTGCAAAGTGAATTAAAGCACAAAAGTAGTTTGCCCTTGCGGGGGGAAGAGAAATGAGGGGACAGTATCTTGCCTTTCCCAGTAATGTCAGGCAAAAGCAAGCTGCTGCAACGTCTCATAGCTTGTTTGTTCTTCCTCATTAATAACTTTTGCCACCTTGACCACACGCTGGCCATTTCCGCACTAGCCTGTTATAGCGCGATGATTCCATTTTCAACATCCTCTGGAATCCTGGGGTTTGCAGTTTCGGGAGGGGCCTCCCAAAACTGCAAACCCCAGGATTCCAGAGGATGTTGAAAATGGAATCATCACGCTATAACAGGCTAGTGCGGAAATGGCCTCTGATGTTGCTTGACCACACACGTCCCAGTTTTCATCTCTGAAATGCCGAAGGGTATGTGACAGCTGACTCTGGAATAGACCATTCAGGATAACCACTTTGATAACTTCTTGTCTTATACCAAAGCCCCAATGGGTTAATACAACAGCAAAAACAAACAAACAGCAATATATAGACAAGAGGGGAGGGGGTTGCATTAAATTCAATTTAGCAAACATGATAATTTCTTTTCAAAAAGAAGACCTCAGCTTTCTTTCTAGCATCTAATAGAGTTATGTGTTGCTCGAGAAGGAATGTCATCAGCGTGTAGCTCTGCTCATGTAGAATGGCTCTATGTAGAGGCAGCGGAGAACATTTTGTTTCCCACCCTCTTAGCACCTGAACTAATTTTGTACAGTTTCCATTAACTCTTTATCAATTTATCAAAGCTGTAATATAAGATGCAGTAGTTTCCCTGGTGGATTTATGAAAGTGCTAAACGGGATTTGTGAAGGCCTTCCAAATGGGATTTGTCCTTCACCTAATAAAAGGTGTCATTTTTCAAACTCCTATAACCCCCGAGGTAGTATTTTTAAACCTAGAGGAGGAAATAGCTCTCCATGGGATTCATTCCTTTTCCTTTAAATACCTCTGCTTTTCTTCAGACAAAGACGATGTTAGTTTTATGGTGCAGTGGCCCAGAGCTAAGATGAGAGAAGTCGAAAGGATCCTTTCCTCTTCAGTTTTTTTTTCTTTGCTCATCCAAACAGAAACATCTCACAAAGCACTCAAGCAGTTTTCCACATTAACATTATTTTGTTTTACTCTGTTTAAAGAATCACCTTGGAAACAGAAAGTAGGAACTGCCTTACAGTTAACTAATAGCTGGTTGGATCCAAATCCCATCCTCTCTTAACAAATGTACCCTAAGATACCTTCAAGTTCACATCTAAATTAAAACTCTTGTGTTGTTTTTGTTTAGTATACACTTACCACTGTGGAAAAGTTAATACATTAGTTAATGTAGATTCTTCTTCGTGGTCTCTGTGCCTCATACAATAGGAGCTTTCGCGCCTGCGCGGTAGCGTTCGGAAGATTCTAGAGCTCGTTGGCTTGGCGGGGAGCCCCTCCCCCTCGGTCGTACTGCGCATGCTCCTCCCGCCGAGCCACGGTCTCTCCTCAGTTCTTTCTTGTCCGCCTCAGCGTACAGAAGGTTCTTCTTGTTGGCTTGCGTTTTTCTTGCGTTGGTTTTTGGATTCGGAATCGACCTCGGACCGTCTCTCGACTCTCCCTACGGACTTCCCTTCGATTTTTGGTACGTTTTCACGTTTTTTTCCGATCCTTTTTCGCCTTTTCCCTCGGCTTTTTTTCGACTCGGTGCAGCGTCCTCCGACTCTCCCCTTCTCCTCGCCCTTGCCCCGTGTTTTATGTCTGCGTTGTTTAAGTCCTATGCCTCCTGTGGAAGGAAGGTCGCCCTTTCTGACCGACACTCGAAGTGTCTTTTTTGTTTGGGTGAAGGGCCAAACTTGCCCCGTGTGTAGGGAGTTCACCCACCAGACACTTCGGAACCGGGCGGCGAGGCTGAAGTCTTTTTGCTGGGAGCAGTCTCTCCGCGCCCAGAAGACCGAGTCCGTTCCGATGGAAAAAGGCCTTTCTTCGCCCTCCTCCTCCTCCCCGACGGCCGCCGGGACCTCGGTACCGTCGGTGTCGAAGCCCCCGGTACCGGTGATGAAGCTACCGAGGATCCCGAAGATCTCAACGGGTCGGTCACGAGACGACCCCACGGCTTCCTCCTCGAAACTGCTGACTTCTGCCCAGAAGAAGCGCCCCGCTACCAAGGAGGTACCGAGGGAGAAGAAAAAGAAGAGGAAGGAGAAGCGGCATCCTCCGGAGACCACCCGGCCACTGACCCCGCCGCCTACCCAGCCCGCGGGAGAGCCGGCCCTCTCCGACGTCCCGGAGGAAGAAACGCCGCAGGCCCAGGAGATCCTGGAGCTCTCGGACGACGACCAGCCCATCGAGGCCACCCCCTCCCAACCTCCGAAGCTAGTCGTGGAGACTTTGCCGCCGGGCCGCCGTCCATCTCCGGAGCGCCACGTGGACGCCCCGGGCCGGAGACGTTCCTCCCCCGGCATGGCGAATCCTGATCTCCGGACCACTGGGCCAGGCCTCCATCCCCGCGGTATCGGGAGATGCGCCTGGAGAGCGTGCGGGCGGGCGAGAGCGCACACTCCCCCGGCTACTTGGGGAGATATGCACTGGACCAAGGATGGCACGAGCCCCCGGGCTCCTACTACTCCTACTCGCCCTCCTACCGGGACCACTACCACCCGGACCCGAGGTACTGGTCGCCACGACCACGCTCCCGCTCGTCACCACGGGAGCGCCGCTACTCTCGCCACGGGCGATCGCCCAGGGGCAGGTCTCCAAGTTCCCACGCGGCCCGGGAACCATCACCCCGCCGCAGACCGGTCTCCCCGCCGCCACGGACTACGGCCGCGGCGACCAGACCGACCCCGCAGGCCACCCCAGCTCGAGCGGGAACCTCGGCCACGTCGACGACCCAGGCGGTGGTACACCCGAAGCCATCGATACTGCCCCCGGAGACTGTGCCGGCCCCGGCGGTACCGCCCACCGTTCCGCCGATGCAGCCAGCGAGAGCGGAGAAGGCTACGGAACATTCGCCATCCCCGTCCGATGACTCCTACGAATCGGACTCTGACTCGGCGGAATCCACGCCGTCCTCCCATGAGTCTCCGCCGCTGGTCTTCGGGGACCCGCTCCCAGAATCGGCCCCGGAGGACGTGCGCCAGTTCTCCGCAGTTCTCCTCCGAATGGCGACGGCGCTGGGCCTCAAGCTAATGGAGCCCGCCCCGCAGGCCAGGACCCAGTCTTCCAATACCTGGAGACCCGACCTCCATCGGCCGCGCCGCTCCCGTTTCTGCCGACCCTGGTGGATGCGCTGAAGCAACCCTGGGCTAAGCCGGCGTCCGCGCAGCCTATCCCACATAGGCTTGAACATCTGTACAGGACCCAGAGGGAAGGAGCGGAGTTCCTGTTCAACCACCCCGTCCCGAACTCAGTGGTGGTGGAGTCGTCCCAGACACGGGGTGGCAACCGGGCCCACACCACCCCGCCTGATTGGGAAGGCCGGAAACTCGACGGCTTCGGGAGGAGGTTCTACTCGGCGGCGTCCCTGGTGTCCAGGACCGCCAACACCATGGCTTGCCTGGCGGCCTACCACCGGAACCTCTTCGATTGCCTAGGTCCTCTCCTGGCTGACCTCCTGGAAGAGTCCCACGCGTCCGCCATGCAGATCTTCGGAGAGGCCGTGGCCGTGGCCACCCAACAACTCGCCACCTCGAGGCACGCCGTGGAGGCCACCTCGAGGGTCATGGTCGGTGCTGTGGCCCTCCGACGCCATGTGTGGCTCCGTTCCTCCGGCCTCCAGGAGGACAGCCGTCGGAGGATAGAAGATCTCCCCTTCGACGGGCAGGGGCTCTTCCACACGTCCACAGACGACGCCATGGACCACCTCGTCAAGGCCCGGCTGACGGCGAGGAAGATTGGGATCAACCAGCCTCCCCAGGCTCGCTGGTCGTCCCAGTCCAGGTCTTCATGGCGGAGGTCCTCTTCGTCCTCGGCCTACCAGCCTCGGTCCCCGCGCTTGACCGCCTCCAGACCGTCCGCGGCGTCAGCACAGAGGAGGCCCCACCGGCGGCAACCTCCGTCGTCCAAGAAGTCTTCCTCGGGTGGGAAGGCGCGCTTTTGATGCCTCCCGCAGGACACCACCGATGCCGTCCTTCGCCCCTCCAGCAGACCTCATTCATCGTCCGGACCTGGCCAGACACCTCGACCGATGGCGCGAGATCACCACGGACTCCTGGGTACTTACCATCGTCCGCCTGGGGTACGCCATCGAGTTCCGGGATATTCCACCACGGGGCGTCTACTACTCCACCCCGGCCAACCCGGCTCTGCTGGAGGAGATCCAGTCCCTACTCGACAAAGGAGCGATCGAGAGGCTTCCACCCTCGGCCAGGACCACCGGCTTCTACTCGAGGTACTTCGCCGTACCGAAAGCAGACGGGTCCCTACGCCCCATCCTGGACCTTCGGGGAGTGAACGAATACATCCCCCCAAGAGGTTCAAGATGGTCACACTGCCATCGATCCTCCCCTTTCTCCGACGAGGGGACTGGCTGGCATCCATAGACCTCAAGGACGCCTACTTCCACATCTCAATCCGCCTCCAGCACAGGCAGTACCTGCGCTTCGCGATCAACGGTACCAGCTACCAGTACCGTGTCCTGCCCTTTGGACTCTCCACCGCACCCCGCGTGTTCACGAAGTGCATGGCTCCCCTCGTCTCCTTCCTGCGGACGAGAGGCGTCTCGGTCTTCCCCTATCTCGACGACTGGCTATTGGTGGCGTCCTGCAAAGACAAACTTTACAAAGACATTCACCTCACCTTGACGTGGCTCACCCGGCTCGGGCTCAAAGTAAACCCCAAGAAGTCCCACCTCGAGCCTACCCGCCTCCTCAACTTCATCGGGGCGACCCTTGATACCGTGTCGGGAAGGGCCTACCTACCGACGGAGAGGGCCCGGACGCTCACCCACGCGGCGCGGGCAGCCTCCCAGACCCCGACGGTATCGGCCAAGACGCTGCAGCAGCTGCTCGGCTACATGGCGGCGACCACGGCCGTCACCTACCTCTCCAGGCTCCGAGCGCGGCCCCTGCAGCACTGGTTCGTCAGGGTCTTCGACCCACCCCAGGACGAGCAGTCCCGTCAGTACCGCATTCCCCCCGAGATCCGGCAGACTCTCTTGTGGTGGCAGTCCCACCGGAACCTGATGTCGGGAATGCCGTTCCGCCAGCCCAGACCCACGGTCTCGATAACGACAGGCGCGTCCCTGCTGGGCTGGGGAGCCCACGCCGGAGATCTACGGGTCAAAGGCGCCTGGATGGACGGCGATACATCCCTCCATATCAACGCTCTGGAACTCCTAGCCATCCACAAAGTCCTGATGGCGTTCCGGCACCTGGTGGTGGGCCGCTCCGTGCTGATCGTCACGGACAACACAACCGCCATGTGTTACGTGAACAGGCAAGGGGGAACCCACTCCACCACCCTGCTGACCATCGCGCTCACCCTCTGGGACTGGTGCGCCTCCCTGAGGATCCACCCGCTGGCGGTTCACCTGGCGGGGCAGGAGAACACCATGGCGGATGCCCTCAGCAGGGACACCTCCTCCTACCATGAGTGGTCCCTGACCAACGACGCCTTCCGGATGCTCCGACACCGGTGGGGCGAGCCGACCGTCGACCTCTTCGCGACCAGCCAGAACGCGAAATGCCGACGCTTCTGCTCCAGGGCGGGGCACAATCCCCGCTCCATCGGCGACGCGTTCCAGATACCGTGGGACGGGGGGCTCCTGTACGCCTTCCCGCCGTTCCCGCTCCTCGGCCGCGTCGTATCGAAGATCATTGCGGACGGAGCAGACACGATTCTGGTGGCACCGTACTGGCCGAGGCAGCACTGGTTCGGCCCCCTGATCGAGGCCTCCCGGGGGAGGACCCTCAAGTTCCCGCTGGCGTCGGACCTGCTCTCCCACTCCAACAGCCAGGTGCTACACCCGGACCTTCCAGTATTGGCCCTCCATGCCTGGAGGATATCGCCGTAGGCGACCCGGCCATCGGTACCGTCCTAACGGCGGCGAGGAAGGAATCGACACGGAGGAACTACCACTACAAATGGCAGCGGTTTGTCGCCTTCGCAGAGGAGCGGCGTGAGCCGACATCCCCGGCCGGCCTCCGGACCGTTCTTCACTTCCTCCTCCACCTGCGGCAGCAAGGCCTTGCCTTCACCTCGATCAAGGTCTACCTCGCCGCGATCGTGGCGTACCAACCGCCGAGATCACCCTCCGCGGCGTTCTTCCAGGACGATACCGTCAAGCGGTTCCTGAAGGGCCTGCAACACCTCTACCCGCCGGTATCGCCCCCGCTACCGTCGTGGTCGCTATCGCTGGTGCTATCGCAGCTCACGAGGCCGCCCTTCGAGCCGATGGCGACAGCGGACGACAGGCTCCTGGCGATGAAGACGCCGTTTCTCGTGGCGATCACCTCTGCCAGGCGAGCCGGAGAGCTGGCGGCGCTGCGCTGCGACGACCCCTTCCTGGTCTTCCACCGCGACAAGGTTGTTCTCCGACCCGACGTCTCGTTCCTGCCGAAGGTGGTCTCCACCTTCCATCTCAACCAAGACATCGTGCTCCCGGCCTTCTACCCCGAGCCCACCTCGCCCCTGGAGCGGGCCCTGCACTCCCTGGACGTCCGTCAGGCCCTTGCCTTCTACACGGATAGGACGGCGTCCTACCGACAGACACCTCACCTCTTCGTCTGCTATGGCAGGCGCAAAAGAGGCCACAAGGTATCATCCCAGCGACTCTCCAAGTGGGTCGCGCAGACCATCCACTTGACCTACCAACTGGCCAAGAAGCCTCCGCCGGACCTGCTTCGGGCACATTCCACCAGGGCCGTGGCCACGTCCACGGCCCTCCTGCGAGGGGTCGACCTGCCAGAGCTGTGTCGTGTGGTGACCTGGGCCCAACCGTTGTCCTTCATTCGCCACTACAGGCTTGACTGCCGTTCCAGGCAAGATGCCCGGTTTGGTCGTGCGGTGCTGGCCTCTGTCCTCTAGGGTCTGGGACCTGACCCACCATCCTACAGGTGAGCTATTCAGTCTCCTATTGTATGAGGCACAGAGACCACGAAGAAGAAGAACAGGTTGCTTACCTGTAACTGTAGTTCTTCGAGTGGTCATCTGTGCCTCATACACACCCGCCCTGCCTTCCCCTCTCTTTCAGGTCCCATGTTCTTCGGCGGACCAGAACTGAGGAGAGACCGTGGCTCGGCGGGAGGAGCATGCGCAGTACGACCGAGGGGGAGGGGCTCCCCGCCAAGCCAACGAGCTCTAGAATCTTCCGAAATCTACCGCGCAGGCGCGAAAACTCCTATTGTATGAGGCACAGATGACCACTCGAAGAACTACAGTTACAGGTAAGCAACCTGTTCTTCATTATTCCACTTTAAAAATGCATGCATATTGGAAGAATATTAGAAAACTGAACTGCTGCTGCTTAGCTGGGCAATGTTTTGGATTTCACTGTGCCTCCCTTCCTTTCTGTGCTATCAGCTACCCTGTACCCTCCTCAACTTAAGCACTAGGTTCACAAAGCTCAGGTAACCAGGCTTCAGTGGAAGTGGTGTGGGGTTACCTTGTATAGCTACTGGTTCAGTTCTCTGTGGATTCCAGATTGAGAACTGGAGCAGGTTCCTGTACCTCTAACAGTTATTATGCAGGGTGTGAATTTCAGCAGGTATTGTTTGCCTGCTGAAATTCTCTCTTCCACACAACTTGTAAAGGTACAGGAGCCATCTCCAGTTTTTATGCTGACAAACCTCCTCTTCTCCTTTCTGTGCTGCTGGAAGGCCTAGCGTTCTTCTCACTAGCCCCTTCAAGAGCATAACACTTCTGTCAAGGCCCACCTGTTTACTTTTATGATGTAGCCTGTTTGCCTTCCCACGTGCCACCCAGGATTTGCAGCCCCTAATCATCGGGTCTGTATCTGCAGTCAGTCTCCATGTTTCTTCCATAGGATGTTGAAAGTGGAATAATAGCACTATAACAGTGTAGGGTGGAAATGGCCTAAAACCAAGGGGAGATGTTCCTCCCACTGATATGGAATCCACAGTCTTCCACAGTTCCATGGCACTGCCTTGACCTCGGTGAATGCCTTCCATTAATGACTGAAAGACCTAACCTAAGGCAAGTACAGACTGATTTAAAACACCAGCAAGTCCCAGATTTTGTTCCTATTCTTTCCAATTTTATTTTGGAGAACCACATACATTTTGTTTATCTCAGAATATTTTCTGCCAGCTCTTGGTATCATCAGACTTTAGACCAGCTCCCCAGGTCAGTTTCCTTTAACTCCATATAAAATCAGAAAGAACAGGAACAACATCTGAGACATTTCAAACAGTCTGGGTGCTCCCCTAGGCTGTCTTTTGAGTGTGGCTCAAACAAGTTATCAGGATCCTAAACATCCCCCTTTGCAGCCTTCTGTAAGGTACAAGCCTGTATGTGAGTTTCACACAGGAGGCTCTTGCTCTGTGGTCTTATTCAGCTTTAACACTGAAAACTTTGATCAATTATTTGTGAACCTCCTACACAAAAAAACAGAAGCATGCATGCAAGTCCTTCTCCTCTCTTGACACTCTTCGATGAAAATCCGTCACTAGAACGACACTCCTTTTCATAATGGAATGGCTGTGCCTGTCAAAGGGCTGTTGTCACGACAACCATGACAGGCGCACAAAATAGGGTTAGCTTGTTTTTGTTTGAAAGGTTGCAGCTATTATTTTCTTTAAAGTAACTCTTGGCACAAGCTCCAGCAAAGTATGTGCTCAGCCTCGCATGGGAACACAGTGGCTTCTCGAAGGCAATTAGATGCATCTTTGATGTGGGGAGGAGCAATCTGTCTGGGAAGGAAAATGTACGTTAGAAACCAAGCAAAGGGGCAGTGAGTACCCTAACTTGGTGGGGCAGTTGCAGCTCACATCTAAGTTATCTATGGGTACATAACAAGACATTTCTCAGCTTAGTCTAAATAGCAAAGATTGTGGGAGAGCGGGGTCCCAGAAATCAGCATGTTCTGTTGTTTCTCTATCTCATCACTAGCTTTTGAGTGGCTGCTCTCAAGCTCTGGAACTCCCTTTCTAGAGTATTAAGACTGGTGCTCTACTTGCTGTCTTTTCACCAGACCTTTTGTTTTGGTGTGCTTTTGAGAAGAAAGGGCTTTTCATGTGCTCTGTTGTTTAGATTTGTTGGTCTTCTTTTTCATGATCATGCTTTTACTTGCTTCTTACTGAAACTTTAATCATGTTTTTAACATTGGTATGATGTAATATTTTTACTTGTATCTTTGTTAATTTTTGTAAGCCACCTTGCAACCTAAACTGGAAAAAAGACCAGTTGATGTTGTTATTGTTGTTGTTACTACAGCCAGCCTTCCACATGTGCTAGGATTAGGGGCTCAAGCCTGAGAAAAGTAGAGAAACCACAAATATCAAAGTGTGGGTGGTTGGGAAGGGGTGTGAGGCATGGTGGGGAGAGTGGGCACCCCAGGCCCAAACCAGGTCAGGGAAAGGAGAGAGAAAGGGAGTGGGTTTGCGTGGTGACCCTATAAGCTTCTCTTTTACTCAGTTCCTTCCTTGGGTATAGAGGGCACTGGGAGAGGGTTTGGGATGCTGAGAAGTCCAGCCGCAGTCTGTCCTTAGCAAGAGGAGGAGGCGAACTACCAGAGGTGGGTTTTTAAAGGGCTGCATGGCCTGATTGGAGCCATCGAGAGGGAAGGTTGCCCCGGAAGAGAAGTGCCTGCGGTGGAAGGGACAGGGGTTGGAGAAATTCACAAATAATCAAATCTATGAAAGTCAAACCTGCAAATGTGGAGGGCCAACCACTAGTACTACTACTGCAAAAACAGGTTCCATTCTTGTCCCAGCTCCTTGTCAGCTATGCAGATCCACATGTTTCTAGTCTTTTCAGCTGTGTACTATACGTACTTCTTCAACAGAAGGGGAGAATTAGGGGGTTTGCATGGAACAGCTGGGCAGATGTCATTCATATCCCCACCACAAGCATCTGCTCCCTGAACTCTGCCTAATGGTAGCGCTGGCCCTGCCTCCAGTTCTAGGTTTAGTTTCAGCTTCAGCCCCATCTTTCCTGAGGTGATATTTTTGAACATAGAGTTCAGTTTTATGTTTGTACTCCATGTTTTAGCAGGTACAAGTTTTCAGGCAATTTCCGCACAACATTATTATAGTGCTATTATTCCACTTTCAACTTCCAGTGGAATTCTGGGGTTTGTAGTTCACTGAGGCCAAAGAACTCTCTGACTGAGAATTCTAAATGCCTCTCCCTAAACTGCCAATCCTGGGATTCCATAGGATGTTGAAAGTGGAATAATAGCACTATAACAATGCAATGCAGAAGTGTTCTCAGTTTCATAAGGTAATCTTGTTTCCATACATAATCATCTTCCTTTAATATTTCATTTTTGCTTTTGCTTTTTTCAGTCTGTAGATCAAAAAGGATGGGAAATTGGACTATTTGGACTATTTGTCTTTCTAGCTGCTCTCCATTTGATCAAACTTTGCTGACTATAGTCATACAACAGCAGAGTGATTTTCTTTCAGAGGGACCGGCTGCTGTTCAAGATGAACTTTAATGTTGGGTAAAGGTGGTAAAATGTGGCTTTGCTGCTGAATGAAAACCTCTCTGATTGGCAAATTAAATATTAATTTCCCCATATTTTTATGCCCTGGTTTCCAAAATTTGCAGGTGTCAGATAATTTTCAATTATGACAGTGCAATAAACTAAATGTCCCAGAAAGACCCTTTGAACCAGTGAGCTGTGGAAAATAAATTGTCATAGTTGATTATGGCATTCGGAAATGACAGACCTCTGAAAGTCAAAGCGTGCCAGGAAAGAGTGTCAGCGATCATCAGCGAGCTGGAGGCTTGATTCTGTAAGGAGCAAGAGGCCTGGTCTCAAAAGCTGTAATAAAGGAGGAGGGAAGCATATTAAGGGTACTCTGAGAACATTCCCAAGTTTTGACTTTCAAGCTAAAAATAGCAATTTGTTCGGGTAGAAACACTTTATGAGAATATCAGTCTTTTTCATATCCTTTTGGTGCCACCGATTCCCTTGCTTGCTACAACAGATGATGCTTCAGTACCTAGGGCCTTTTCACATCACAAAATTACAGTATTATGGTTCCATTTTAACTTCTCTGGCTCCATCCTAAGGAATCCTGGGGTTTGTAGTTTGGAGAGGCACTATCAGGCCAAGAACACTAAATGCCTCTCCTTAAAGTGCCAATCCCAGGATGCCATAGGATGGAACCATGGCAATTAAAGTGGAATCATAGTGCTATAATTATGGAGTGTGAAAGAGCCCTTAACCACCATTAGCAACTTAATTATGCTTAGACCAGAGATGTGCAGATTCTAAGGGTCCAGGACGCATTTTTTGCCTTTTTTTCAGACCTTGGTGCCTCCCTCCCAAAAAACATCGATACTCCGTATTCTAGAATAAGGCTGATTCAACCCTGAAAGAGGTCCAGGAGACAAAAGAGCCTTTAAATGGAAAATCAGCCCCAGGGTCTCTTAGGGATGGTACTTTGCCAAATTTTTGTGGGGAAAAAACAACACTGAGATAGTCAATATTTGTTTTATTTATTTGTGGAGCATGTTGATTCATTTGTTTCATTATTTCTCAGTTAGTTTGTTGATTTATACTTTTTATTTATAAATAAATAGATAAATAAATATAAATAGATAAACGTAATTTATGCATTATATTATTTACCCATTATTACTTACTATTTATATCCTGCCTTTCTCACAATATCAGGCGTAAGGTTGCTTACGAAATGCAGCAAGAGCAATGTATAATACCAAAGTTAGATGTGCAATCTGTATTTAAAATTACTAACTTAAAACAGTTTTAAAGACACGTTAGGACATCGTAGTGAAGATGAAAGTACAGCACCACCAATTACAAGAACCCTCTGCCACAGCGGAAACAATGAGGGTATTGGTCCTCCAAATAAATATTCCACTCCCCAATTAAATTTTCCTTCAGTCCCCAAATCCCCAGCATTGCAGGCCATTTCCATACTACACTGTTACATTGCTATTATTCCACTTTCAACATCCTGTGGAATTCTGGAGTTTGTAGTTTACTGAGGCTCTGGCTTCCTCTTGTATGAGCATCTACCACCTTGCTAGTCAACTGCCAGTTAATGGTTTTGCACTGAAGGACTTTGTGAACTGATAGCATCTTTCCATATTTCTTATCAGCTGCTGATGCTAAAGAGCACTGACATTTCTATGGCTCCCTGGTCTTGCACAGCATAATGCAAAGGGAGAGTTCTGCCTTGTGCCGTTACAGATGACCTGACCATTCAGCCAGAAAGCATTCAGATCTTTTCTCCCCTCCCTTTTTTTTTCTTTGTTGATTTCTCACTTATATTTGTCATTAGAGGTTCAGTTTTTCTAAAAAAATATATAAAAACACTGAAACACAGAAGACTACAGACACACACGGGTGTTTGCAAAAACATGGTTTAACTTACTCAGCGCTCCAGACAAATGTACAGGTGTTTGCAGAAACTTGGTTACTTATTCAGAATTTCCTCTTCAGAGAATTTCCAGAAGCAGAGAAAACAGAAGGAAGACATGCTAAATAGGAAATGCATATATTGTTGTTGTATCAGAATGAAACCAGATTTCTTTAGGGTTTTTCACTTTAAGATGTAACATTTCTAGATACTGCTTTTTTCTGAAGTTACATGAATTACATCTTGTATAATTTTGTTGATTTAACAAGTTGAATAAAAAATGGAGCGTCAAATGAGTTTAAAAAAATACATTTCCTTACTATTTCAACCTCATTTTAACATCCATACATCCCACAGGAGGGTATCTCCAAACCCTTGTGAAGTATCCAGGAGTTGGAGGGAGTGTAAGGTGAGGGAGAGCCTTTCTGCACTACCCTGTTATAGACCATTTCTGCACTAAACTGTTACAGTGCTATTATTCCACTTTCAACTTCCTGTGGAATCCTGGGCTTTGCAGTTGAGGGAGGAGCATTTAGCATTCTCAGCCAGAGAACTGTTTGGCCTCAGGAAACTACAAACCCCAGAATTCCACAGGATGACTAGCTCTGTGGGAAGGAAGGTTGGGATTGACTTTTTATTGAAGATATTTTCAAGGGTGGGGTGCAGCCCTCCAAGGCACTTTGATGGGCCAGTGCAGCACTCTAACTCCAGCCACTTGCCAGCCCCTTTGTAGATCTTTGGCATCACAATGTTTGCTTTTCTTTGAGGTGATTTCATAACTTCCAGATGGGTTTTCCTAGCACTGCCTAATAGAAGATATAGTTCATCTATTCTGTCTTTTTCACCTTAAAGGTTTCAGAGTGTGTGTATGTGTGTAGAGAAAAAAAGATGGAAGAAGTGGTAGCAAAACATAGGAAGTTACAACTTGACAATAACAACACTGGAGCACCTTTAAAATCCCATGAATGACACGGGAGCATTTCTACTATTAACAGCCTCATTTGGAAGCTCCCACACTGTGAAAGTTATATGTTAATTTAAAAATAACACATTTTTCATTCTCTAAAAGGAATGGATCATATTCATTAGCAGTATCAGTTATTCAGAGAAGTAGTGTGGCACTTACTTGATGCAAAATGGAGCATTTTATTGTTTTGCTGCTATATTTTCTTCCCCTCCACAGTCTTTCACTGACTCTCTTTGTTTTATTTTATTACTTATTCAGAAACAACAATTTTTCACCCCCCTCTCTCTCCACCACCAAAAAAGTCCTGACCCTTTCTCTTTTTAAAGATTGCTGTTCTCCAAGTTCCCCACCTTGGTTTTCATGAACTCAGACAAGAGCGACAGCAGTGCTGTAAATATCTTCAGGCTGAAATTACCTTGGCTTGACCCTCCTTACAGAGACAATTGTGAGAGATGGAATGACCAAAGAGGGGATTGATAATGCTGTCACTGCCTTTCAAACAGCCATATATGTGTCTGCGTGTGTGTGTGTGTGTGTGTGTGTGTGAGAGAGAGAGAGAGAGAGAGAGAGAGAGAGATCTGATAAAAAAAAAAGGAGGGGTTTGCAGAGTGCATCTCTTCCTAGCATTGTGTTGGGAAATAATTAGGGTTGCCAGAATGAAAACTGGAGAGTCTTGTATCATTAATAGTTGTGTAGAAGAGGAAATTTCAGTAGCTGTTTCTTGTTACCTGATTGTATGAGAAGCCCCACCCCCTTCTATACAATCATTAAAAGTACAGAAGCCCCCTCCAGTTTTTAGTCTGGCAACCCTAGGAATAGCCTATTAGGTTTTCACCTTTCTGTCAGGTGGCTGTTAAAGGACTGCTTGAGGTTGCCACATTTCCTCTAAAAAAAATCTTTCTGTTTTACAGCCATGGGGCAGGGGGAGAGTCAGTGTTTGCAGTTTCTAACTGTTTTTATGTCCAGAAATAGTGTTATCTTTGAATTTTCATTCTTGCTTAATGCCAGTGACAAAGCCTTAGGAAATGTCACCATTTTGTTCAAACTGCTGCTGCCAATTTATCACCATGAAGAACAATTTAGCCTTGAACAATCCAAGAGTAATATTTGAGGTGTTGTTCAGGGTAGCAAGGTAGGAGCTAATGTAACAGTCAATAACTACTTAGTTTGCAAGTAATTAGTGTATGACTAAATCACACTTCAAAGTAAGGTAATGCTGTAAGAGCAACCTACATGGTAGGTGTTATCTAAAAAGGGCTTCTGTGTTAGTGTGGCAGTGAGCCTGTTCCAAGCAGCCTGAACTTTAGAGGGATCATGAACCCTATCCTCAAAATAGGTTGAAAACTTTAAGTAGCTCTGTTAAAGTTCACCCAAACCCTGAAGCAGATTTGCCACCTCACTGAATGGAAGCCACCAGACCCCGTTGGAGTAAAGAGTAGCAACTTCTAGTTACTTTCAGAAGTTGCTTTTGGAGCCACTTTTAGATATATATTGGCAGGGGTGTTGTTTTTTTTCAAATTGTATCTGTTCTTTTATTTAACTACTTAACACCTTCTTTGCCTCCGTTTTTTCCCAGAAGGAGACAAGCACTCAACCTGGTGGTTGGGGAGCAGGTGAGGAAGCAGGGGAAATGAGGCACATAATAAGTAGAGAGGTGGTACAGGAATACCTGGTCACACTGGATGAATTCAAGTGTCCAGGGCCAGATGAATTGCATCCTAGGATATTAAAAGAAATGGCAGAGGTCATTTCGGAACTGCTTCCTATAATCATTGAGAAATCTTGGAGGACAGGAGAAGTTCCAGCAGACTGGAGTAGGGCAAAGGTTGTCCCCATCTTCAAGAAGGGAAAAAAGAGGACCCCAATAATTATCGCCCAGTCAGCCTGACATCAGTACCCGGAAAGATCCTGGAGCAGATCATTAAGCAGTCAGTTTCTAATCGCTTAGAAAGCAATGCAGTAATCACGAGAAGTCAACATGAATTTCTCAAAAATAAGTCATGCCAGACTAATCTTATCTCTTTTTATGATAGAGTTACTAGCTTGATAGATGAAGGGAATGCTGTGGATGTAGCATATCTTGATTTCAGTAAGGCCTTTGACAAAGCTCCCCATGACATTCTTGCAATGAAGCTGGTAAAATGCAGGCTGGACAGGGCTACTGTTAGTTGGATTTGTAATTGGTTGACCGACCGAACCCAAAGGGTGATCACGAATGGCTGCTTTTCATCCAGGAGAGAAGTGACTAGCGGGGTGCCACAGGGTTCTGTCCTGGGCCCAGTGCTGTTCAATATCTTTATCAACGACTTGGATAAAGGAATAGAGGTAATGCTCATCAAATTTGCAGATGACACCAAATTGGGAGGGATTGCTAATACTCCAGAAGACAGGATCAAAATTCAAAATGACCTGGATAGATTGGAGAGCTGGGCCAAGGCTAACAAAATGAAATTCAACAGAGAGAAGAGTAAGATCCTACACTTAGGTAGAAAAAATGGAATACAGAAATATAGGATGGGGGACACGTGGCTGGATAGCAGTACGTGTGAAAGGGATCTAGGAGTCTTAATAGACCACAAGCTGAACATGAGTCAGCAGTGTGATGCAGCAGCCAAGAAAACCAATGCAATTCTTGGCTGCATCAATAGGAGTATGGAGTCCAGATCAAGGGAGGTACTGGTACCACTCTACTCTGCTTTGGTTAGACCTCATCTTGAATACTGTGTCCAGTTCTGGGCACCCCAATTCAAGAAGGACATGGTCAAGCTGGAGCAAGTCCAGAGGAGGGCGACCAAAATGGTGAGAGGCCTGGAAGCCATGCCCTATGAGGATAGACTTAGAGAGCTGGGTGTGTTTAGTCTGCAGAAGAGAAGGTTAAGAGGGGACATGATAGCCATGTTTAAATATTTGAAGGGAAGCCATGTAGAGGAGGGAGAGGGCTTGTTTTCTGCTGCTCCAAAGACCAGGACAAGGAACAATGGATTCAAGCTGCAGGAAAGGAGATTCCACCTGAACCTCAGGAAGAACTTCCTGACAGTCAGGGCTGTCTGGCATTGGAATATGCTGCCTCAGAATGTAGTGGAGTCTCCTTCTTCGGAGGTTTTTAAGCAGAGGCTGGATGGTCACCTGTCGGGAGTGCTTTGAGGGTGTTCCTGCATGGCAGGGGGTTGGACTGGATGGCCCCTGGGGTCTCTTCCAACTCTACATTTCTATGATTCTATGATTTTATCAGTCTTAAGGGGTTTTCTCTCAAAGAAATAATAGTAAAATAATGAGCTGAACAACAAATAATTTACTGACTTTTTTGCAGTATATGAAGCAGCAAATATCACCGTAATGTGTAATAAGAATGAATTGCCTTGTCAAATAATTTCCCAAACTCAGGGGTTGTAATGTATAGCCAGTAAAAAAAACAGGGATTTGTGAATGGTTGGTGCACAGGTGTGATTTTAAAAAGGGGAATCCTTTCTCTAGATTAGACTGTGATATTCATTTGGCATAGTGTAGTCATTGAGATGTTACACTAGGACACTAGAGACTGGGCTCAACTCCCGCTTGGCCATGGAAACCTACTGGGTGACTTTAGGAAAGTCATACTCTCTCAGCCTCAGAAGGTGGCAATGAAAGAGCCTACTCTGAACAAATCTTGCCAAGAAAACCACTTGATAGGGTCTCTGTAAGTCAGAAACACCTTGAAGGCACACAAAAGCAACAATTCATTGGACAAATCAACTTTAAAAAATTAAAAATTATGAACCTAAACTGACCTGCTTAAAATTACAATAAAGTCCGTATTAGTGACAGTAAAAGCATGCTCTAAGTATTATGTGGATCAATCTTCACTGTGAGAAGTTTGGTATTAAACCAAGCTCTTTCTGGAAATCCTAGAAATAAGAAGCTTCCTTATTTTGAATTTATTCCATTCCTGTTTCAGGATAAAGCATGCATATCAAGCATTCCTGTGCAAAATATTTATATGTACATTTTTGTTATAGGAGTTGGAAAGTGTGTATGTATATGTGTACAGTACGTGTGTGTGTGTGTGTACATATACATATGTACAGTATAATACTGTTTGTACCAGTTTGGGGAAAAGGCAGAGTATAAATACAGGTATGGATACTTTGGAGGGGGGGTCTTCATAAAGCTTATAGCACTTTCTCCCTTTAAATATGCACTTTTCTCTTGAAAATACCCGCATTCCTGCGGCCCCTGCTACATTGCACTGCAAACCAAGCTATGCATATTTCATTCTTTCTCTCACACACACACACACCACCTCTGCCCCCCTTATAGATATGAAAAATAACCTCCTTTCCCAATGGTTCATCACCAGGGAAATGGTAACTCATGTTGCTAGGACCACAGTATCACTCCACCCTCACAGAGTCAGTATCGCTTCCCTCTGCCTTGTTTCCACTATGTACATCGTACACCCACGTAAGAATCTCGTTCTAGCTAATTAACTGATTTAAGGAGTAGCAGATGTATTTTTTAAAAAAATCAATTCAGCTGCTTTAGCGGGAGTCTGAAAACATGTACTGAAACTAATAGCCTCAACCATGTGTCCGTAGTGCTCCCTCCCCCTTTTTTCCAATGTCATTTAAAGGACACATTCAGTTCAGCCTATTGCTTGCCAGCTTCACTTTACCCTTTTTGGTGTTTGCAAGAAAAAAGACAGAGCAGCTGCCTTTTTAGAACTCTTGTATTTTTTAGCAACCATTGTTGTTGTTGTTAATACTGTTATCATCACTATTAATTTTCCAAAAAGACCATGATAAAAAGTGGTTTAAAAATCAGTGGTAAGAGGCAACCGTTGAAAGAACACTTTGGGTCAGGATGGTAACCTTGAAGGAAGGGGTTAATCCTTCTTTCCCCAGGTTTCCCATATTGTTTTCCAAATGACAATCTCTGTCTCACACACACACACACACACACACACCAAGTACTGTTTGACCTGTTATAGAAAATTTACCAAATTTTTCTGAATTTAGATGGTTAATGTTTTGCATCCCCATCTTTGAGCAGTTCAGCACTGGGAATCTGTGATTCAAATGGTGAGGTGGGAACCCCCCCCCATGTGCTTGGACCATTGGTTGCCATTGATACCATTGGTATCACGGAATGTGGCTGCATTCTGGACTGCACCACTTCAAACTACAGCGATGGGAAGATCACATTTTTAAAGTTTCCACCATGACATAGGGGATGGTGGTATAGTGGTTTTAATGTAGTACTAGGACACTGGAAGACCAGTATTTGAATCCCCTTTTGACCTTGGACACCCACTGAGTGACCTTAGACAACTCACACACTCTCAGCCTCAGAAGAAGGCAATGACAACCTGCCTCTGAACAAATCTTGCTCAGAAAGCACTGTGATAGAATGCCCTAGGATTGCTATAAGTCAGAAGTGACTTGAAGGTCAACAACAACAACAAAAATATCTTATTTAATTCCTGCATGTAGTAAGGTATAGCATAACTCTCCCCTGTTGAACATCATGCAGGGAGATTTTTGAATGTGGAAGCAATTTAGAAATATTTTACAACCAACCTTCCCCTGAACTGCAAACTGGTACATTCCATGCTTATACTGAATGATATCCGTACACAAATAAAAGGAGTACCTTCGTTTTGAGATGAGTCTTTCTTCTAGGGGAGGCCTCCACTAAGACGAGGGGAGATTTTCCAATGATTCCTTTTTTCTTTCTGCAGACTCCATGCCATTTTCCATGCTTTGGTACAGAGGCTTCCAACCTTTTGGAGCAAATATTCTTGGGACTGAAAGGGGAAAGGGACATTAGGAAAGATCTGATTCCCTCCTCCTCCTTCAACCGTGGGCTCTCCTTCCATGAACAGAAGGGCATAATTCAGTCTCATAATTCTGACACCTCATCTTCTCTAGTACTAAAATGCAATCACTTGACTTAAAACTTTTAATTAAGAAAGACATTTCTCCCTTCATCAGAGTTATAGACATGAAATCTGAAAACATGTCAAGGGCTGAGCTTTTGCCGGATTTCTACCATGCTCTAAATTTAATTCAGCTGTAGTAAATACATGGGACCAAGGATGGGAAGATGTGTAAAGTTCTCGAGAAGGCTAAATTTCTGACTACTGACGCGATATTTACTTTCCTTTTGGCATTGGCAATTTTACTACCCATTTTAAAACTCTTCATGTCAGCCAGAAATGGCAAATGAAGTGGAGAGTTTAGATTCTCAGGACACCAAATCCTGTGACAGGTATTGGATCCAAGGCTTACATGGCAAAAATTAGCTGAGCCTCAGAAATTTGGGTGTTGATGCAATGGAATGAAAAGAAATAAGAAGGGAGGGGGAGATGGGATTTGTTTTCAAATGCAAATAAATTCCAGCAGAAAAGTGCTTCAGCTCTTCCTTCTACTACCCTTCATATACAATGTGTCAGGCCTTGCTGTTTTCCACGTAAATATCTTCTGACTCATGCATGAACCTGCCTGTAAAGATACAGTTTCCAGTGACCATTTATCACTAAATATTAACTTCACTTTCTTATTCATTTGCCCTCCTTTCTCACTGAGCCTTATTTTTCAAAAGACTGGCAAACCTGTATCTGAATTGTGCACTTTGAGATGAGAGAAGGATCCCAGAGAGACAGCTGGTTGAGGACCCTTCTCTAAGATATGTTGCACATACATGTTTTTGCACGTGCAAAAAAAATTAGCATAAAATCATATGAACCACCACCTTCAGTCTATAGTGGTACAACCATGCGACAGTTTTGCCTGAGAGGGTCAAACTACATTTTGATATCATTCCCTGAAACTTTCCCTTCTGCACATTTTGTAAATGTAAAGGAGGTCATGAAGGCTGCAGTCAGAAATAGTATGTAGCCTTTCCCCTTCCTTCCCCCCCCTCCTTTCTTTTCCTTGCCTTTCCCCCACAGGTGGGCACTGGAGGCATGGGTGAATCTATATGTGAATGTGTGTGACCAGAAACAGCCAGTGGCTTGCAGGTCAATGGAACGGTCAATCCACCTTGGATTTTATTTGACTTTAAAAGAGCTAACCAAAGTGCTGAAACCTCAGGTTCAGTACTTTGGACAGCTCCTGTAAAGTCTGGGGTGAAACTCAACTATATTCATTGAAGACACTGAAATAATCAAGGATTTTCTATACCTTGATTCAGTCATTTATCAAAGTGGAGACTATAGTCATGAAATCAGAAGAAGACTAGAACTTGGAAGGGCAGGGATAAAAAAAAACTAGACAAGATCCTCAAGTGTAAAGATCTATAATTGAATACCAGGGTCAGGATTGTTCATGTCACTGTATTTCCCATTTCTATGTATGGTTGTGAAAGCTGAACAGTGAAAAGAGTTGACAGGAAGGAAATCGATTAATTTAAAATGTGGTGATGGGAGAGAGTTTTACAGATACAGTGGAGTACTAAAAAAGACAAATGAGTGGGTCTCAGAGCAAATCAAGCCTGAACTCTGCCTTGAAGCCAAAACAACTGGACTGAAACTGTTGTGTGTTGGACATACCATGAGAAGAATAACTCATTAGAAAAGAGAGGAAGAGTGTGTTACAGGTAGAGACTCAATCAAGGAAGACACAGGCCTGGGTTTGCAAAACCTTAGCGGCACTGTTGATAAGAAGGAGCTTGAAAATCCCTCATTCATAGGGTCAACCTTAAGTCGAAGTCAACTTGAAGGCAATTAACTACAGTAACAACAACCATTCACCACATCACTGAAGTGGTCTGCTCTGGTATTGGCCAACTGTTTCTTCAGGTACTGTTTATAATAGTATAAAAAATGGTCCTCCAGATGTTGTTGATCTGCAGCTCCCAAAACTCCTAGTCAGATAGTCAAGGGTGAAGGAGGCTGGGAGCTGCAGTCTAATGCCATCTGAAAAACCACACAGCTCCTACCCCTGATTTATACAGTGTTGTCATCGTGGCTGCTGAAAGTCGTGTGATTTGCCTGAATCTCAGGTCTATTTCCCATGCTAGTGCCAGCACCCCATTAGAGGGAAGGAGAGATGATATTAAAAGCCAACGTGGTGGAGTGGTTGGAGCATTGGACTATGACTCTAGAGACCAGGGTTCAGTTCCTCACTCAGCCATGGAAAGCCAGTGGGTGACTTTGGGCATGTCACACGCTCTCAGCCTCGAGGTTTGCCTTAGGGTCACCATAAGTTTATGTTGTTGCTGTATGCCTTCAAGTCATTTCCTAAGGTGAACCTGTCATAGGATTTTATGGATCTAAGTGTGTGACATGCCCAAGGTCACCCAGTGGATTTCCATGGCCATGCAGGGAATCGAATCTGCATCTCCAGGGTTGTAGTTCAACACTCAAACCACTATGCCATACTAGCTGGCTATATTATTATATCTGTCATTATCTGCTTTGTTTAAATACTAGCATATATACCCAGCATTGCCCAGGATTTTATTTTCTCATAGGTGATACTTGTTAGAAAGATTTGAGATCCTGTGTCTCTAATTCCCCAAACTGTCTTCTCTGGTAACTGTAACTTTTCCCCATATTCCCCAATCCAATCTGGATTCAGAGTTATTAACATACAGAGGTTGGGTTCCTGAGAGAATGCATTGCCCTCCTCCTTGCAGCTAGGCTGTGTCTCCATAGCAACTGCTCTATTCCAGACAAGCAGAGTTGACTGAGGCCCAAAAGCTCTCTGGCTGAGAATTCTAAAGGCCCCTTCCTAAACGGCAAACCCCAGGATTCCATAGAATCTTCTTAGGCAGCCAATCATATGAGGTCTTTGTCTGACACAAACACACAAACTTTGACATATAGAAGATTTACGTCCCAGCCTGTATCAAGGAAGCATGCAATAAAATCATTTTAAATAGTTTAAAACCATTTAAAACATTTAAGGGCAAGTTAAATAGACTGAAACAAATTAATATAATTGGGCACGTTAAAACAAAACAATTTGAACCCTGTTAAAACAATGGAAAGCAGTTTGAAACCATGCGTACGTACAGTTTTGGATGAAATCAGTTAGATCTCAAAGGCCTCAGCCACATGTATTGCTTGCACTTGGTGCCAGAATAACACCAGTGTTAACTCCAGTCAGACCCCCCCAGCCCATGTTGTATTGCTACAACAGCACTGTATAGGAGGACAGAGAGTATACTACTAAGACCCTTTTCGCATACTTTTTTTTTTTTTTTTTGCACGAGCGCCCCTTGAGCGTTGAGCGAATAGGAGCGTCGCTCCGTATGACGCACTCCCACTTGCGCGGCGCTCATGAGGCTAAAGCGGTGGGCACGTGCATTTTTTGATTTTCGGCTTTAAGCCGAAAATACTGCACGCTCGCACAATGCTCACATCGCCCTCACACACTTACCTGTGTGCGGTGCTTCGGCGAGCAGGGGCGGTCGCACTTCCTTCCCCCACGCAGCCTACAGCTCCCAGACTGCACTGCAGAAAGAAGGGGCGGGGTGCGAGTGCCACAGTCATGCTACAAGGAAGGTGATGCGGGAGGCAAAAAGGGCTGTCGTGAGCAGCTCGTGTGAGTGGCTGCTGGCGTGAGCACTGCTCCCCACTGCCGCGACGAGGTAAGGTGCGAAAAGGGCCTAAGATGGTGGAGGTTGATTTCCCTGCCTTTGCTTCACAGAGCAACCTCACCAGCTTCCTGAAGATCCTATTAAAAGATGTGGGGACCCTGCTCAGAGGGGAAGCTGTAGGGTGGAGGGAGACAGGATCCCTAAAAACTGGAAAGATTGGCCTGGATTGATTGAAGCAGTTTCTTGATTAGGGACAATACTAAAGGTACCCTACCTCCACTCTGTGTCTTTTTGTCAGCTTCTTCTAGCACTATGTAATGTGAGTGACATCTAACCTTGAATTTCCCGTCCTCTTTACCTGCAACCAGTTCAGTCTCATGTTGGCATATAGTGGACACACGTGTGACCTGCAACAAAATGTTGCATCGCATTCTTACCTTCTAATAAGATTACTCTTCTTACAGGTTCCAGCTACCCAGTCATACACTCCTCTAGGATATTCTGTTCCATTCAATCCCTGGGTTTCTATTTGTCCTTGCAGCTGAAATTCAACATTCCGTGACTACTGAGTATATTCAGTCTTCTTTGGGCTTTTAGCATATGTATGCATGTGCATACACATGTCATGTGTGTTTCTGACATCTTGTATTCCTCAACTATGCAGCTATCTTTCCCTTGTGCACATTTTGGCCTTATTTTGGTTCCATTTTCTTTTGGTGCCTGCCATTTTAATTTGTTGTTTGAGGAAGTAATTACCAGGAAGAGAGAACAAAGATACCCCAAAATAACTGACACATTCATATCAGAACTGGTCCTTGAAAGACGATCTCCAGCTGATCCTCAGTCTCTATACAGACTGGTCTACTTGGTATGCATTCCTATTAACTGCAGATTCATCACACCTTGTGAATTAAATGTGGGGCAGAGTTTGGAATTAATTCATTACCCATAATTTGATGTGATTTTTAACAACACTTTTGCAAGTTGTTGTTTTAATCATTTTAACAGCAGTGAATAGCAATTAGTTGTGTCGCCTTACTTTAATTTATTACCTTTTTGGAGTAATTGTAGTACTGTTGGGGGGCATTTTAATAATTCTAATTGATGTTGTAAATTGAAAAGTGATGTGTCACTAACGCGTCACTAAATATCAATGCAACAAATTAAAGTTAACTAGATTAGTGTTAACTAACTTGTTTTTTTTAATTAAGACCAACACATTCCCTTTAATATCAGTATTTCCAAGCACTGATGTGGAGATGTAAGGAACTTCAGAAATAGGAGTGTGGCCATTTATTCTTTGCTCTTGGGAGCTGTGAGCAGGTATATTAACAAACAGTGTCTGTTGTCAGTGTGAGGTATCGAAAAGTATTGTTTCTGTTTCAAATATCTCAGCACAATGGGAATATGGGGATTTGGGGTTTTTGGTTTGTTGGTTTGATTTGGTTTGTTTTTTGCTGGTAGTTTAACAAGTGATGACAGCACTTTCTCATTCACGCATTTGTTTCACTTGTGTTCATGTACGTGTAGATTCAGGTCACTTGTCAGCTTAAGCAACCTCATAAATTTCATAGGGTTTTCTTAGGCTAGGAATATTCAGAGGTGGTTTTGCCAGTTCCTTCTTCTGAAATGTAGCCTACAACACCTGGTATTCACTGGTGGTCTCCCACCCAAATGCTAACAAGGACTGACCCTGCTTAGCTTCCAAGCTCCTCTAACGTAGAGGTGGGCAAAGCGCAGCTCCCTAGGCTCCTTTTGTGACCCGAAAATCACACTTTCTTCCCCCAGACCACCCCTTTTTTGGAAATAAGGGGTGACTTACCTCTTTTGGCAAGCCTTCAGAGAAGCAATTCAACTTTTAAATGAGTTACAGGGGCCCCCTGCACTGGTGTTAATCAGTTGTTGTTTTTTTCAAATGAACTTTTTTCAAATGAACTTCCGGCCACATCCTGATTTCATTTTACTTTAATTTCATTTGTGGGTATTTTAGGCCTTTTCCGCACTACACTCTTATAGTGCGATGATTCCACTTTCAACATCCTATGGAATCCTGGGGTTTGCAGTTTCGGGAGGGGCCAGCCTCCCAAAACTGTGTAGAAAAGGCCTTAAGGTAGAAAAGGCCTTAAGGTCTTCTGGAGAGATCGTTCTCTGTGTCCCATTGGTCAGGGCAATATGCTGCTGTGGGGGGGGGGATATAAGAGAAGGCTTTCTGGTCACCCCAATTTGGGAACACCCTGTCCTAGGAGGTTTGATTGGTGTCAGCATTGCTGTGGTTTAGGCAGGAAGTGAAAACACAACCTTTTAAAGAAAGTTTTGGAGCTTAATTTTACTGAAAAGCTTCCATATACATGGTTTTAATTTGTTATAAACTATTTTCATTCTTTTATTCTTTTTTTTTTAAACTGTTAAATTGTTTCATACACTTTTAGCCTTTCATTATACAAGCTGTACCTTTTAAATCTGTCAGGCTTTAATGGATTCTATGCTGAGATCTTTGGTGAGAGGGCAGGATATAAATATTTTAGTAAATAAACTAATATTTTTGGTAATTCTTGTAGCCTCTAGAGGACCCAAGGAGTATGAAAATTAGCTCCAGGTCAACCAGTGTTGCCCATGATTGCCCTAATATTTAAATCAGTGCCCCTGTAGCAGGGCACAAACACAAGAAAAGACATTAACCAGTGGCAGGCAGTACACTTAAAAACAATGAGGACTGAGTGTGCTCAGTACTCACCAGAAATTTTCAATGTTATGTATCAACTGGAAAAGAAAAATAGAAAACGACAGGGGATAGAGGACTGATGGAGGCCCTAACAGTTTACAGCATCTTGGAAGAAGATGTAGGTGGCTGGAACTTTTAATAGGAGTCCTCTAATTAGAAGAGGAGGGTGTGCTGCAAAATTTTGTTGCAGGTCACACTGTGACTTCACTGGAAGACATAGCAAAAGAGTCCTGGTGGTGCAGTGGTTAAATGCCAGTACTGCAAGCCACAAGGTTATGAGTTCGATCCTGCTGGGCTCCAAGATTGACTCAGCCTTCCATCCTTCTGCAGGTCGGTAAAATGAGTACTCAGCTTGTTGGGGGCATGTATAGAAATACATGCTATTTGTAAGTTGTTTGCCGCCTCGATCCATATGGAGAGGCGGGATACAAATAAATAAATAAAAAATAAATATGTAACATAGAAAGAACTTTTAACAGACAGCATTAGCTTGTGTATTAATGTCTGGGAGACATATTTTATGTAAGGTATGTCAGTGAAAAGGCAAATGTTTTGTTGTGTGCCACAGTTGTTCTTTGGAGATGTAAACTCACACAGATAGAGCACAGATCAGAGGTTTAGATTTGACACTGTAGTACAAGTTGAACTACATGATCGGGATAATCCCATCATTTCTCCTACCAGTGATTAAATTCCGTAGATTACACAGATTCAGAGAACTGGTGTACTCCTGGCTATAGAAGAGTAAACAGAACTTTTGTCAGAAAGCTCTTGAAGTGGCGAATTCAATCCCACTGCAATTTACTATCTGCGTTTCTGTGCTCTATAGTTCTCATAGCAAATTCCTCCAGAGGAGGAATTCCTCCTTAATGTTTTATTCTCCTTATTTGTTGTTACTGTTTTAATATTTTTTTACCAGTTTTAATTTTATGGTGATTTATTTACTTTTTCATTTTTGTATGCTCTTAATTTTAAACTGTGTTTGTTTCAAATCTTGTAAACTGCCTTGAGTCCCAAACTGGGGAGAGGTGTAACATAAATAAATATTAAGATGATGGTGATGCTGCCACTGCCGCCACAGTCTTGGGTGTCTTACTCTTCTGAGACAGAACTGTATCTGAACTTCTTCACGCAGTGGGATGGTTCAGATATGATGAATGCACAACTTAAGCTGTAGGTTGTCAGAATTCTGGACTATCAGGAAGACACAAATGTGCTACTTCACATTGCTTTGCAGATTACAGGACAAACTGGTCCCCATTTATCTATCCCTGGTCCATCACATTTGCAGTTATCTCAAAACACATAGCAGTTCCTTTTTTAGAACTACAAATGGCTCAGGGCTTTTCTGTACTGTACTGTTATAGTGCTATTATTCCACTTTCAACATCCTATGGAATCCTGGGGTTTGCACTTTAGGGAAAGGCATTTAAAATTCTCAGCCAGAGAGCAATTTGACCTCAGTAAACTCCAAACTCCAGAATTCCACAGGATGTTGAAAGTGGAATAATAGCACTATAACAGTGTAGGGCGGAAAGGCCTTCTGATTCCACGTATGGTTTGTACATACTTTCAGAAAGGAATGCAGTTCCATAATGAAGAAGGGAGATGAAATTTATGACATACTTCCAGTTGGATCAAGATCTGAAATGTAGAAGAGGAAGAGTGAGGAACTTTGCCACTGTAGGATTTCTGCGTCCTCAACAGCTGAGGGGCAGCAAACTGAACAGTTGCATTTTCTACCAGCCTGGAGGTGAACAAGTTGAATTTTGTTGTTAATCAAATCACAGGATCCTTCTCCCCACCCCCCAAAAAACTAGCAAGTCACCAACTAAAAATGAACCAGCTTTACAGAAGTGAACATCAAGTGGAGTTATTGATGCAGAATCCTTGTGCACGATAGTAATGTAACATGTAGGTTTCCCCTTGGGAGCAATGCTTGATCAAATGCAAGCTATAGAGTATCAAATTAGCTCAGACCAAATCATAAACCATATTTGGCAATTCAGCAACATGGACAATTATTCCTTATAAGCAAGCAGGCTTAAGCGTGTAACCAAGAGGATGAAATGTAGTTTGAACAGATGGAAAGATTCCTCCCCAGCAAATTTCTAGTTCCTTTTTAGGTATCAATAACAATTCATCAAATGTATTCTGTGGACTATGCATAAACAATCAATTATTCTTAGTCTTTTTTCCGAGTTTTAAAAACCAGGGAATGGGATTCCCCTTGTGACATATTTGGTATATTATGATAAAACATTGCCACTCCATAGTTGACATTCTAACTTTGTTTAGGTACTATGTGAACAGGACAACAAAAAGAAAAGTGACTTGAACATTTACTGGATGAAATGAGAGCACTGAAAATGGTATTCTATAGAACAGAGACCCAAGATAGCTGTTAGAATTACATTTTTAACATCTGACATATAAAAACATTTTCTCAAATAACTATTCCAAAAATAGCCTATAGATGTGTCTTTTAAAAAATGATTTGCTTTTCTCTGTTTATTAGAATTAGGCTTTTACAAAGGGATTATAATTTTGTTATCTGTGTTAACATTGGAATCTAAACGAGATACATAGATAAAGTATCATTTATGCCTGGAAACACACACATGGAATTGTGTGCCTCTTCCATGCCTCCTCCATAGGTGATGAGACAGTTCCTTTTGTGGGCAAGACTTTTATTCACATCATGTGAAAATAGCTTTAGCCAAAACAAAACAAAATATCTTTGTAGGACCCTTAGGTTCCATTCACAGTATTCAATTATAGTGCTATTATTCTACATTTACTGTCATGGTTCCATGCTATGGAATCCTGGGGTTTGTAGTTTAGTGAAGAATTGGAATGTCCTGGCTGAGAATTCTAAATGCCCTTCCCTAGACTATCAGTCCCAGGATTCCATAGGGTGGAACCATGGGAGTTAAAGTAGAATAATAGCACTATCCTTATCAAGTGTGAATGGGCCGTTAATGAATGTATTCTTCAGACATGGGGTAGGCGAAGTGTATCCCTGGGCCACATGCAGTCTCATGGAGCTGCTTTTCTGGCCTGCAGCCTTTCCAAAGCTGCATTTTTCTATCCAGAAATGGGGTTGAATTGCCTGTTCTAGAAGCTTTTAGATGCAACAGTTCTCCTGTTAGGTTGGTTGCAAGACCCCTCCCCTTGTACTGTTAATCTGTTTCTCAAAAAGGGAAGAGAACTTTGGGACACTTCCTTTCTTATTTGTTTGTTTTATTTCCTTTTTTATATTTATTTTTAGCATGTGGCTTCCCAAGGGTCCCAGAAGAGAAAATTGGCCCCTGGGCCTGCTGCAGTTGCCCACTTCTCCTATAGAAAAATGGGTTTAAGGGCTTTGTTGGGACTTTTTGTTCTGTACAGTTGTAGCACTATGATTCCACTTTAACTGCCATGTTCTATCCTGTGGAATCCTGGTGTTTGGAAACAGTGTTTGGAAGTCTGAGCCAGAGAGCCCTGCTCTCTCACCAGTCCACAAGCTCCAAGATTTTGTAGGATGCAGCCGTGGCACTTACAGTGAAATCAATTGCCAGAATTGTACAGTGTGAAAGGGTCCCTTCTCTCATACCCTCCAACTCTCCCAATTTGGCAGGCACAGTCCCAGTTAATCCCCTCCCATCCCACTTTTTCACCCACTTTTTAAAATGTCCCAGTTTCTCTCTCCTCCTCTCACTTTCTCCCTTTGTTTTCAGCTTACATAAATTGCTGCACACTGAGTTCAGACTGCAAAACTAGTTTGCATTCAATTAACTCAGCTGGGGGAAAGGAAAGAAGGAAGCCGATTCCTGCTCTTCTAAGCAGACCCGAGCAAAAGCAAACTACTGCAGCTTCTGCCAGTTTGTGACCATCGGTCACTGTCTGCATTATGTTTCCGTAATTGCAACGCATAATATTGAATTACAGCTCCATATTTGGTCTGTCCCTAGACTCTTCTTCTAAGGCTGTGCCTCTTATGAGTGTAAAATGAGGGGGAAAGGGATGCGGGAATATAGGGTCAAGCAGCATTAATGTATTATAGCATAAGCTTTCATGGATTGGTTGATATCCATAAAAGCTCACGCTAAAATAAATCAGGCCATTTCCACACTACACTGTTATAGTGCTATTATTCCACTTTCAATATCCTGTGGAATTCTGGGGTTTGTAGTTTACTGAGGCCAAAGAGCTCTCTGGCTGAGGATTCTAAAGGCCCCTCCCTAAACTGCAAACCCCAGGATTCCATAGGATGTTGAAAGTAGAATAATAGTATAATAGTACTATAACAGTGTAGGCTGCAAATGGTCTGAGTCTCAAAGGTGCTGCTTGAGCTCTTCACCCCTCACTTTTTCTTTTTATCTTGAAACAGGCTAACATTGCTATTTTGTTGAAAACCCTCTTCAAGTAAAGAATGAGGCAATCAAAGAAACTGCAGGTGTTCCCTGTGTCTCAAAAAGTGGGTGATGCAGAAATATCTGAGACCAATCTGTTGATCGCCTCCAAAAATAGGCCTACTGGGATATAAGTAGAGAAGTGCTGTACTCAGATTTGGAGGATATAAGCCTATCTCTGGCAGTTTTACTTTGTGATTTCAGCCCAGCTGTGGCTCTTCAGTTACTTACATCATAAAATTATTGTGTGGATAACAGGGAGGACAAATACTGATCCTTAAGGGAAGAGTGGGATTAAAAATCTAGTAAATGAACTCCGAAGATATAACTAGTATGGCACAGCTATAACAATTTCACACCACTTTCATTGTCATGACTCAGTTCTAAGGAATCTTGAAATGTGTACTTCGGTGAGGTACTAAGAATTCCCCAACAGGGAATTCTTGTCCCTTTGCGTGAACTAGAGTTCCCAAAGTACTCTTAATTCTGTCTACATTATAAAATTAAAGTGTTTTGATCTTCAGTCCCTCTCTTTTCTAGGAAACTTGGTTCCTTCTAAGTTCATCACTAAACTCTGAATCCCATGATTCTGGGACAGATGCATGAAAAGTCGTATAAAACCAATATAACAATGTGGGATAGATACATCCCTATTGATGTTTCCACAAACCAACATTATAATGGATAAACTTTACATGTTGAGATATAAACAATCCAGAACAACCATGAATTATGGACTGCTCCTAGCAGTCATCAATGAGAGGGCAGTTTAGCCTTAGAATCATACTGTTTGCACCAATGGAGGAAGACCATTCCCTTAAGAGGTTTTTCTCGCTGGCAGCTGCCAGAACCTATAACTCTCTAGTGTCCTTCTGTGAGAAGCAAAGATATTTTCATCAGACTAAGCAAGGTGGCTGCTGAGCAGGATTTGACTTTATGAGGCCTCCTTTTGATTAAAAGCCCTATTAAAAAATGCATCAAACTTTTTATGTTATAATTGTATTTGGGTTTTATTTGATTTTTACCTCTGTTAGTCACCTTTAGTACCATTTTTAACAGAAAGGAAGCATGTAAATTTGATAAATAATACAAATATGTTAATAATATGAGATTTAATCTGCCCCAGATTTATGCTATTAGCAGTTGGCATTCTGTAATCTCTCCTTTTTAACCCCTCGGTCAACATTCTTCTTACATTACTAAAGACCTGTCCCATAAGACTATGGTGAGGACAAGCAAAGAAAACATTGCCAAAAAAAAAACCCTTTGCATACTAAGTGCAAAGCTTGGAAAATTACTTCTGAAAAGTAGTTATTACCCATTTCTCATTGCAGTCTTTGGGAGTTAACTTGCTGTCATTAACAAGCTGCAGTATTAAAAACATAATTCACTGTGTCATTTTTTTTGCAAGACTTACAGTTTTCTATTACTTAAAAAAATTGGTAAGAGAATGGTGTAAAACTTATTGTCAGAATGTCTCTGAAACACTCTTCAAAAAGTCACTTTTTAAAGGCAACTAGAAACTGTTACTGTCTCATTATATTGCTTTTGAAAGGTACCTTCACTGTATCCTTATTTTTAGTTCCATCTCTGGGTCAACATTAACTCATAACTACAGATGGAAAGAATATTTGCATTTGTTTCCAGGTCAAGAAACAAGTTTCCAGAAAGATGGGAACTCCTATCAAGAAGAAAAATAAAGTAGTGAAATTTGTTTTGGGGGTTTTTTTCCTGCAGTTTCATCTCAGTATTAAAATGTCCCAAAATGTTGTAGAAGAATTATTCTATGGAAAAATACACATTCTGTTTTTCACAAAGCAACATATTTCCTACACAGAAAATGGGTTCCTGCACAAGAAGCACATTTTCTGCACAGAAAATATTTTTTTTAATGTGTTAATAAAGAAAGATGTATTCCTCTACAGAATAATTCCCATGGAACATTTCCTGGAATTCAAATGCTGGGAGAATACTGCAGAGAAATATTTGTTTTCTCCCAAAACAGAGAGAAAACTAAAATAATTATATGACCTTGCGTGCAAGGATGAAATAGTGGAGGAGTTACATCCCTACTCTTTGCAGGTAGCTGTGTTATTTTTTATTCCTCTGAGCTCTGGATAACTGTGTCCCTCCGTAAATTCACTCGTGCTGAATGAGATTTAAACAAGGCCTGAGCAGGTATACTTCACATACCCGATTACAGTAGTAGTAGTTGGTGGCATCCAGGTCAATGGGGTTGTGAATCCTCTCTGGATTTTGTTTTTAACTTTAAATAAACTATCCAAGATGCTGACCTTTGTTCCCAAAATGGGTCCAGCACTTTAGATAGCATCTTTCAAGTTCAGACTAAAGCTGAGACCAGCTTCAGCACCCCACTGACATGAGAACCACTCCCCATCACAGTTTAAACCTTAAAAGGAAAATCCAAGGTTCATATACCGTACTCTGCCCAATTAATTGCAAATGGTACCATTTTAACTGCCATGGCTCCATCCAGCAGAATTTTGGGATTACTACTTTATAGAAATGCTTAGCATTCTCTTGTGTATTCCCATGAATTAGCATTAAGAGACCTGGGGCATAGTTCCTCATGATACTATACATTCCTGAATTCTGTAGGATAGAGCCATGGCAGTTAAAGTAGTATAAAACAGCTGCAGTGCAATGTGGGCACACACCCCATTTCCTCTGTTCAACAGTACAGATGTGGAAGTCTGCATAGCCACAATGGATTCAGAACCTCAAGAGGATGATACATATGTGTTTCCTAGTGGTATTGGCTCAAACAGCCAGGAATACACCTGCTTTTTCTAGCACATTGTTAGAAATGGCTGTGCAGTGCCAAACAGCTTAGCACGATCAGATTTGGCTACCTGTTCAGGCGTACATTGTCTTTGGAAGGAGGTGCTACATTCAGGGCCTCAGAAACAGATGAATGAGTCTGCCCATAGAATTAGTGTTCCAAACCATATTTGGTAACCAAAAGTTGGCTGACCACATAGCTGGGCAGCTGCTGTGTCACCCCTATTTCTGAACTGGATACATTATCAGTCAAGGCTGACACAGCTGCAGGAAAGGAGATTCCACCTGAAGCTCAGGAAGAACTTCCTGACAGTCAGAGCTGTCCAGCAGTGGAATATGCTGCATGGGAGTGTGGTGGTTATGCAGTCTCCTTCTTTGGAGGTTTTTAAACAAAGGCTGGATGGCCATCTTTTGGGAGTGCTTTGATGGGTGTTCCTGCATAGCACGGTGTTGGACTGGATGGCTCCTGTGATCTCTTCCAACTCTGCATAACCAAAAAGTAGGCTTGAGGATTAGATCAAGCCTGTGCATTGTTTAAGCATGTGAATGAAACACTCCCAAGTAAAATGATAGAGCCTAAATGAACCCTGCTTCTCTGTGCTTTTTTTTTTTTTTTTTTTTTTGGCTGATATTTGCTGTTGAGGTGTACTGCAATCCTGCCTTTAAGTGAAAGAGAGTAATCATCCTTTCAATTGGTTTGGCATTGTAAGAGTGGATTGCAGGGTAAAGAGGCAAATTGTTGTTTGTTGCCTTTTGATAGAAAGTGCTAATGGAACAAGGTCTCTGGTGTTGACTTCTCCCTCGCGCTTCCTCTCCACCTCATGCTCTGGTGCAGCCTCCAATCATTAGATGCTAACAGCTGTCTAGGAACTTGTTAGAATTTAAGCAGGAACTGCACGTATTGACGGATTTTCCCATAACTGATTACTTTGACCCAGCCTGTGCGGTCAGGAAATGCACAGTGAAGGATGTGTACAGAATGGGAAAGAACTGGAAGAGCAGTTGCAAAAGACTCAAAGATGAGAATTCTTGAGCAGAGTTTTAGATGTGGTCAGTTGCTAGCCCCAGCACCATTCAGCTTTTAAAATGTTATAATTTAATTCTCCATAGATTTAGTGTTCTGCATTCTCTCATAATGGACACAAGACATCTTACAGATTAGATTAGAACAAAATACAGCTACAAACAATCATAATATTCAAAAAATTATGCTAACATATTAAAAATAAGTAGTGATTTTAAAACAGTTTGAAAGCATTTGAAACAAAGCAAGTGAGGGAAAAGCACAATGCACTTAATTTAAAAAATATACAAAAACTTTGTACATCATCCAAGCCAAAAGCCTATCTAAATGAGGAGTTCTTTGCCTGCCAGCTGAAGGCAAGTGGTGGTGGTGGTGGATCAGATCTCTTAGGGGGAAAAAATTCAGTCTGGGAGCAATTACTGAGAAGGCCCTGTCTTGTGTCCTTACCAAATGTGCCTATGATAATGGTAGGACCAAGAGGAAGCCTTCCCCAGAAAGTCTCAAAAATCAGACAGCTATAAAGAGATGCAGTTTCCCAGATAGTCAGAACCCCATCTTTACTCTCCGTGATGTGCAAGAAGAAGTGTTCTGCTCATGCTTCCCTCCCATCCCTTGTAGAACAACAGAGAGCCAATGAGTTGCAATGGTTAGGGTACCAGACAAGGATTGGAGAAACCCACATTCAAATCCCCACTAAACCATGCAGCTCACTGGGTGATCCTGGGCCAGTTGCTATTTCTCAGCCCACTCTGTTGTTTTGAGGATAAGATGCAGGGGAGGAGGCGAAGCTTGTGTGTGAAATCCTTGGAAGAAAGGTGGGGTGATAATTGTAATCCAGAAATAATCAGTGTGAGGCAAGACCATGCCCAGAACAGATCCCATTCTTGATATCTGGCTGGCATTTTTCACCAATGGCCGTAAAATATTTTAACTTCCTCACACTACAGATTAGATATATGCTAGAAAAGGCTGTATGAATCCCAAGGTACCTCTTGGGACTGTGGATAGACTAGATGTCAGTCATTCTCCTGTTCAGTAACAGGCAGTAATTTAACAAGATATGAATGGCTATGACACATTGATTTATTCATTTAAAATGGGTTTATGGAGGGGTTCCCTCTCTCTTTCTGTACAATATTAAGGATTTGGGTGAAGGGGTCAGTCCTGTGGATGTCCTGGACTGCTAAAAAGACAAATAAATGAGTCCTAGAGTAAATCAAGCCTGAACTCACCCTAGGAGCCAAGATGTTTGAACTAAGGCTATCGAACTTTGGACATAGCATGAGAAGAGATAACTCACTAGAAAAGACAATAATACTTGAGAAGATGGAAAGCAGTAGGAAAAGAGGAAGACTGCATTGCAGATGGGTAGACTCTACCAACAAAGATACTTCCCTGAATCTGCAAGACCTGCACAGGGTGGTTGAAGATAGAATGACCAGGAAGCCTCTCATTTATAGGGTTGCCATAGGTCGAAGTTGGCTTGACTGCTGTTAACAACAGCACATCAACTAGTGGCCTAAATAATCTAAAGACACCAAATCCTGTCTGATCATGAAAGCCAAGTGGCATCAGCCCTGGTTAGTAGATGAATGGAAGACTACGAATAAACATTAAGGAACTGGGAAGAACACCTCTGGGTATGACCCCTATGAAATTCATGGAGTCACCATAAGTTGACAGGCAGCATAAAAGCAGATATACACACACACTCATCAACTGCTGCCAGAGACCAGATCTTGCAATGACAGTATTTACAGAACCATTGAGAGTAGATGTTGTTAGTTTGGGATCGAGGTCACCGGCGCAGATGTTTAGCGTTGGCGTCCTGTTGTCAATTTTATTTCTATGTCTATTTGTAGTAAAGATGAGGAGGAAGGAAAGGGCATCTTTTTGTGCTTTCCCCTACAAAAAAAAAAATCTTCATTTTGTATTTCTTGAAAAATGTGTAAGCTGTTAGCTTGGCTTTCTCATGCTTGTTCCTAATTAACAGTCCACAGTTGCCTGGAAACATAATTCAGTGCCATGTGTTTGCCGTAACTACGTAGATAAAAGAATGTTCTGCCTCCGGTGCTTCTTTACCTCATTGAATACAAATGCCCTAGTCATTTGTTTAAGTAACATAGCACCTTTTGTGTGTGTGCGTGCATGTGTGCGTGCGCCTGCTTCTTGGTTTTAATAAAGTGATACTATACCGCAGTTGCAGAAATCCCTGCACAGCTATAAATGAGGTTAATATAAAACCTATTACAAATTCCATAGTAAACTAGAAGACTAGGACTAGCAATGAATTCAAGCTGCAGGAAAGGAGATTCCACTTGAACCTGAGGAAGAACTTCCTGATGGTCAGAGCTGTCTGGCAGTGAAATATGCTGCCTCGGAGTGTGGTGGAGTCTCCTTCTTTGGAGGTTTTTAAGCAGAGGCTGGATGGCCATTTTTTGGGAATGCTTCAATGGGTGTCCCTGCATAGCGGGGGGTTGGACTCAGTGGCCCCTGTGGTCTCTTCCAACTCTATGATTCTATGTAATAGTTTATTATAATAGAGCCACTACTTCTGCTGCCATCTTCTCTTCTTCTTTATCATCATCATCATCATCATCATCATGATTCTAGTTGGCTCTCTATGTTCACTGATGGGGTTAGGGGTGCAGGATCCCCACAAATGTGGAAAACCTGCAAATACCAAGATATGGGGGGGTCGAGGCATGATGGGTAGAGCAGGCACCCAAGGTCCAAACCAGGTGAGGAAAAGGAAAGGGAAAAGAGGTGGATCAGTGTGGTGACCCTATACTTCCCTTTCTCCACCTATCTCCTCTCTTGGGTTGGGGCGGTAGTGTGAGATGGTTCATGGTGCTAAGAAATCAACCATCCTTAGCTGGCCAGGCAGCAGCTGGTGGAGGAGGAGGAGGAGGAGAAGGACCAGAGGCAGGATTTTCAAGGGCTGTACAGCCTGATTGGAGGTGCCAAGAGGGAAGGTCCCTCTGAAAAAGAAGCCCTTGAGGTGGGAGGCCAGGGGTTGTAGAGACTCACAAACAATCAAATCCATGAAAGTTGAACCCATGAGCATTAAGGGCTGACTATATTGTTCTCATTCTTATCCAGAAATTGTGTTGGCTAGTCTAAGCAAGTGTACCAAAAACAAGAATTTTGATCTAAATGCTAATCCTGAGTAAACCCTTCCAATCAATTACTAACAGTTATATCTACAGTAATCTGAGTCCATTTCTGCAGTAGGTTGTTACAGTGCTATTATTCCACTTTCAACATCCTATGGAATCCTGGGGTTTGCAGTTTAGGGAGGGGCCTTTGAGGCCCCTCCCTAAATTGCAAACCCCAGGATTCCATAGGGTGTTGAAAGTGGAATAATAGCACTATATCAGACTAGTGCGGAAATGGCCTAAACGCCACTAATTCAATGGGTCTCCTCTACTTTGGACTAGCAGTTGGATTTAAGCCTTTGGTTTTGTCAAGTTTATTTGTATAAATTAAACCAATCCAGATCCTCATTGTCAGCACCAAGGCGTGGCAGGCAGCCAAGAGCCGGCTAAGGCAGACAGGCAATAAATCAAAGGGCTTTACTTCAGCAGTCAGTAGGTAAGGCAGCAGTAAATTAAAGAGACTTTTGCAGCAAAGATATCCCTGGCTGTTACTGCACAGCCAGGCTAAACAGCAAATAGAGTCCACGTACTACGGAGCTTGTTCCACAGCCGGTTGGGCAGCATTCCAGGAAGCAAGGCAAGGGCCCCAGAAACCCAGCAGGCACACCCAGAATGGACAATTGTCAGCCAACAAAGACCCAAGGCTGAGTGAGTGCTTTTATTAAGCAGGCCCTCACCTAGGCCCTCACCTGGAGCTTGATTGCTTGGAGTTTCCTATTTAAACGCTCTGACCTTCTGCAAGCACTCTTTTGCTCCCGATGCTGCTGGTAAGTAGGCACCTGCTCTTGAATCTCTGGGTCTAAGGCAGCCCCTGGCTCCATTGCTGGGGCTACTGGGGCCAAGGGCTCTGTGTCCAGGGCAGCCTCTGGGGTGGGCTGTGCAGAAGGCTCCATGGCAGCCTCTGGGGTGGGCTCTGCTGGTGCAGCAGGCTCCATGGCTTTGAAGTCCTCTGGTTCAGACTCAGAGCTTGAGTCCTGGAGTGCCAGGGTCCTGACACTCATAGAGTTAAGGCTATCAAATCAATCTCTGTCAAAAGCACTGACCAAAGTGCATCTGACTTCACAGGTTACAGTTGGATAATAAGATATTTTCAGAAGTTATGTAATCACAGTTATGTCACAGCCTTGTAACTTTTCACAGTCATTTTTTTTCTTGGAATAAATGGATTTTATTGAAAGCATGAAGAGCAGACATAATGGTCTTTTGGCTTAGGGTAGGCAAACGACATCTATGTAGGGTTTTCCCCCTTGCAGTGAACTCTTTGCTGTTGAATCTAAATTATAAAAAGAAAGGAGAATGTAATGCTGATAACAGCCTTAGCAAAACACTTTCAGATGAAACTCAAAGGCAGATGGGAAGGGGAGTCACACTACACTGACCAATTTCATAGAGCTGAAAGTAATCAAGCTTGACACTCTACCTGTTAACACTTACCCCTAACTTTTCCTAAATGTTATAATAGATTCTCTGAGTTTGCCCATTAGTGTTTCCTGTAGTTTTGTTATATTTAAATATTTGATATTCACTGTATTTTGTTGAGAGGGCAGTTTAATTATTGCAAGCCTATTAAGACGTCTGGTATAGAAATCTTTCAAAATAAATAAATCACAGTCGATGTCAGAACCAAAGTACACCACACAGATATGACAGAGAAGAACAAATTAAATAAACTGAGACAGCTAAAGCAAGCATTCTCTTGAGGAAGTCAGCAACAATAGAAGTAATATGCTCCCCTTTTTACATAATGAAGAGAAATGTGTCCTACAGACCTATAAGTGTTCATCTGCACCAAATCTCTAGTTGCATTTAATTTGACTTCATTCTAACCTTTACAGGGTTCCATGTACCTATACACTGCCTTCTCTCAGAATTACCAGACTTGAGTTTTTCATGTATGGTTTTTTTCCTAAAATAAGGCTCTCTTGCACAGTTGCAGCCGCCTATGAAACCTTTAGTAGTTAAGAGTTTCCCAGGGTGTTAACCCTTTGGGAAATTCTGTGCAGTCATGTAAGGATGGAGGGGCAATGGTGCAGTTCACCCCCAGCAGCAATTTTGAGGGGGCATCCCAACTCCTTGCTTTTCCTCCCCTACATTTCGTAGCCCCGCCCTGTCCATCGTAGCCTCGCCCCATCTGTCATAGCCACACCCCATGCACTGTAGTGATGCCCCCACATGCTGTAACCCCACCCCATGCACCATGGTCACACCCCCACACACCATAGCCACACTCCCTCCCATCCCCCCTCCATGCACTCTAAGCTCCTGCACTGATTCTGTGTAAGCTAAAGCTGTTAGGAATTAGCCTTCTTTTAGCAGTGTTCCAAAAAAAAAAAAAAAAGTCCCAATCTTTATGTGGCTTCCCTGAACTGGAGGCTGACTTGAAAGCAAAACAAGGCAGGCAGTTTCAGGTTCCAAACTTAAAATACTTACTGATAAACTTTACAATTACATGGCCATGGAGAAACTAGATCCTAACTAACTAGCAAAAGGATTAGGGAAGATAGTAGCTTCATTCTTAACTCACCAACCTCTTGGTGAACAAGCTAGCATAGAGAGAGAAGTTGCTAGAAGTAAGATTACTAAAGGAAAGAGAATGGGAGAGAAGCTTGGCCTTCTAAGTATGACCAGTAACTGATACCAGGATGTATCCTAGGTCGCATGGTCTGGATACCATAGCCAATCATTTTAAAATAACACAGAGTAACTGTTAACACTATACTAGCTAAGCTCCATCTGTCGTAGAACAAGAGTGGGGGAAGAGAATGCTAGAATTTTCCAACAGAACAATCTAATAAATTGAGACAGATGCAAGGAGAACAGGAACCTTAGGGTAGGTTCTGAAGTATGCTATCTGAGCATTTGCTAAAACAAAATAAGGCAGGATGTCCAAGGCAAGCTGGTTTCCAGCAACCACAGCAATACAGCCTGATAAAGGATACTCTAATTATGAAAGGAGGAATAAGATGGAACAAGACAATGGGACTCTATGCAGAGTTTTGTTGTTGTATTAATGGCAAAAAAATCCTTGCAGATCAGAATTAAATTGATGAGAGATAATTCCTTAATTCTTGGGGACATAATGAATTGTAATAAGATAAATTAATGTAAGAGAGTCAGTGTGGTGTGGTGATTGGTGCATTGAACTATGACTCTGGGAGTACTGGGTTTGAATATCTACCAGCCATGGTAACTCAGTGGGTCACACTTTCTCAGCCTGAAGGGAAGGCAGATGGTAAACCCCCTCTGGATAATTCTTAGCAAGAAAACCCTGTGATTGGATCAATTTATGATTATCATGAGTCAGTAATGACTTGAAAACACAACAACAACAAAATTAATGTTAAATATGAAGAGGAATCTGGATATATTGGATTCATTTTCTGTAAAGAAAGAATTTGTTGGGTGAATGAAGAATTTTACAGGCTTGGCTTTGCTGCAGTGGAGATTTTGCTGCATTCTGTTTCTTCATCCCTGCTTGCTTATTGCACCATCAAATTCTCCCCTAACAGATGGAATGCCCTAGGGTGGAGGTTCAAGATAAGAAGGCAGAAGAATAGGTCAAGCTTCTCTTTTGGGGCATCAGATAAAAATATGACTGAGATCTTTGTTGGCTGAAAAACAAAAACACATGAGAACAAAAAACCCTGATAGTATTCTACAAACATTCCAGCCTGTCATATCTCTCATTCTTAAGCATCATGGGGGGAAATCTGTCCTTTGGCATTTCCAAAGTGTGAAAAGCTGTGGATATATAGCATTCTATGGAAGCTTGTTGAGAATTATCTTTTTATAGATAACTGTGAATGGCCAGATTCAGTCATTATGTTGATGGATGCAATACATCCATCTGTTCTTTTGTCCTGCTTTATTTTTATGGGTACCAGGCTTAAAAACATATTGGATTAGTCTAGAAATAGCTACCTAACTCCCAGATGCTTTTCCTAGCCCAGTGGTGGGTTCACCCCAAGTGAGGCCACTGAATTCAGTCACTACCAGCACTGCTCAGGCTGGCCTAAGTTCTTCCCTTCCTCTGTGTCACTGCAATATGTAGCAATAGCAATATAGCAATAGCAGTTACAGTACATTTCTATACTACTTATCAGTGCAAAGCACTCCCTAAGCAGTTTACAATGTGTTAGCTAATTGCCCCCAACAAGCTGGGTATTCATTTTACCAACTACGCAAGGATGGAAGGCTGAGTCAACCTAGAGCCCGGCAGGATCGAACTCACAATGTTGTGGCTGCAATACTGGCATTTAACCGCTGCGCCACCAGGGCTTATATGTAAATGAGAGTATATTCATTTGTGTCCTGTGCTTGCAAAGGATGAGATTAGCATAGATAGTTCAATCTTAAACTGTTGCAAAAGTTTTACAAAGAAAAACACAACAAGCTGCTTTATACCAAGTCAAACTGTTGGTCTCTTTAGCCCATAACTTTCCATTCTGTATGACAGCCCCTCTCCAGGTTGTCTGGCAAGCATCTTCCCCAACCATAGGGAAGACTGGGGTACAAATTAAATGCTCTGCCATTAAGCTATACCTCCCACATGTAATGTATGGGAAACATAGAGCTTTAACAGCAGAAGGGAGAAAATAATCATTAATAGGTTACATGATTTTTTTAAAGGTAAATGCTTGAAATTTTCTAGTTGCTCAAAATTAATTTTAGGTTTTTAAACAGTTATGCTATAATCCTCACACATATACCAGTTGCTCTTGGCAAGAACAGCTGTCTTTGTAACTTCCATCCCTTTGCAATGTCCTTTTCCATTTGATAACAGATGTTTCTTGGGATTCTTGTTGTCGGTGCTCGCATCTGATAAGGGCAATTCCATTTCCACTATTCATTTATAAGATTCCATTTAGCTGCGTACACAGAGAGAGGTAGAGGAGAGGTTCCCGAAATCCAGAGTGGTTTAGCCTAGGAAGGCAGTCTGAATGCCCTCAGGATGAAAAAGGAAGTGTAGAGGTGCCATGATGTTTAGCTCTGAAGTGTTAAGTCTGAAGTGTTAAGTAATTTACGTGACCTGGCACACCATAAAAGATCTCCTTCCTGAGAAGAGGGAGGGGGCAGATTCAACTGACAGATTGGAGGATGAAGCTGACCGTACACTGAGCATCTTATATGTGTGCAAAGGTGAATGAGATTGAAGGATAAATGGAATGAATGGGTTTTAAGGTATCTGAATGTGTGCACCCACACATATAAACAAACACAACAGCCTGAATGCTACTGATTAGTCCCAACTAGAGTAGACTCGTTGAATCAGTTGTTGAATGGTAAATCAGCACATGAGTAAACCACACTATTTCAGTGGTCTGCTCTTGTTAGGATTAACATTAGGATTTGAGACCTCTGTCAACTCTCCATATCCACACATAGCCTGCAATCTATGGAAGGCTGGTTTTCCAGCTCATCTTGATACTACCACTTATTTTCAATTTTCCTCTGCTTTATATCTTTTGCATTTTTTTCTGATAGATATATTGGAAATAAAGCAACTTTGGCCTCAGACTTCTTGACCAGTAGAAAGGGAAGACTAGGCCTCCACCTGTAGGATTCCAGCTGTTGGTGCTCTGGGCCACATCCCACTTTTACATGCCATAATAAATGTTTGGGAGGCCCATTTATGGCCATTTCCATTCTTCACAACACAGTCTGCATGGAACGAAAAATCCAAAAGTCACAGCAGTACAGTTATTTTTACTAAGACAATACTTCTTAACCTGGGTCTGTGGAACCCTACTGTTGGACACCAAAAGCAGTGGCAGCAACAGGGATGCAGCAGCAGCAGGTGTGTGTCCATGTATCCAAACTGCTCTCTCATTTGCAAACAAAGGAGCAGTTGGGGCATGCGCAATTGCCTTTTGCAATGTCCTTCTCTGCCCATAACCCCTACTGCTACATACCTGATGAAAGGGGCATAGCAGCAGGTTTGTGACTGAACCCAAACTGTGACACTGGAGACCAGGGTTTGAATGCCCACTTGGCTATGGACACCCACTGGGTGACTTCAAGAAAGTCACATTCTCTCAACCTCAGCGAAAGGCACAGGCAACAAATCTTGCCAAGAAAACCCTCATGATAGATTTATCTTCGGCTCATCATAAGTCAGTTTTCAAAGAGGAGAGACATGATGGCTAGAAAGAACCTCCCCCTGTCAGCAGCACTTTGTTGTTGTGTGCCTTCAAGTCATTTCTGACTTGTACCAAACCTAAGGTGAACTTATCACAGGAGGTGTTATTGTTGTTTTTTGCAAGATTTGTTCTGAAGGGGGTTGCCTTTGACTTTCTTTAAGGCTGAGAGAATGTGACTTGCCCAAGGTCACTCAGTACCTGAGTAGGGATTTGAATCCTAGTCTCCAGAAGCCTTAAATAAATAAATCTAAAGTTAAATAATTAAATCCGTAGTAAAGTCTTGGGGGTCTCTGGCAACAAATTATATTTTCAGGGGATCCCCACTAAAGAAAAGGCTGAGAACCACAGAACTAGGACATACTGAAACATTCCAAGTGTTCAGCTAGCTTTCTTGTTTCCAGAAAACTTCTACAAGCTGAACACAAGACTGGGGGACATCTTATTGGGGCTTATGAATCAGACCCAATCTTCAGTCTAAGGGTGGAACATTAGTGACCACATGTCCCCTAGAAATTCATATGCAACTTCATATGTGTTGTGGGTTCATTTGACTTAAAAAATTCAGGATAGATTGTAGAAGAGTAATACTCGTTTAAACTAGCAAATAAAAAAGAAAAATACACAAAGATGATGGGGAACTGCACAGTATGAGATCACTTGAAAAAAGATCAGAGAAAGCAAATGGCAAGAATACTGTGTGAAAGTTAGTATGCAGGAGGGAAAGTTAGTACACCCAGTGGGAGATGTGGTCTTCCTCATAACTCCTAGAGGATCAGCTTACAAGAGTCCACGGTCTAACTTTGCAACTGCACACACAAAATGGGCAGCTCTCTGAGTTCATGGGCAAACTGGTAAGATGTGTGCGGGCAGCAGAAGTGTCTTGGGTAGAACAATAGCTGATTTCCAGAAAGTGAAATTCTGTGTGGGCAATAGAGACAGTCATGTAATTCAAGAAGGGGAGAGACTCAGGACCTGGAAACTTGGGTCTGTTACATCACACAGGTCAACTAACAATATATAGGTTTACTGAAGAAACTAGAAATGTTATTTTGTTGGTCTACAGCTCACAGAATCCCCTAGTCACCAGGACCACAGTGCATGCTAGCTGGGAGATTCTGATAATTGTAGTCCAAAGCAATAACTTTTCCAGGTTCTGGATTATCATGGAGCTATACTCTGAGAGGTGGCTCATGTCACAAGTCATATGCCTATGTGGCTTCAAGAATTTTTTCCACACGGCTGTGAATTTCATAAACAGCTGTGCCTTGTTTGTAGACAGTGCCACCACTTCAGGAACACAATGGGACACCCTTTTAATTTCTTTGAAATTTTCTGCTGTCTGTGGATTCTTCTCTTCTTCTCATTTTCTTTCCTTTTTCCTCCACCTGCTGTACTCTTGAATTTCTATTCTTCTTCTTTTCTGTTTCAGCAAAACGATATCAATCAAAGTAATTGATGATGAGGAATATGAGAAAAACAAGACCTTCTACATTGAAATTGGGGAGCCCCGTCTGGTGGAGATGAGTGAAAAGAAAGGTGGGGGATTGGCTGTGTGGGGCTGAGCCCTACCTGTATGCACCTGTCTTGATCACTCATGGATGCTTGAGTTGGCACATTCCAGTTCATAGAATCTCAAAGACACACATTCCATTATCTATGTAAATGGGCAGAGAACTGTGTTGCTGAGTATGGAGCTCATCAGCACAGCGTTCTGAGTTATGGTTTTTCATTGTCTCAGACACAACCTCTCATTATTAAACATATAGACCACACTGTTGTGCCTAGGATGTGAATAAAAGCTGTATGCTTTTGTCTGCAGGATGGTGAATAGATCCTGCCTAAGAGAACTACGTTTAAACATTTGGTCCGCCATGAAGCAAATTGCACAGCCTTGTGCAGGTGGAGCTATAGCTCTTTTCAGCCATTTATCCTATGGAGAATGAGCATGCATGGGAGAGTGGGCCAGCCTTATAAATGAGGGCCAGTTTAAGAGGAGAGCCTAGAAAACTTACAATTTTGGACTATAGTCGCCAGTCCCAAAGGCAACACAACCATTGATTGTGTTGGTTTGGGGGGATTCTAGGTGTTTTAGCTCAAAAATGTAAATTTTTGAAACTCTTCTTCAGACATCCTAAAAAGCTCATTAGAGTGGCAAAGTGTGGCACAAAAAGTAGCAGCCCATCACCAAATGTGTTTATTTTCACAGAAAGAAAGCCTAAAAAAGGCCTCACATTGAACTCAATGTGTTATTACAATCAGGATGCCTGCCCTAAGTTCTTGAGTACAGTGAGAAAGAGATCTACATGTGGGTGGGTGGATGGGCAGGCAGATAGACAGACAAAAGCACTACAGTCAAAATCAAAAGCCAAATGATTACTTAAACTAACAAAAAAAAATCAGTTATTTCCATTTTGTCAGGACACATAAACATTCTGATCTGTCTTGTTACTAAGGTACATTTGTAAATGGGATCTTAACCACTCTGAAACAGACTTCCAGAACAGAGGTTTTCTGCTCTTTTACATATATAAAAAGTGGGGATGTGTGTCCAAGTCTTCCATTACCATCATGGTCAACCACCACGTCAACCGGTCGAACTTAAAAGCATGTGTGCGCGTGTGTGGAACGCCAACCATTTGTTTGCCTTTGTCTTGTGTTCCCACAGGAAATACATTACTCTTAGAATACTTGACCGTGAGGAATATGAAAAAGAGTGCAGTTTCTACCTTGTGCTTGAGGAACCAATATGGATACGAAGAAGAACGAAAGGTGTGAGAGTAAACCCAGACAGCTCACAAGAAACTGGGATCTTTCTCTGTGTGTGTGTCTCCCTCCTCTCACAACTTTCTTACTCAGCTTCCACTTAACTTGCCATGACCTCTGTCAAGCTTAGCAGCTTTAATTTTGTCTCTCTCTTTCTCTGTCTTAAAAAAAAAAAAAAGAAATTACTACCATCCCCACCAGGTATTTTATCCCATTAAAACAACCCAAGTAAATTAAAGGTATATAATAGGTCCTGCAATGTGGGTAATATAAAATCCAAAAACAAGTTTTTATACCCTCACAAACTACATTGTCTAGAGTCATCTTTCTCAGGGCCAGTTCCCACAGTATCTTCTTAATGAGGCTCAGAATTCATATTGCATACATATGTTTGTGTCAATCAGCCTCTGTTGCATCTAGGTAATTAGCTGTACAATATCCGCTTATTGTATAGAATTAACCATACAATATCCCCTTAACTGGGAACCAGAGTGGTATAGTGATTTCAATGTTGGCCTAGATTCCAGGAGACCAGAGTTCAGGATCCCTGTTCAACCATGAAAACCCATTAGGTGGCCTTGAACAAGGCACATTCTTCCAGCCTAGGAAGAAGATAATGGAAAACCTCCAAATAAATCTTTCCAAGAAAGATGCAAGAGGGTTGCCTTGAGTCACAGTCAACTTGAAGGTGCTTTAGTAAGAACCTCCCCTTAACTATAAACCAGATCCATGTGTCTGTGTCTCTGTTATGAAACTGTTGCAGGTATATGGTCACAGAAGAACCTATGGAGGTCTATTCCTGCCTGTTAGGGATATTCAAGGTCCTTCCTCAGCATTTTCTTTTCTTGTTTTATAGTAATTCTCTTACAGAGCTTGGAGATGTCTTTCAGATTGCAACTGGCTATGTTGGCCGTAGGAATCCAAAAAATAACTTTCCCAATCTTTGCCTCTGTGCCCCTTTCAAAAAATCCAACCCAGGGCTCTTTGTAGTGCTGGGCAGCATGGCCTGCCATTTTAATTTCCCTCATGGTGCTTTTGAAAGTAAATAGGCAGAACATGACTAACGAAACTGCCAAGGCCATGACCTCTAAGCCAGCACCTCATGAATAAGTATAATGAAATCTGTTTCATTTATGCAGATCTTATCTCCAGATCAGATAAAACAAATGTTCTTGAAATCAGCTACAGATGTATTTTACAAGGAACCCCTTTCCTGCCTGCCCTGTTTAAAAATCCAGGCTTTGAATGAACAGACCTTAAGTGAAATTGTCTTGGTTTTGCTGAAGAAAATAATGTATTACATATGGCATTAGAACACAGTTCAGCCATAAACTGTCCCAAAATAAAACAAATTGGGCTTAGAGTTATAACAGTTTAGCTTCTCGAAGTTAAAAGAAAACATTGATGCTGAGGATTCAGTAACTTGTAGTGCAGTGGACCTGAGACTGTAGAATAGATCTCAAACTCTGGAAAGGAGAGGGACAGCCAGTGGCTTCTGTGCTAATGGATCTGTGAACCTGCTCTGGATTATAATCCAAATTTAAAAACAGCTGTCCAAGGTGCTGAAGATATTTTGTGGATGGAAACTTAGCACTTTAGGTGACTCCTTTAAAGTATGGAATAAAACCTGCAATGGAGCTTCACCAACATGAAAAGATATTGGCCACCACTAGGAAGATCCCTTATATCAACTCCCCAGTTCGAGATGCAGTGTGGTCCCAGAGATATTGAAAACTGGCCAATCTCAGATACCCTTTTTTGACAAGGAGGGGGTATGTATCTTCTTGCCTCAAGAAGAGGTGCTATACAATAGAGAAGGCTTCAAATGGCATGTAGAATTATAGAACTGAAGTCAACAGCTCACCTATTCCATCCTTTTAAAATTTATTTTGTTAAACTGCTAGTCCCTTAGCGTGGCTCTTCACTTTTTTTTATTCCACTTACAGATCCTCACTTGTGTAAAAAGATATGGGTGTTTTTTAGGTGTCTTTTTTGTAAAATATGCTGGGAAACATTTTTTTTTTAATGAAAAAACTTTTCAGCCAGACTGGGGTGAAAACAGATCACCCATATGAGACCAATTTGTTTGAGTTGTTTTCAGAGAGTTGCAAGCCATTTGCAAGAGTGGCCCCTTCCAGTGAAATATGTAGATAGATGCAACTCATTTATATTTCTGCACAGATTAGACACATAGACCTTTTTTCCCCCACCAAATATCCACCAAATCTTTTTGAACAGAAGCAATACTGGAACAAAAGGAATGTCTGTGTACATCAATTTGTGCCCAACAAAGCCTTTTTGAAATCATTTTCAACTCTTTTAAGAACTGTGGTCCGCCCCAGTTGGACAGTATCCACATATCTTCATATGTGGATGGATATCTCTGTCAAACTGGAATGAGAGAAGCCCTTGGATTGATAACAAGTACTAGCAGTAAATGAAGCACCCTGTTTTTGGAAGCCTTATTTTTTCAAAATGTTTTGCTTTTCCTTCTAAGAAGATTTCTGGAGTAGAGCTGCCCCCTTCCCAGACCAATGAGCTGCTAAACACAAGACAAGAATGGTGACTGTCAGTCAAAATACTTGTTTTTATTTCTCACACCCCCACTACAAATGCCAGTTCTATTTTAAACTGTTGTAATCACTATGATTTTTTTCCCAGATACTCTGTGGGACTGTGCTTTTGTGGAGGTGATGAGAATGAACCTCTTGTTAGAGAATCTCTAGCAGATATCCCGTGGCTCTTCACAGAAGCATTATCTGAGCTTCTGTAGGAGTGACAGGAAGCAATGACAGGTAAACCAGCACAAGTTAGTTGCAATCATGGTTGATTTTCATGCATCAGAGGACCTTATGCTCCTTCATTTTCCACTTTGAAGCTTCCTTGTTTTTCCTTCCAATGCAGCTCTTTGTGCTGTCATTCCCAAGGGTTCTCCAAATGTGAGTGGCTCATCTGATGGGATTAAGCAGCCACTTTTGGAAGGAGGGAGACAATGGCAACTGGTAGCTTCCTTGTCATTGTATCCCTCCCTGCCTTTTCATTTAGATTTTAAAGGGGCTGTCCAAGGTGCTGGAACTGTTCTGGGCTTCAGCGCCTCATGTAGCTCCTTTAATATACAGACTAAAACCCAAGTGGATTCACCACTCCCCTGACTTGGTGCTATTATTTTACTTTCAACGTCCTGTGGAATCGTGCAGATTGCAATCTAGGGAGGAGCATTTAGAATTCTCAGCCAGAGAGCTCTTTGGCCTCAGCAAACTACAAACCCCAGAATTCTACAGGATGGTGAAAGTGGAATGATAGCACTATAACAGTGTAGTGTGGAAATGGCCTTGGAAGAAGGTTCTCCAAAGCCCTAGTTCTCATAAGGCCTTCTAACATGCAACTGTGTTTTTTCAGGCTTGGAGCCTCTGACAAAAATGCAAACACAATACTTTTCCTCCAATGTTTCAGAACCAAAGCTCACCCACATGACAAGATACATGTAGAAGTCTCCTTACCATGTTATAATTTTAGACATGGGGATAGCTTAAATCATTTTATTAAAGCATATTCTTTCCTCAATCTCTGGCAGAGCTGTCACTGATCCAAAAGTAGGGTCCATATGTGGATCCAGGAAATCATGTGACCTAAAAATTGGGAACACAGAATGAATTCTTAAAAATTTTGCCTCTGGCACCACAGAAATGGATAAATGCATTTGTTGTTTTTCCACAATTTCACAGCCCATCCCCATGAAACATGTCTCTTTCCCATTATTTTTCATGCTCTTTTTTTCTTTGTAGTAATAGTGTCCTGCTTTACAGATCTGCATTCTCTCTGGCTTCCTGGATCTGGAGCTTTTCTGTGGATATTCTCTTTACTTTCATTGCTCATTGTCTTTTCTTCTTCTGTGTTTGTCCCTCTGTGTCTTCTCCACAGCGCTGTTGTTGAATGAGCTTGGTAAGCACTACATTTCTTGAATTTCTTTTCATTTTGATGCATTTTATGTAAATTGATTGTTTTGCCCCTTTTTCATTTGTTTTCTTTCTACCCTTCTTAAATAATTATTTCATGGGAGGGATTATTAATGCAATTTAACTGAGAGTGATTGTTTCACTTCCCCCCCCTTAAATTCATTCTCAATATCTCCAGTAGTCACTCAGATTCAATTTGCCTTTAGACTATAATCAAAGTATTAAAGAACTGTTGGAAAACTACAACACATCATGGTAATTGTTTGAAACATCCTATCCAAAGAGCTTTTTTTACAGAATCACAGATACATCAAGCCAAAATTCAAATGTTGTCCATTCTTTCTTCTAATACATTGAGAAGTAGTGGAGATCTTATTCAACCCCTGATTTGTGGCATGCACTGCCAGCCTATGGCCCGAGGGGGAGGCACCTAACCCCGTCATTTCAGGGTGTGCTGTCCCACACACATATTTGGACCATGGGCTGCCCCAGTAGCTGGTAGCATGATATTATTAATAATAGCCTTTAAAAAAGACCTACCTATTTTCATATGCCATTAGAAGGAAGGTCATTATTGGGGTCTATTAAGAAATAGACTTTGGAGCCCATGACAGAACTGATTGAAGCAGAAGTTTTTCCTTGTATTTGATCACACTCTTATTTGCTTTGGTAAACACAAGTGTCAGGAAGGTAAGTAGATGATTAGATAGATAGATAGATAGATAGATAGATAGATAGATAGATAGATAGGAGAAGGGATGATTTGGATTAGAGCAGGGAAGAATGTAAGCATTTCTTTTTCCCATTCTGAATATCTATTTCCAAAACAAGCATTACTGGTTATTAATACTTATGTTTAGTGAACTGAGCAAGAACTTTACAAGAGTCCACAAAACAACTCTATATATCTCAGTGTGATATATGTAGGAACCTCCCAGTTAAATTGTGTGCCCTGTTACAAATAGCCTAATGATATTGGTGGGACGTTCAAAGGCTAAACCCACCATTTTGTTTGGAGATCTGATGCCCTTCAGTAAGGACCTTGAGTTGTGTCTTCTGTAGAACTTGGAAAAGTCATTTCATTGGACTGCAGTTCCCAGAATCCAATAGCGAGCATGGCCATATTACCATACAGGCTGGGGTTTCTGAGAGTTGTGGCTCAAAAAGTAGTTTTTCTCAGCTCTAGTTAGACAGTTCATAACTTTTGTCCAGTCAGGAGGGCCACGGTGTAGAGCAAATATTCCCAAATTCTGGTGCTCCAAATGTTTTGGACTTCAGCTCCCGGAATCCCTGAGCACTGGCTAGGCTGGCTAGGGTTTCTGAGAGTTGAAGTCCCAAACTCCTAGAGGACCAAACTATGGGAACCACCAGTGTAGAAAGACTAGTGTCTCATTGGCCAACGTATTTGTGCCTGTTACAGAATAGAAAAAAAGTACAGTTCACATACTCAAGCTGTTCCCAAAAGGAGTTGCTTCATTTGCTTGAAAAGGCACCATGACAACACAATGTGAAGGAATCTAGGAAGTTCAGCATAATGTTTTGAGGAAAAATAGAATATGTAACAGACCACATGCCATCTGCTTTTGTCTATTGTGAACACAGGGGGAAAAAAGTTAACAATAAAATGAAGGGGCATATCTTAGCATTAGTGCGCGTGCTGAAAAAAATCAGGCATAGGAAGCTGAAATTAAATGGGGGCAATGGGCAACCACATTGGTTTTAGCCTGATGCCTTTCCTAGCCTTACTTGAACAGAGCTTAGAGACATGACCGTGTCCCCTGATCTACTTAGCTAGTGACCAAGTTGAAATCCCAACAACAACAACAATAATAATAATAATAATGGTAACAACAACTTTATCTAGTTACGTGCTGCCTTGTTTCCCATGCTGGGAGAAGGCTGGATATAAATTAAATACAGTCGGCCCTCCACATCTGTGAATTCGACTTTCACAGATTTGATTATTTGTGAGTTTCTCCAACCCCTTCCCCTGATCTCAGATGCTTCTTTTCTGGGAGAACCTTCCCTCTTGGCAGCAGTGATCAGGCCAGACAGCCCTTTAAAAACTCACCCCTGGTCCTCCTCCTCCTCCTCCATCTGCCACTGCCTGGCCAGGTAAGGATGACTTACAACCTGATTTCTCAGCACCTTAAACCCTCTCCCAATGCTCCACAGACCCAAGAAAGGAGATAGGTGAGGGAGTATAGGGCCACCATGCCAACCAATCCCTCCTTCCATCTCATTTCTTTGATCTGGTTTGGACCCTGGGTGCCCAGTTTCCCTACCATGTCTCAACCCCCTTTCCGTGGACACACATGCACATTTTGATATTTGCAGATTTTCCACTTTTGCGAGAGTTCTGTACCCCTGACCCTAGCAAATATGGAATCCAACTGTAAATAAATAAACCGGAGGTGCTAGGATATGTAGCCGTGAGCTTCTGGATGTAAAATGTGGCTTCTCCATGAGCTTTTGCAATTAAGAAAAATTAAACCAGAGAGAAGGATCTTCCCAATAAGACATATTTTTTAAGAGATTTACCCATTCTTGGGTATTAGATGAGGCTTGGCCATCACCAGGATAGCAGGCACGAGTCTCCTCATCCCCAGTGAACACTAGTAAAACAATATAACTGATATCATGACAGTATGTCATGGTCTTCACTTGTATATCCTCTAAAGCAGCAGCCAATGAGTCTAGTGGGAAAGAAAAAGTCACACATTCTGAATTTATAGAAGTTACCAAGGGAGGAGAGGAGATGCAGGTCTGCATCCTCTGTAACATTTAATTTTGATCAAAATTGAATAAGGAAATAACAATGTAGTCCTCCCCTTGTCTATTCAAAGGTAAGTTCCATTGAGTTCAGTGGAACTTGTTCCAAGGTAAGTGCTTATAGGACTGTACCCTCAAGTTGTCAAGGTTTTTTTTCCACACACGGAGAATATAGATAATGACACTTTCTTTCTCTTGCACATTTGGCCTTCTTCCATGTCCCTCATGGGTCTATGTCCTTGCAAAGAAGTTTATAATTCATATTTAGGGTGGAAATTTGAACGATGTAAGTGACAGATACAGATGTTAATTTATTTTTTTTCCTCTCTTTTCTGCCATTCCTTTAGGTGGCTTCACAATAACAGGTATGGATTTTTAATTGTCTCTTTTACTCGAATATATGTTTCCAGTGTTAAAGTCTCAGTTGTTTCTGCTGCTGCTGTTTCTTTGTTTTCCTTTTTAAACTTGTTAAGGCAGAGTAACAACAGTTTTAGCATCCTCATGCAGGTACCCCCTGCTTTTTGATGGTATGGTTCAACACGTGGTCCGTTCTTTAAACTTATTTTGTCATGCTTCCACAACACTCCTGCAACCACATGCTGCTTTTCCCCCCTCAATTCATACTTGTAAAAAAAAAAAAAAGGCTTTACAAAGACTGGCTTCTTTATTTTAAGGTTTTCTAGTTTTCAACAGAGCTCTGGTCCCTGACTTGTCAAATAAGCAGGGACGCTTGTACATCATTCCATAGTCCTGTAAGGTTAAGAAGACTTTATGCTATCTGCAAGAGTAGAGACAATGTGCTAGAGGCATATCTTAGCTAGGGTCCAGTTGCGAAATAGTGCTATAGTCCTCATGTTTATACACTTTTCAGAGGCACCTAGTTGGCCATTGGAAGAAACAGGATGTTGGACTAAGCAGCCCTTTGGCCTGATTTTCCAAGACTTTCCTTATGTTAAGAAAGATAGTTTTACTTTGATCGCTTAAAAGTAAATACAGAGGCCTGAATCTGGTTGTCAGCCCCAGGTACAGCAGACCTCCTCAATCCATGGGAAATTGGTAAATGAATTATTAGGTAAATTTGACTGGTTTAATGAGTCTGCTCTAGTTGGGACTAACAGCTGGATTTAAGCCAGAGAGATATGGACTTCCAACACTGCTGCAAAGCCAAACCCTGCCATGGTGCAGTTTCTACTTACAAAAGAGCTGATGATGCATTATTGTATTGACCGTAGGAAATTTCTTGATGTGACATGAGATAGGCAGAGCCACCACACTGGAAAAGAAATTAGACACAATCCGCCAGGAATGCTGAAGAGAACCTCAGGGCATGCCCCTGTGATACACTGTAGGGTCTCAGTCTTGAACCCTACCCCTGGAAAATAAGCAGTGCAAAAAAAAGGGGGAGCAGATGATAAATGCAAAGGAGCATATAATATAATCACCAACAACTAACATACATTAGACCAAGAGGCATTTCATTTTGTTTTGTTTATATGTTTATAACACTTGTTTATCATTACCCAAGCTTTCAAGGTAATGCACGGCACGTAAAATTATTTCAGAGCAGCTTAAAACATTTTTTAAAAAAGCAAAGAACAGAGTAACAGAAGTTATTAAGTCAGGGCTTTCCAAACGGTGTGCCGTGATGCATTAGTGTGTCGTCTGAAGTGTGCAGGTGCGCTGCCTAAAAACTTGGAAATGTATTCTATTATTTATAAATCATATATTTTTTAAAATGTATGAAAAGTTTTTCATGATATACATTATATCCTCATACATTTTGTTATTAGAATTGATGTATGTGTCTGTATCTCTTATAAGGGGGTTAGTTTAACCTCTGGTTTGCTAGTAAAACTGAATTACTGTGTCATGAAATGATGCATGTCTAAAAAGTGCATCACCAATGTGAAAAGTTTGGAAAATTCTGTATTAAGTGCTGGTTTTAAGGACCACCAGCCTAGCATCTCAGACTGGTGGGATACACAAGGTCTCAAATTCTAGACACTTCATATGGGAGTCTTTCCAATAGTCTTTCAAATATATTGAGCCCAGGCCAAGAAGATGATGGCATTCCTATGCTCTGTTTGCTGATATCTTGGCTTTTTCTTGTTTTTGCTTTTGTAATGAAGGGAAGCGCTTGAATGGTAAGACAACATGGTCTCTTTTCTGATCACCAGAATGAATATTAAACCCACAAAGCAGTAGCTAGTGTATACACACGTTTTAATGGTGGCATGTGATCTTTCATATTCACAAAATTAACATCACGCAGATGAAGAAGAATTTTAGAAATAATGAGGTGGGCCTTGGAAACGCCCACATGTATATCTTGATTTGGAAATACCAAACTTATGGCTAATAATGCTAGTAAATGTCAGGCTGTTCAGTTTCTTGACTGAACATCTTGAAGCTCCTGCATCCAGTCCTGTCATAAATACACCATCCATCTTCTTTGTCCTCCTTGAGCTGTGGTCAACTGTGGTGCACATAGGGTTACACACTATTCCTGTCCTTCCTCGTGCAATGCATTGTCAGTGGGAATCATCAAACTGCCCAGAAGTACAAAGGGAACCAAGACAATGTAAATAGACATGGGAAATTAATCCCTGCCCGTCTCAGTATGTTCCAGGATAGGAAAAACCAACCACCTACCCTGGATTCGTAATATAGCAGCTGGTACTGAAATTTCATAGGAGATGTGTCGGAACAGGGGGTTTGTCGTTTGGATTTTTTTTAAAAAAAAATGATTAGAACAGGTGGCCTGCCAAATCCCCAGGCTTTTCACGAGGCTGGAAGAGTCCTTTGTGTGGCTTGAACCAAAATCCCTTCAGATTTGGTGCCACTCTAAATTAAGCTCAGCCTCTTTCTAAGCTTCCCCCATCACCTTCTCCCACACTTTACTTAGCAGTAGCAAGGACAATACAAGCGGGAATTGTGTGTGTGTGTGTGCCTGTGCCTTCAAGTCATCTGTCAATATCTGCTGATCCTGGGAATTTCATAGGGTTTTCTTAGACAAGGAATAATCAGAGGTAGTTTTGCTAGTTCCTTCCTCTGGAATGTAACCTACAGCACCTGGTATTCATTGGCAGTCTCCCATCCAAGTACTAATCAGGACTGACCTTGCTTAACTTCCAAAGTTAGCCAGAATCTGGTGCCTTTGGGGTATTTAGGCACCTTGGAAGCATGTGGTTTAACACAAACTTTCAGAGTGAATTTTTGACCTTGTAGTCTGGAAATTAACTTTTCCAAGGTCAGATCAGGAGCATAATAAGCCCTGAAACATAAAATGAGCAAGCTGCAAATGAGCAGTTTATCCAAATCCTAACCAAACCCAGCCAGTTCTTCCAGAGAAATGGAAGAGTTCTTCAATAATTTTTTTTAAAGTCACAGGTCTTTGTGAGTAAAAACAATTACTCTTAGACATATGTGAAATCCTGTTCATATTTACTTCAAAGTGACTTCCACTGTTCAGTGGAGCATAGAGTGAAGTAGCAACCCCATGAATTTTGTCAGGTTTGCTTAGGCAACCCTCTATAATATAAGCTACAGCAGCTGATGTTCCCAAGAACTAACCAGACCTGATTAATTTCCAGGATCAGATGGGATCTGATGTCTTTAAAATGTTTAGGCAACTTCCCTGGGGCTTCCTCCTGGGTAAATAAAGGAAAAGCAAGTACTTCCAGAGTTTTTGTGTAGTCATGCCCTGCCTCCTTCACAAAATGTTTTTGGGGATCCAGATGATGACACCTTCATTTTAGAACCATTGTATGTTTTCCCATTGTTTCTTCTGTCTTTTTTTTCTGTTTAGAAAAAACCAATTAAGAAGGAAAAGATAAAATAGCTACACAATGTATTTTAATTAGTAGTACAAGCATCCCTCTATCTGGAAAGCATCCCAAATATATTTTATATACTGTGAGAAACATCACCGTTCCTTTATATTCTAAACTATATATCAAACACGGAGAGAGAAAAAAGGCACCTTATCAATAGAAGCCTTATCTCTCAGACCCTCTAAAAAAAGGATCTTTTACACTCTTTATTTTTTCACTGTCTGCTAGAAGACTTGCCAGACAGATTCAAGAATGCTCTTTTATACTCTACCTGTAGTTCGTTTCATGCTTCTCCATCAGTGCTGGACAGGTTATCTGATACAGCCCTTTACTATGGGGATAAAATAACACATTGTGCCTTTATGTATTTCTAGCCACTTTGTTAATTTCTCTAAGCAATGTGTACAGCATAGCTATGGCTCTGAGGAACCCTCAAGAAGATTAGAATTGCATAGGAAACAAAGAAGGTTGATAAAGACGGCATCAAAATGTACAATTTCCTATTCATTGTAATCATTTTTTTCCCTCTAACCCGGACAGAAGCTGAAAATTGCAACTGAAAATAGACTTTCATTAGGAAACCACTGTCTGAAAAGCAGTGGGTTTAAGCAGTTGAACCACTTAAAATGAAAAATTGTGGCTCTGTCTCTTCAAGTAAATGTAAGAAGGCAGAGTTTGGAAAAGGTTTTTTTGGGAGGGGGGTCCCAGAATCCCCAAGCCATGGTGGCTCTGCTGGCTGAGGGTTCCATAGTCCCAAATGTAGGTTTTCAGAGGGCTAGGAAAACTGTAGCCCTCCAACTGTTGGATGGAAACTCCCATCATCCCTGGTTACTGGCTGTGCTGACCGGGGCTGATGGGAGTTGGAGCCCAGCAACATTGGGGGCCAATTTGGTTAGCCACCAGTGAGTTTGCTGTGGAAATTTATAACACCAATAACTTTGTGTGAAGTTTCAGTTCACTGATTAGTGAATCCCTCACATCTAACAGAATCTAACCTCACCAGGCATTAAAACTACCATCAAAGCACACTACAACCCACTGATATTTTTTTTTCCTTTTTTTGCCAATCGCTTTGTTAGGCCAACCTGTCTTCAGGAAGGTTCATGCCAGAGATCATCCTTTTCCTTCTACAGTAATCAACATTCGAGGTATTCTGGTTTGCTAGGATCCCAGTTGAACAGACAATGTGTAACTGATTGCTTTCAGTTTTATGCACATCGTGTAGGGAACAGAGATGGATTCCAATGAAAAATGAGTTCAGAAATGGACTAATTCCTGCCTTTTGAACATTCCCCAAAATCTGCTGCCTGAGGCAAGCATTCCAACTGCCCCACTCCTGGAAAGAATGATTCTGCCTGCTCCACATAAAGCTCTCCAGGAAGGGCTAGCTCTGTCGTTAGGCAGAGTGAGACATGGCCATGTTGGCTGAGGATTATGAGAGTTATAGTGTCCAAAGAAGTAACATACCCAAATTCTTCCTGTTCAACATCCTTTTAATAACATGAGCCTTAAAAAGTCAAGTGTTACACCATTGTAATACGGGCTAGAGTTAGACGTCTGCCCTTGAACTTTACTTTGATCAGCTTTTCCATTTCAGTTGTGTTGTGTACCCAGCCAGCAATAATGGAACATGGGCCATTTCTGCACAAGACTTTTATAGTGCCATTATTCCACTTTCAACATCCTATGGAATCCTGGGGTTTGCAGAATCCTCAAGGCTCCTCCCTAAACTGCAAATCCCAGGGTTCCATAGGATATTAAAAGTGGAATAATTGCACCATAACAGTCTAGTGCGGAAATGGCAATGGTTTTTTTGCTTTCAGTGAGAAATGAAAGGAGATATTCTACAGTTATCATGATGAATAGAAAAGGATTGAGTGATTGTTGCTGAAAAGTGGTGTAAAGAGATAAATTATTTGAAAAACAATCTACTCTACCCTTTACTTAATTAAGCACTCACTATACTCACAGAGTGGCTATTCCCCCCCCCTTTTTTTTTCTTCTATCCATGCTACAGTTTGCTGACTGGTCATTTGGGCTGTAGCTCAGGTCTAATTTTTGACTTTCCCCAATATATGGAGCTCAGTATGAGACCTTTTGAAGGTTTTTGAGCAGAAAAAAAAATTCAATCCAGCAATCAATAAAAAGAAAATCTAACTGCATTCTACAAGTCATTGCAACCACTCAAAAAGTCTTCCCTCAGTTGTCCAAAAGGAAGGAAAATGTGAAGGTCAGCAAGATGACTAGAAGGGGGAAACCCCAAGGAAGACTTAATAGACACACTCTAAAGATTTTTTTTTTCCTTCTATCCTTCACTAAAGTTGAAATATGAACAGATTTGTGTTTGGGATTTAGTCTGAAACTGAAATGTATAATCTAATATCAAAGCGAAATACAAGAGCTCACTGCCATTACCAAAATGATAGAATAGGCAACATGGGTGGACAATTACAGCATGGACTATTTTAAACTTTTAGTATCATCCTGTTCTCTATATCAATAACATCTTTTTTCCTTCATGGAGTATATATCCTGCATCCTATCTGATGTTCACACTAAATATAGTGTTCACACTAGTGTTCACAACAGAAAAAAAAAATTGCTGGTCACCCACATCAGAGCTTGGTACATTGGTGTAGAGGATGCTATGTTGGCAAAGGCTGATAACTTTGTCCTTGCCTATTTTTTGGCCTTCCCTTGCTTCCCCATTGATTCGACTTCTCCCGGCGTTCTTTAGCCATCTCTGGTCTTGAGCTACTTATAAGCGCCCGCACTCGTGGTGAGAGAGGTGATGCCTTTTTTCGTATCTGTGGCTGTAGAAGCACTGCTACCCTCTCTAAATCTCTGCCCTTTGGAGCCACCTAGAGTCACCTCTGAGTTACTCCAGCTGTCAGCATCCAGCATCGGTGCCTCTCCCTTAAGTCCCTCATTAAAGCATCTGCTACACACATGCACTTCCAGTGAAACAAAAATCAGTCCAAGTTTCCGCCCACCCTCCCCTCCACCACCGTTGTCTTGGGTAGCATTTGAGTTAACAAATTACTTCCCATTGTTTTTAAACACCAATCAAGTAGCATTAGCACCTTCCAAAAATCACTTCTTCCAGAGAACAAAAGGGAAATGAGAGAGGAAAGAAAAAGAAAATCCGAGGGGCTGGTTCAGAGCAGAGAATTAAATTCCTTCCGAGCAAGAGGAAGTACACATTCTCAGCCCTGAATAGACATTGCCAGATGTCCCTTTTTCAAAGGAGAGGAGTGCCATTTATTGTATTTAGAGTTCCTTATTCCAGGGGACCATAGAGTGTAACAGATGTGTCTTAGTGCTACAGTACTGAGGCCATTTCCACACTAGCCTGTTATAGCGCTATGATTCCACTTTCAACATCTTGTGGAATCCTGGGGTTTGCAGTTTGGGAGGGGCCAGCTGGATTCCAAACCCCAGGGTTTCATAGAATGTTGAAAGTGGAATCATAGCACTATAACAGGCTAGTGCGGAAGTGGCCTGAGTGCTGTTTAGAATAAAAAAAGGCGCTCTGAATCTGTATTACATAATCATTATCATTATTCTCACCCCTGTCATTTGAAATTTAATGTGGCGGTGAGGAGATCCTTCTAAAATACAGGAATCCTGAAGATTTCTTGTTAGAACACCTTGGCCATTTCGTACTATACTGTTATAGTGCTATTATTCCATTTCAACATCCTGTGGAATTCTGGGGTTTGCAGTTTACTGAGGCCAAAGAGCTCTCTGCTTGAGAAATCTAAAGGCCCTTCCCTAAACTACAAACCCCAGGATTCCATAGGATGTTGAAAGTGGAATAACAGCATTATGACAATGTAGTGCAGAAATAATCCTTGTAGTGAGTTCAGCCAGCAATCACTTGGGGAGATCATCCCACAGCTGAAAACAAATTGCAGCTTGAAATTGTCCCAGGTAGTAGTTCCGATTCCGAATGAAACTAGTCACATGGCTGGATGGTTTTGGTCCAGACTCTATGTCTGAAACATAGGGATGACCAGGTGACCATAAGCATAGAGTTCCATCACAAGGCATTTGGAAGTAAGAGTCATGAAACGTGTGGCTTTCTGCTTCTACCCTAATCTTATCTTTCCAAGACCTAGGACTGATAAACATAACAGACAATTGCTGTGAGTTGGTGGCAGATGTTATTACATTAATGATATTAGCATCCCATCCACCTCCAGGGTGGCATTTCTGACAATATCCCTTCCTGAATAATCTTGAGAACTGGGTTAGCCTACACAGGCCCACCTAGTGATTCTGACAACCATGTGGCAACATTGCCCATTGCAACACTATTTCCACTGTAGTGTAGCCAGTCATGTGGCCGTTGGCATACTCAGTCTCAGAGTCTGGAATTAACACGTTAAAAGCAGCATTGTTACCAAGAATGCATTTCTTTTTTAGAAACCTGCAGAATAGAGGGGCACTAATACTTTCCTCAGTCCGGGGCACTGTCCTCCTCTTAGTGGAGTCCAGCATTGCATTGGCTTTTTTAGCTGCTGCATCACACTGTTGACTCATGTTCGTAATCTACTGAGATATCTAGATCCTTCTCACATGTATTTTTTCCTATTTTTTTTTATTTAAGATAAAACAAACAGATAATAAACAGAAATAACAAAAGGAAAAACTGAAATTAAACAAAAATCAACACATTTAAACTACAACAACAAAATCTACCCACCCACTATACATACACCTGTATTTTTTTAAAAAATAAATAAATCTTAGGCATGTACTGATATTTATATGAAGAAGCCCTTAATAGTGGTGCCTATTGTATAGCTTACATTTAAAACTACAGTGTAACTGAAATTTGACAATAGAAGTGAGGGCAGAAAGGAGTCCATTTGAAATGCAGAGAGGTTATGAGCCAATGATCTCATTTGCTAATGCTTCTGAGCAGACCTTCTGCCACAGTACGTTCTAGCCCTTACCACACAGGGCCTTTTCCCCCTTGGTTAATGGCCTCTCCTTTTTTCTGTGACAGATGTCTGCCTGCGTTTGCCATCACAGTAGGGTGCATTTGAATATAAATAGTAATCCACAGCTCCATTTGACAGAAGCTGGCTACAGAGAAATGAAAGGCAAAGCTCAAAATTTCTCATGCCTCTTTTGTTTTTCTTCCAGAAGAGAACGAAGAGAAGCAACCCTTGACCAGCAAAGAGGAAGAAGAGCGCCGCATTGCGGAAATGGGGCGCCCCATACTAGGAGAGCATACAAAGTTAGAAGTGATCATTGAGGAGTCCTATGAGTTCAAGGTACAGTATGGAGACACCATAAGCCCTTTATTCTTCCTAAATAATGACAGCCCTTCTTTCAATCTTGACTTAAAATGAAGTAACTCCAAAGACAGGACCGTGTTTCTGTAGACTCCAAAAATATGAAATGAAATAAGAACCTGTGCCAAGTTAATCAAAGCACCATGCTAAGAAAAAGGTTGGTGGTGCTATTGGTGTAAATTATGCAGATTAAGTTAATTTGTACAAATTGTGCAGATTAAGCTAATTTACATAATTTACTCTGTCATATTTACATAATCCGCTCATTGTAATGAAAGGCAAAGAATTGTAGTCACAGGGCATAATATTCATTCTCTTGACTTCTGAAATTTCACGAGGCATTTCAAGGGATCATGCAGGGTAGAATTTTTTTAACTTCTTATTTTTTAAGGATAGGAAAGATTCTCAGAAAATTGGATTGTTCAACAGTTACTACATTCCAGTTCCTACCTCTACACCAATGTGGTGCTTATGGAAATTAAAGGCACACAAACATAGCTATTCAGAGACATGACCTAAATGCTTCTGGCTTCTTATGGTAGACTCAGATTTTGAAATCTTGCCCATTTCTGCACTAGACTATTATAGTGCTATTATTCCACTTACAGCATCCTATGGAATCTTGGGATTTGTAGTTTAGGGAGGGGCATTTAGAATTCTTAGCCAGAGAACTCTTTGACCTCAGTAAGCTACAAACCCCAGAATTCCACAGGATGTTGAAAGCAGAATAATAGCACCATAACTGTGTAGGATGAAAATGGCCTAAGACAGTAGCCACTACTCTACTACTCTAGTGGTGGGCAACTTCAATGGATCTAATGGCCATATAGACTTCCAAAACTGCGTAGCTAAAAAAAAAATTAAAAATCTTGAAAGTGGTTGGCAAACAAATCCAGTATTGAAAAGTGGTATCTTAGAATATCAAGTAGTGCAGGAGTGACTAGCAACGTACCTGAAACGTGAACTGCAGCTTCTGATGGCTTCCAAGAATAGCAATTCACCTTTTTCCTAGAAGAAAATATTTTTTTTCTGAAAGATCTGGCAGCTGCACATGGCCCCTGGCCCATACTTTGTCCTTCATTGCACTGGCAATAACTAACAGCATAAATATAGCCCCCTGAACAGTACTGTTATACTGGCATTCCCAACATCAAATAAGTTTTATTAGGGAAATAGTTAATGCTTGGAAAAGTTGATGGTTTGGGACTACAGCCTCCTCAAATTCCCTCACAACATTCTCAGAATCTGAGAATTAATGGTCAAAGGTTTTAAATGATTTACTGATTTCCATCATGTAGAAGCTTTTCTGCACAAATAAATGAGAACTGCTGTTGCTAGCAAAGAGAATCCACTGACCCCACATTTTACCCCAAATGATACATACATCTCTTAAATCAAGAATAGCCAGCTATCTCCCAAAAGCAATTTTCTCTATCAACAAACAATTGGATTGAACTTTAACAACAACATGGTTCAAAGACAGAAAAAAAAAAGCCCCACATAATTTTCATTTGTCAGGAGAAGAAACTAGAAGTCTTTGTGTGTATTTGATATTGATTTTATTGTAGTTTATTCAGATGCATTGTGGGAAAACAAAATGCCACTGCTGCGCCGTCTTGCAAGAAGCTCCCAGATTCAGTACAAATGAAGAGGATCAATAGAAGGTGCAGATAAGCACCTAGTTTGATTTATAGTGAAGGAAGTGTGACCATAACAAGAAATATTCTGAAGTGTTGATCCATTTATAAGAAAGCAGGTGTGCATTTTTAGGATTTTCCTCGTAATATATAGGGAACAGCTGCCCCTAGTTTCAGTCTCTGACATTTCAAATTCACTGGATTGTGTTGACTGGTGATTTGGAAAGCATCAGATTCAAGAGCGCTCGTTGCCAGACAAGGAAGGGATTGGGCTAAATGAATCATTTTTCTGACCTAGTATTACACTGTTTCCTCTATGCCCACTCAATGCTAATTTATTTTTTGAACTGCATTTCCTAGAATCCCCTAGCCCACATAGCTACTGGACAGGAGATTATAGGAGGTGTGACACAAAATATCATTTCCAAGCTGTGTTCCCGTGCCTAAAACTGAGCTGTAAAGCATTTACAGGAATTAACTGAGAGCAGCCTTTTGGGTATCAAAGTAGACTTCTTTAAAATACACATTGTACCAGTAATACAAAAAAGCATCCTTGCAGTTAACAGCTGCCCTGTGAGCTTCAGGCCATTTTTGCACTAGACTGTTATGGTGCTATTATTCCACTTTCAACATCCTATGGAATCCTGGGGTTTGCAGTTTAGGAGAGGGCCTCAAAGGCCACTCCCTAAACTGCAAACCTCAGGATCAATAAGATGTTGAAAGTAGAATAATAGCACTAAGTCTAATGCGGAAATTACCATAGTGATCAGGAATTCTGTGTAGCCAGAAAGAGGCTGGAAGGGGGCAGGTGGATCATTCAATCAGAAAGTGGAAAAATTGCTATTTGTTACTACAGCTTCCAGAATCCTATACACACTGGCCCTGTTGGCTGGAGGGATTCTGGAAGCTATTGTTCAAAAAAAAAAAAAACTTTTTTCCAAGTTCTGCTCCTGATTATGGCACTTAGAAAATGATGAAGCCTATAAGCCTCTCTATCCCCCTGTTGACCTTCTTGTCCCCAAAAATGTACTTTCCAGAAGCAATGGCAGTGCAGAATGGCTTTCATTACTCTGTGAGGTGATGCAGAAATGGTAAAGGGTTTTTCCTTTCCTTCTCCTGATGAGGACTGAATCCCTATGTGATTAATCTGTTGGAGATGGCACAGTCAGGGAACAGAGCTGGAGCAAAATGTCAGGTCATCCTTTCTCCCTTCTTTGGAACCTCTGCTCTCTGTCCTTCTCCAGTAGCAGCTGTAGCCTCCGTATCAGTAGGTCACTGAACCTACTTTAGGTTTAATCCAGACTTTGAAGGACTAAATAGGTCCTTGAAATTTCCCCACAATAATTCAGCACCTTGGGTAGCTTCTTTTGTTAAGGTAGATAAACAAATTGCAGCTCACCATATCCCCAGATGGACACAAAGCTGGCTTAAACCCCCAAACACAAGGTAGGAAGGTAGAAAAGAGAAGGAAAGAAAGATACACACACATATAACTTTGGCCAAAGGATCTCTCTAGCAATAACCAACAGTGATGACCCGAGAAGGATGATTTATTCTTTCAGGCTTCCCTTCTTATACTATTTTTTATGTTTATATTAAAGAATGCCTAAAGGAAAGGAAAGATTCAAGCATCAGCATTAGCAGAGTCACAGCTTGTACACATATTACATTCCATTTGACCTTTAACATTCTTAAGTCTGTGTTGTTCCAGGCAACATCCTGGGTCATTCCCAAAAACATCTTTCACAATAGCAGTGTCCTTTGTTTGTACATACTGATTATAAACAGGAGCAGAACAGAATAAACAATTCTAAAGCAAGGTTGCTTGGTGATCTACAATTGTCCAAACTATCAATCAATATTAAATGACTAACAACTATGAATTCTCCAGAAAATTGCCAAGCACCAAATTTCCAGCCCAACACTTTAAAGTTCAAATTAAAACCTGGAATGGATCTACCAACCCACTGACATAGCAGCCACCATCCACCACTGTTCCCGTTCTCACTCTCCCCTCTCTCTCTCTCTCTCATTCTCTCTCTCTCATGCAATCCCCTTTTCTCTTTTTTCCTGCCTTCCCACCCATTTGGAGGAAGAAGAGATCCTCCTCTACCAGAGGTCTGAACTAATTGCTTGCAGAGGATTTGGGGAATTAAGTTGAGAGCCCACAGGTAGCCAGTTCATGAGCTGAAGTAATACCAACAAGAGCTTCCTCATGCAAAGATCTTTGGAAATGAAAGTTTGCGTGGAATGTTCTGGCGGTTGTAGTCCAAAGAAGCAACTTTTCCAAGTCCTTTCCCATGCTTTCTCTGCCAGCCAGCTTCCTTTCCATGCTAGATGTGAAAGAGAGAACATCTCTTCTTCCACTCCTGTCGCAGAATTGCTTGCAGGTTGGCAGAAAAGAACCTGATCACTCCATCCCTCCTCCACTCTTCTGCTAGGCAGAAGGTGAAGGGGAGACTGTGGGGGTTTTTTTTAATCCTCTAAGATGCGTGAATGAAGTTTTACAGTAGATGGAACTCAGCAGTTTAACAACACAGCACCAGGTGGGTGCTGACTTGGTATCTCAGGGTGCCACGATGAACAAGCAATTAAACCAACATTATATAGAATTCTTGCAAAAACTTGCAATTGCAGCAATTGACCAAAAAAGGCTATGGGGTACAAACCAAACTCACCAATAGGAATCAAGAGCTATTTCTGACCTATATATGTTATATTTGATTTTTTTTTATTTTGTTTCAGTGTTCTAGCAGTTATATCGGCAGCATATGTCAAGGTGTTTTAGAACATGGCTCAGAGTGTTATGGACGTGTTTAACTTCACTTGAAATCACTAGGAACTTACAGCATTTTCTGTGTCTAAGCAAACTCTTTTCTTCACTTAGGCCTTGTGGTCACTTTCTGACCATCCCACTTCAGAGATCTCAAAAATAAAGCCTGGAACCTTATATGACCTTTTATGTAACATAACTTTGCATATACCCAGCTAAGTAGCAGAGGCACTAAGACACGTGGTTACTGATTTGCAAAGATGCGTATTATTGGGATGCTGGCAAAAGTGCCCAATGTACATTGGTGCCCAGGCAGTTTGCTGGTTCTGCTTCATAGTAATGTAACAGCAACCCTATACTGGATACAGACATTGTGCAACTGCGCAGTTCTAATTCCCACAGTGCCCCAGAGGGATTCCAGCCAAATTTAATAGCTAGTGTTCCACGTTTTCTGCAAAAGAAGGAGTATCTACTCCTCAGCAGCCATGGTTAAATGTGGGCTACTAGCATGCAGGCTAATTACTTATGTTGAGTTCTTTACAAGGCTGTGGTAACAAATCTTTTGCACATATATTTCAAGGGTTTTTTCATGGGAATGGGATTTCTACTGTTGTATGCCTTTGCAGCCCCTTTGGGAGAGTTGAATGTTAATGTTCTGAAGTAAGGCAGCATCCTAATCAAGAGGCTTTTGGCTTCCCTACTTGAACCCAAGTCTCTGAGTGTGCTCGTCTGTTTGTCTGTCTGCAGAACACTGTGGACAAGCTTATTAAGAAGACCAACCTTGCTCTTGTGGTTGGGACAAACAGCTGGAGAGAACAATTCATTGAAGCCATCACAGTCAGCGCTGGTAAGTTTCTTTTTCTACACATACCCTGAATTGTGAGAAATCATTCTCCTGCCTTGAGATCATCAGGTAACCCCAACCCCAGTACATCTAGGCTCCAGGAGGGCCTGCTTCAGAAGATGGATGCTTAATACTTGACAGGAAAGGGAAGAAGAGTGAAAAAGGTTTTCTTAGTTTCCTAGAGCTCAGGCTGTGTTTACACTGCACAACTGTAGCAATAGCTCTTGAACTGCTATGGTTCCACCCCATGGAATCCTGGAATTTGTAGTTTTGTGAGGTGTTTAGAATTTCTAATGCATTCCCTTGAACTAAAGCTCAAAAGCTTGCTGGCAGAAAATTCGAACTGCCTCCCCAAACTACAAATCAAACTGTCAAATAGTTGAATTGTATAGAGCTATAATTGCACAGCCAGTGTGGTATAGTGGTTTGAATGTTGAACTAGGCTTCTGGGAGACCGAGGTTTGAGTCTTTGCTCAGCTGTGGACCTAGGGCAAGTCACATTCTCCACCTTAGAGGAAGGCGATGGCAACCTCGCCCCACTGCTTAACAAATCTTTCAGAGAATCACCTTGGGGTCACCATAAGTAGGAGACTACTTGAAGGCACACAACAGTAATTTGTAGGGGGATGTACACTTAGATGTCTTTTGGCATGGCAATTTCATCTTGCATGTATTAGCCCCAAAAGCTGTGTGCTTTGATCCATCCTCCCTGGTGGAGGAATAGATTCTTTTGGCAGCAGTAAGAACTCGTAAAGCACAGAAAGACCAGAGATCATCTCTCCATCACAGGAGCAAAACAAGTAATGTTGGTATTGTGGGTTTTTGGATAAATTCTATTTCATTTTTCAGTCAAATTACGTCTCCACTGAATAGAAACATTCTCTATTGGACAAGAAGAACAACACACAAGAACTGCAGTCACACAACCTCCATTCATTTTGAGGGTATTTCCATGAGGCTTTCAAGTGTGTCACTCTCTTATGACAGAAATCTGTGCAGTAACAGAGTGTAGACACTTGTTCCCTGTAGTTCTGTGTAACACAAGCCCAGGGCATGGTCTAAGAAAATGCACAATACAGAGCTGGACAGAACTTGGAAAAGTTATATTTGTAAGCTGCAGCTCTCCAAATCCACAGCCAAATTGGCTATTTGCAGGGGAGATTCTGGGGATTGTGTTCCAAAATAATAATTTTTTCAATCTCCAGAAAGGTTCTGTCTTAGAAACCCTTGCTGTTCAGCTTGAGTTCCGTGACAGAAAAAAGTCAAGAACAGTGGTTTTTAATCTTTTCTTTACTGAGGACCCCTTGGAAATATAATTTGTTGCTGGGGACCATGAAGATATAACTAAAGATTTAAATATTTAAATTAGATTTAAATATTCAAATATTTATGTTAATATTCAAATATTTATTTATTTATTTAAGGCTTCTGGAGGCAAGGATTCAAATTCCCACTCTGACACAGGGTGACCTTGGGCAAAGCACATTCTCTCAACCTCAGAGGAAGGCAAAGGCAAACCCACTCTGAACAAATCTTGCAAGAAAAAAAAACTGTAATAGGTTCACTTTAGGGTTGCCATAAGTCAGAAGTGACTTGATGACACACAACAAAGTGCTGTGGATAGAAGCGGGTTCTTTCTAGCCATCATGTCTCTCCCCTTTGAAAACTGACTTATGGTGACCCTAAGGCAAGTCTATCATGAGGGTTTTCTTAGCAAATTTGTTCCCTTTGCCTTTTTCTGAGGCTGAGAGAATGTGACTTGCCTCATTTGCAAATGAGGGAGCAGTTTCAGCACCCACAAGCCCCCACCACCACCACTGCCACATCCCTATTGCTGCTGGAGGTGTCCAGCTGCAGGGCTTTGCAGACGCCCTGTGAGGGCTCTGCAGACCTCAGGGGTCCCCAGAAGACAGGTTAAAAACCACTACTCTAGAACATCTATAATACCTGTAATCTCACAACAATAAAAGTGCAAGAAACTTATTTCTATGCTATAGGAGTGGCCAGTCACAGAGTATCTAGCATCTGCACCTGGCCCATTCATACTCCCTGTGGACTTCATGGACAAACACCACCATTTCCTTGAAACTGAAGGCCAACATTCCAGTCACTTCTGGTTTCTGCTGGGGGGGGGTCCCCTTCTTTGTGGTGGCCCTTCTGAAGTAGCCCCCCCAACAAAGAACAATAAGATGCAGAGTGTTATTACCTGCCTTCCCCAAATCTGCAATGGAGAAGCATCTAGAGGCCCAAGAACTGCAGAAACATCACCCCCCAAGCCACATGCAAAGGATAGGGTATACAATTCCCACTTCTGACATACAGTGAACCAAAACTTCATGGAAGTTTTGGGCTCCAGTAACAGAGTCAGGGCTCACAAAGTCAAAGCCCTCAGGACTATCACATCTTCTGCTACTCTTCCTCCGCCTTCTCTGATTCCCTTGTTCTCTCTGTATTTATCTTCAATCCCCACAGTAGCTGGGGAGGAAATTGCTTTTCCCTGCAACTAGTTCTTGTTCCAAGCTACCCCTTTTGTCACCCAGAGAATGGGGCATGAATGGCCAACATCCATTAGCCTTTCAGAAGTTCTACTGTTACCCTGATCTCTGGGGGTCCTGGGAGGGGTGCCCAAATAACCGAACAACAACAAGAACGACTTGGGAAAAATTAGCTGGAGCATTCACTAAAGCTAGTGAGAGGCAGGGTAACTTAGCAGGATCTTGCAACCCAGCATCTATGGGGTCAGGTCAGTCAAGCAGTCAGACGGTTTAAAATAGCAAAAACGATGTTTTATTAAACACAGACAAACATTAAAGACAACACAGGCACACAGCTAACTAAAGAATTGGAAGTAGAGATTTTCGGAAGGAAATGGGTGATACGACACCTGTCTTGTAGTCCTGGAGAGGTATGAAGGTTGAGTTCATGGATATGGAGTCTCAGTACGTGGGACTGAGGGGACAGCGGCAGCAAGGCAGGATGGAACTCAAAAGCGATCCAAGTGGTCTGAGGAAGGTCTCGGAATCGGGGGCTTTTATAGGGTGAATTGTGACTGCAGACCATACCTTACTCGGTGAGAACAATGCGATTTAGGAGCGGGACAAAGCTTTGGAAAGGTCAGAGTTTAGCATGATTAGCTTAGCGCTGATTTAACAATAGTGCAGCCAGTATGCAAATGCGGAGCGCTTAGTACAGCTTTGTAAGGCTACCTGCTCGGGGCAGGGCACCTTTGTTAGTATTGTGCATAAGCAACGAGGTGTTTACTGGAGAGGTCCCTGAAGTGACGAACCAGCTCTGTCCGGCCTGCCTAGGTGGAGAATGGAATGTCCAGCAATTATCAACCGCCCCTGTTTACGTGCTTATCCGGAGGCCTTGCAAACACGTGGACCAGGGTGGCAGAGGAAAGCTGAATGGTTTGATATCAAAACGATATCAAGTGCTATCTCCGGGTAGACCTGGACCGCAGTAACACTGCTCTCAGTAGAGGCAAAACTGCTGGAAATTGTTTTAGATCAACATAGCTCTCTGCATTTTTGGATACTCCATGAGAGTGTTGCTGTCAGGAATGTCCTGGTGAAGGCCTTAGCATCACAATTTACCACTACACCACTACTGAGCTCATACAAGACTCCCAATGATGATGGTGATTAGACTATTTATTTATTTATTTATTTATTTATTTATTTATTGTGACATGCTTGTACGTTTCTCACTGTGCACCCTTGGGGTGATGGGAGTTGCAGTTTGACAACATCCCAGGGCCTAATGTTGAAAACAGCTGCTTTAAGGAAATGACATACCATCAACTGGGTCCCCTGCAAGTGCTTTTCTTCCCTCCAGCAACCCACTGCTGTGGGCAAAGAGCAGGAACCCCGCTTCTCCCTCAGTCCCACATAGCCTGATAGTGGCATCCCCTGTGGGCAGTTTGCCACATTTCTCAGAGCTGAATTCCTGCCATTCCAGAAATGGCAGGCTAGAAGAAAATAACTCAGCAACTGCTTGACCGTGAAGATAACAGAGTGATAAATCATATGACAGCAGTTTTTATCTTCTGTCACTTTTCCGATGTTCATTCCAAAAGCATCCAAGTGCAGAGACAGAGTGAGTGTCAGAAACTTTCCCAGGCAAATATCTAGGAGTACATAACAACCTTTTTCCTCATTAGTAGCATCTGCTTGCTGTATTTGAGGCTGCGTTGGGTGTGCTTTTTTTTCTAATCCCTGCCTGGCTTACATCTGGGGCGGAAAGTGTGGTAGATGGGAAATTACTTCATTTACTTTAACCCTGCTCCATTTGGAAAATTTATTACATGAGCTGTGTCAAATAAACAACAAAAAGGACAGATCTTATCTATAATCCTACAGTGCTCTTAAGCAGCAGAGTGTTTCCATACATCTGGACTATCTACCATTTCTCCTGTTCTTCCTTTGCTGTTCTCAGGCTCTGCCAACCCTTAATGCTGTTGAGGACTGAGTTTGTCTGAGTTTCCCTTTCCTGAAAGGAGAGCCGCTGCTACATTTGAGCCTGCCGCTCAAGCTTCCGCTTCAAGGGTCAGATGTTCCCTAACTCCCTTTCTTCAATTAAGGGCTAGAATTGCAGCCATGCAAAGCAGCACATGTTTCCCGCGTACCCATTTGTCACAGTTTGGGGACAACACAGTTTAATAAATTGTTGGCACTTTGCCTTGGATAGTCACTTTTCAGAGTCAACTTTTCCTTTTGTTCTTTCCACACTGGCACACTGGATTTTGCTTACTGTCAGTAAGAGAATGTGCCAAGCAAAGCATGGCTGTTTTATTTTGGGAGTCAGGTTGGCCAAAACCATCATTTGCAAAGGGCTTTTGAAATGAAGGTGCCCGTCTCCCAACCTAAAGCTTGACTTCCCAGTATAAAAGTCTTGTACTGGGAAGCTTTGCTCTTCTACTGGGAAGCTCTTCTATGGGGAAATTCCCAGTACAAAGTTCTTGAACTTTCCCTAGAAGAGAAGATGACTAAACTGATGTTACCCCAAAACGTGGGTGACTCAGGGGTCTACCTGCAATGCCAGTACCTCCACATGACAGAGAGGAATTAATCAGCTCAAAATAAGGAGGCCTATGAGAGCAGGGTAACAACGAGATCTTTCTATCAATGTTTACAAAGTCTTGCAAGAAAGAACCAGCCAGAGATTCAAAAGCAAGCTAAAAATGTGTTTTATTGAGGGGAATTCACTCACACATGCACACAAGATACAAACAGTCATACATTGACAGAAGAGCTAACTGAAGGATAAAGGGAAGAAGAATTATAGATAGAGGGGCAGAGGGCTTGGAGTTATAATTACCAATCTAGAAGAGTAGTGAAGAAGAAGCAATGTGGCTTAGACTTGTGTGTCTAAGGGCAGTAAACAGCCAGGAAGCAAATTGGCAGAGAGACATTCAGCAACTGGTGAACTGCAAATCTAGCCGCTCAAAACTGGGGATTTTTATACTCTATTTCCCTCCCTGAAGGGGTGTGAGTTAAATGCTCACCCAGCCTAGTGGACAATGGGAGTTGCAAACAGACAATGGGGTCTGGATGGCCAGTGGTTTCAGTGCTTAAGTGACAAAGAGATAATGATTGTCGTAAAAGCCCGGTATTTGAGGAGAGCACCCTTTTCGCACGCCATTTCTAAATAAAAAGGGCCTCTTGAGCGTCGCGTAAATGGGAGGAGCGGTCCATACAACGCACTCCCATTTACGCAACGCTCAAGAGCCTAAAGTGGACCATGCACCTTTTCATTTTCGGCTTAAAGCCGAAAATGGTGCGTGGTCGTGCAGTGCTCCCACGGCCCACATGCACTTACCTGGTATGCGGTGCATCTGGAGCTGGGCCAGTCATGCTTCCTGCCTCAGCGCTAGCCTGCAATTCCCAGGTTGTGCTGCGGTAGGAAGGGGTGGGACGTTCACGTGACCAGCAAACCAGCTGCAGTGAGGAAGCAGAAGCGAAGTGAGCGCCTCGCACAAGAGGCTGCTCACACGACCGCCGCCTCCCACATCCACGAAAGGTTAGGTGCGGAAAGGGCCAAGGTCAGGACAATGCAGGGAAAATGCCCAGTAATGAGATAGCAGGGCTTAGACAATCAGTGTTTGGTGGGAATGTTGGCTTAACCATTGTATTGCAGTTGGAGACATTCAGCTTTTGCCTAAGCCTGTTATCTCCGAGGTTGCTTCATAATCTGCCTGACAATGACTTCAGCTTCACCTGGAGATGAGTGCTGGGCTGACCTGCTTCACAGTCTCACATTTGCAGTCAGTCATTTTCCTCTATTCAATTTGACCTTCCAGTTATTTCAGGTCATGTTTTATATCATTACCAGTTAATGTAGCTTGCCAGTGAAATAATGTTTGACAATTAAACCACTTCAATATTGGCAGCAGGGGTGTGAGGCCATAACAGTCAAAGTTAACTTGACAGCAATTAACAGCAACAAGCAAACAAAGTGCTTTGGGAATTATAGTTTAGCCCTTCTTGCACAGAGTTTTGGAAGTGAGAGAGCTCCTTGAGCATCACGTAAATGTGAGGAGCTGTCTTCATGACGCACTCACATTTATGCGACACTCAAGGACTGGACGCAGAGTGGACATGCATCTTTTCATTTTCGGCTTAAAGCTGAAAATGCTGCGCACTCACGCATCGCCCCGGCACCCCACGTGCACTTACCTGCTGTGCAGTGCATCGGGAGCCGGGCCAGTCGTGCTTCCTCGGCAGTGCAGGCTGGGAAAGGTCCCAGGCTGCACTGCGAAGGAAGAGATGGGGCGCTCACAGGAGGAGGAAGGAGCTGCGGAGCCCAAGCAGCAGGGACGTGGGAGCATTCCTTCCAAGGCTTCTCATGCAAGGACCCCAACCCAGCAGCACAAACAGGTAACGTGCGAAAAGGCCATTTTTTATGAGAGTTTGAGAGCTGAATGGAAAAAGTAATATTCCCAAGCTCTGGTACAAAGATGGTTAAAGACAGCATAGCTTTTTTTTGTTTTAACTTAAAAAGCTGCTTTCAGAAGGAGCTATTGGTTCCTTTGAGACAAGGGCCATTTTCGCACAAGACTGTTATAACGCTATGATTTTACTTTCAACATCCTATGGAATCCTGGGGCTTGCAGTTTAGGGAGGGGCCGGCCAGCCCCTCCCTAAACTGCAAACCCCAGGATTCCATAGAATGTTGAAAGTGGAATCACAGTGCTATAACAGTCTAGTGCAGAAATGGCTAAGCAGTTGCAACTGGATCTCAGGGGTCATTCAGCTGCCACACAACCAGGAGAGCACTGCAGACATCATTTCTTATACTCCCATCTGCAGAAACCCTTTGTTTGGCTGCTGCCAGGCTGAAAATGTAAGTTTGAAGAGTTAGTATCAGCAAATGTAACTATGGCCATTCCTGTACTACACTGTTCTAGTGCTATTATTCCACTTTCAACATCCTGTGGAATTCTGTGGTTTGTAGTTTACTGAGACCAAAGAGCTCTCTGGCTGAGAATTCTAAATGCCTCTCCCTGAACTGCAAACCCCAGGATTTCATAGGATGTTGAAAGTGGAATAATAGCACTATAACTGTCTAGTATGGAAGTGGCGTATGACAACAAAGCTCTGTCATCGTAGTTATGTCTGATGAGGCAGAATCTCAGCCAACAACTCAGTCCATTGACCTCGTGATAACACTGGAGTAACATGGGGGTAGCATCTTCTAATCTAGCTAAAGGCTGAAAAGTTAATGAGGAGGCTGAAGTCTTGCTGTCTGTCTCATATCATTCTACACCCTTAGTTCCTTGCTTAATGGTAGAGCCCACCCTGTTCTTTTTCTCTATATATAACCCATGTGTATGTTAAAAGTGAAAACATACAGTTAATAATACCATGAAAAAGCTGAATAATAGATTGCAGTCTGCTCATTATCTTACTCAAATGCATTCTAGTTACTGTGTCTAGACTTTTTGCCACACATATTATGTAGGTGGTCCTACAAAATTAGGCTACATGTCACTTGATCCAAGTTACAAAAAACTGGAAGAAAGACCTGAAAAGAGGAAATGAGTTTTTTCTAATCTAGTAGTTATTCAGCCATTTTTTACCAATGATTGGAGCCTCAGAGAATATCTCAAGATATTCTTTATGACAGAATGACAGCAGAAGATTTTGAGCTAATAGCATTCCTTTCTTTCAAAGCAATAAGTATGTGTCAGAAAGATGACTACTTAATTTGCCCTTTATCTGGTCTTTTTGTTAAATGCAGTTTCAATAATCTTGATAAAGTTGGCAATTTCTTTCATTCTGTTTAAGCAGAAACCTGGCCTCTCTGTTTCAAAGTCTCACATATCTCAGTTTCTCAAGTGCAAAGTCTGATTAAGGTATTTGGAGCCCTGTAGCTGTTCCAAAAGCAGGCGCTTTCTTAGCACACATGTACAGGTCTATGAGCTCCCATTTCAGGCTTAAGAGAGATGGAAGCTCTAACCATTCCTCCACACACACACATACTTGGATCCCAGATGGCATGAGCAGTACCTCTGTCTCAGAGGCAGTGATGCCAGTGTACCAAAAGACAAGATCAAGATGGTAGGAAACTGCTACCAGACCTTGGGTGGAATGGGAGATGTCTACAGCCCTTTTCTCCCTAGGAACAATTCTCTCCTGGTAGGATCCAAGAGCCTTTGCATACACGTATTTGTATAGATGTGCAGAACATTCAAGACCCTCAGTACTAAAGGCCATGGTGCATTTATGCCACCTGCGCCACTGGTAATCCAGCCTTGTTCAAATAAAATCACCCAGCTCTGCTCTCAAAAAAGAGATGTCCATACTGCATTAGTCAGGCCACCTTCTCCCACACCACCAAAAAAAAAAAAAAAAAAGGCTTCAAAAAGAATCTCACCAGTGGCCAAGATCCTCTTTTATGATGGTGGGATGTACAGCTATACCAGTATATTTCTGGGGGAGATCCATCTATGATGGCAGACAACTCAGAGGGTGGCAGCTGCAGTGGGTGTGGAAGGAGCTTTTCTAACACCACCTGGCAGCAAGTCATTGGCTGTTTGTGGGAGGGTGAAGCTGCACCCAACAGCCATCCAATTGCCTGTGCACAGTCAGGAGGAAAATTGTTCAAGGAGATACTGGTTAGCTACACCATCTTACACAGTGGTGTAAAACAGATTTAAGATGTGAGCAACCACTAGTCACCAAGAGAATTTTGGCCTGTGACTGCAATGCAGGTCATTCCAGTGAAACCCGTCGGGTCAGTCACATCCTTCTTTAGAATCCCTAACATCATGTCCTTCACATCACTCTATTCTGCTTTGGTCGGACCTCACTTGCTTCCAGTTCTTGGCACCACCATTCAAGAAGGATATTGATAAGCTGGAATGTGTCCAGAGGGGGATGACCAAGATAGGAAAAGGTCTGGAAACCAGGCCCTAAGAGGAATATCCTAGGGAGCTGAGTATGTTTGGCTTGCAGAAGAGATGATTAAGGGGTGACATCATAGCCATCTTTAATATTTGAAGGGATGTTATGTGGAGAGTGGAGCATGATTTCTGCTGCTCCAAAGACTAGGTCACAGGCTGCTGGAAGAATGTCTTCACTGTTAAGAACTGCTCAGCAGTCAAATTAGCTACCTCAGAGGATCTTGGACCTTCCTTTAGGAGAGAGGTTTAAGCAGAGATTAGATGGCCATTTCTCAGGAGAGCTTTAGTTGTATGGTAATAGGTTAAACTAGATGGTCCTTGCAATTCCCCCATCTCTATGATTCTATGCATTACAGCACTGGTGCCTCACCAGCCTTATTCAATGACAAGGGACAGTGACAATTGTAGCCAAAAACATCTAGAAGTCCAGTGATCACTACCCCTGAATTATCATACTGATGTGAGAGTCATTTATCTGTGATTTCATCTTATTCTGTGTATATAACATTGAATAGTCCAGTGCATAAGAGCAGTTGCCACGTTGGTGTCCTGGAGTTATACAAGACACCTCAGTTCTCCCTACAGCTGAGTATCTAGTCCAGAGATGAGAATCATGAAACATTCCAGAACTTGTTGGACTGCAGCTCCCAGCAGTCCTAGATACCATATGGTATCAGCCAATGGTGACGAATGCTGGGAGTTGCACTCCAACAACATTTCATAGGCCAGATTATTCCCCCCCCCGACTTAGAGAGAAGAAGGGCAATCACAAATTTTTAAACACAAACGCTCTTACAGCTTCACATTTAGCATTTGTTTACAATGTAGATATCTGCCTTAATTTTGAGTTAAATCCTTGGTCTGTTGACACTGGCATCAGGTCTCTGGGGCTTCAGATAGAATTTTTTTCCAGGAGCCCTACCTGCAGATAGCAAGAATTGAACCTGTAACCTTTTGCATGCGGAATGTGTTCTCTGTCCTACTGAGCCATGGTCCATCCATAAACAAGCCGTGATTCTCCCAGTTCACTTTTGGTTGTCCATGCATCCACTCCATGCATCTACTGTGATGTATATAACACACTGGAATTCGAGGAACAAGTGCTGCAGGATGAGTTTCCTAGTAAGGAAAGCATACTGGAAACACAAAGTGAGACAGTAGCTGCAATTCATAAAGTACATGAAGGAACAGAAGAAGGGCTACAGTTCAGTACAAGAACATATGCTTGGCATGCAAAAGGTCACAGGTTCAATCCTTAGCATATCCAGGGTCAGGGAGAAACCTGACTGAAACTCTAGAGAGTTCCACCAATCAGTGATGTACTGAGAGCAGCCACAAGGGTCTGCCTAAGGCAAATAAGGCAGATTCCTATCTCACGTGCAGAGGGCTTTACAGAGGTATTCACACGCACGCACACCGCTCTGAATTTTCCATATTGTGTTGTGTTACAACCTGGAATTGACATGGAGTTAATTGGTATTTTTACCACTTGATGTACTCAAGATACCCAACACAAAGAAGGTGCGCATAGGTTTATTGTGGCACAAAAGTTAAGTAAACAAAAACAGATTGGCACTTGTTGATTGCTTAAGTATTCACCAGCATCATCCCCAAGTCAACTTGGTGAAAACATCTTTGGCAGCAATTACAACTGCAGGTCTTCTTGAGTAAGTCTGTTATCAGCTTTGTACATCTGGATCCTTCAGTTTGTACCCACTCTTCTTGGCAAAATTGCTCAAAATTGCTCAAGCCCTTTCAAGTTGGATGGAGACATCTGATAATTTCTTGCCACAGATTCTCAATCAGATTGAGTTCTGGGCTTTGACTGGGCTGTTCTGGGACATCCAGGTTCTTGTTTTTAAACTACCTTAGTGTTACTTTGGCTGCGCATTTAGAGTCATGTTCCTGTGGGAAGGTAAACCTCTCTCCTAGTCCCAGGTCTATCGCAGACTGAAACAGGGTCTCCCCTAGAATTGCCCTATATTGAACAGCAGCCATCAGTCCCTGACAAGAAGAAGCATCCCCCCACACATGATGCTGACAGCACTATGGTTCATCATGGAGATGATGTTCTCAGGGCAATAAGGGCTTTGTACCACCCGTATTATTTTGAGGCAAAGCCACCAGAGAACCTTTGTCCATATGTTTGCTGTGTCTTCTCCATGCTTCTTCGCAAACAGACTTTTGTATTAATTTATTTTAACAAAGACTTTCTTCTCACAATACTTCCATAAATCCCAGCTTGCAGAGCATCCAAGTGATAGTTGCCACATGAACAGTTTCTCCCATTTGAGTTTTGGATCTCTCCATCTCCTTCAGAGGTATCAGTGGTCTCTTATTTGCTTTTCTGACTAATGCTTGCTTATTCAGTCACAGAATTTTGGTGGATGCTGTTCTCTAGGCAGAGTAATGGTTGAGCCAAATTCCTTCCATTTTATAATGGATTTAACAGTGCTCCAGGAATGCTCATAGTTTGGAATATTATTAGTTACTCAACCTTGATTGATGCTTCTGCACAAATTCATTTTGGACTTGTTTGGATTACTCTTTGGCCTAGGTATTCCAAAGGCACCAGATCCTCTCTGGTCTTGGAAGCTAAGCAGTGTCAGCCCTAGTTAGTACTTGGATGGGAGACCACCAAGGAATACCAGATGCCATAGGCTATATTTCAGAGGAAGGAACTGATAAAATTACCTCTGAGTATTCCTTGCCTAGGAAAACCATATGAAATACATGAGGTTGCAGTAAGTTGACGGGCAGCTGGAAGGCACATACACACACCTACACACACACACATTTTGTGATACTGTTTGTTTAGATGTGGTCTCCAACAAACTTTGAGCCTCCAAGTAAATCTCAGATCATGTGACACTGGACTTGCACATCAAGTGAGCTTGATTCAACTATTTCGGTGAATTCTGGAGACAGTGAGTTGAATCAGAATTTATTTGGATGTCCCACAGCCAAGGGGATGAATATTTAAGCAACTAGTGAGTGCTTATGGCTTTTGCTTTCTTATCTTTTGTGCCACAATAAAACCTTCACGGTGTTAAGCATCTATTGTACATCAAGTGGTACAATGCTACTTAAATCCATTTCAGCTTCAGGTTGAAATACAACAAAATGTGGAAAAGTCAAGAGAGGTGAATACTTCTACAATTCGCTGTATACTTTTGCTCAGGGAGGGACTATAATTTAATTTAATTTAATTTTTGCTTGCATTTATATGCCACCTGCCTCCACATTTGGGACCCAACTCAGCCCACAAACAATAAAACAAAATTAGCTGAAAAACATAGTAATAAAATTAAAACATATGTTTAAATTAAATTAAATATAATTTAATAATATGTTAAACAATATGAAATCATTAAAAGACATATAGAAGTTAAAACTAGAGGACCCCCATAGCCCCATAAAAAGCTCTCTGCAAATAATTAGTCATTAAAAGCCTGCCTAATCAAGAAGGTTTTTGCCTGCCGGCAGAAGGCCTAGCTTCCCATCAAAGAAAGCGTAGTACAGTGGAAGCATATGCTTTGTGGCCAAACAGTCAAAAATTCAATGTCCAGCATCTCAGGGTAGGTACAAAGCAGCTTCCTACACTGCTTACATAAACAGAGCACAGAATGTTATCTACAAAAAGCCCAGGGAAAATTTACAGGTGAATCTTTACCAGAGATATTTGCATGAGATTTATCGATGGAATGTTGTCTGCTTTAAATCTAGAACTTCTTTCAGTCCACAGTTCCTTTGTAATAAAACTGTAGGACAGCCTGTCCAACCTGACAGTGCCCAGATGTGTTGTTTAACTACACCTCCCACCTACTGGTTATGGCTGCACTTGGGCAAGGAAATTATAAGGATGAAGGAATAGAGGGCATGCTCGTCAAATTTGCAGATGACACCAAATTGGGAGGGGTTGCTAATACGCCAGAGGACAGGATCAAAATTCAAAATGACCTGGATAGGTTGGAGAACTGGGCCAAGGTTAACAAAATGAAATTCAACAGAGAGAAGTGTAAGGTCCTACATTTAGGTAGAAAAAATGGAATCCACAAATATAGGATGGGGGACACGTGGCTGGATAGCAGTACGTGTGAAAGGGATCTAGGAGTCTTCATAGACCACAAGCTGAACATGAGTCAGCAGTGTGATGCGACAGCCAAGAAAGCCAATCCAATTCTTGGCTGCATCAATAGCAGTTTTGTGTCTAGATCGAGGGAGGTACTGGTACCACTCTACTCTGCTTTGGTTAGACCCCATCTTGAATACTGTGTCCAGTTCTGGGCACCCCAATTCAAGAAGGATATTGACAAGCTGGAGCAAGTCCAGAGGAGGGTGACCAAAATAGTGAGAGGCCTGGAAGCCATGCCCTATGAGGATAGACTTAGAGAGCTGGGTATGTTTAGTCTGCAGAAGAGAAGGCTAAGAGGGGACATGATAGCCATGTTTAAATATTTGAAGGGATGCCACGTAGAGGAAGGAGAGGGCTTGTTTTCTGCTGTTCCAGGGACCAGGCCAAGGAGCAATGGATTCAAGCTGCAGGAAAGGAGATTCCACCTGAACCTCAGGAAGAACTTCCTGACAGTCAGGGCTGTCCGGCAGTGGAATCTGCTGCCTCGGAGTGTAGTGGAGTCTCCTTCCTTGGAGGTTTTTAAGCAGAGGCCTGATGGCCATCTGTCGGGAGTGCTTTGAGGTTGTTCCTGCATGGCAGGGGGTTGGACTGGATGGCCCTTGTGGTCTCTTCCAACTCTACATTTCTATGATTCTATGAAATTATAAGCACTAGTTGTTATATTTACATGAATGAATTCTATTTCCTAGATTTCTGCTCCCTGTCCCCCCGGTCCCCGTGTGATGCTTCACATATTCTTTCTAAGATGTTTCCCTTTTCAGAAATCTACCCCAAAATCATGCTGGAAACTTTGTTAGATGCCTTGTCAACATTGAGCTTTCCGGCTAATGATGTTATGACTCAGCTCACCTTAAACATAGGATGAGCTCATAAAGAAAGAAGGTGTTATTACCTGACATGCCAGAGTAGAGTGTCTTATATTTCCCCTCCTGTTTCTGGGCTTCTCCTCTGTCCCTTCTGTCCAGCTTTTTTTCTCAATGTGGAATAACACAAGAGTGCAGAACTAGAATGAGCTGTCTTCCCCCCTGGGCAGAGTATACTATTAGTGCTTTTCAAAATGGGCTGCCTGGTAAGCTGCTTTGGTGTCAGTGGCCAAAGAAAGAGGAGGGATTAATTAATTTAACTATTTAAACATTAATTAACTAATTAAACATGGCAATGCTTCAGTTTGTTCATGTGAACTGAGGCAAAGAAGTAATAGTAGCATGTTCTCTCTGATAACACTGTGTGTAAAAGGATAGAGGCCCAGTTTAGAAACAAGTCTCTTTTCTGCAAGTGACCCTGGGCCATTTCCGCACTAGCTTTTATAGCACTATGATTCCACTTTCAACATCCTCTGAAATCCTGGGGTTTGCAGTTGCGGGAGGGGCCGGCTGGCCCCTCCTGAAACTGAAAACCCCAGGATTCCAGAGGATGTTGAAAGTGGAATCATTGTGCTATAACAGGCTAGTGCGGAAATGGCTCTAGAAACACCACTTTCAAATCTAAACCAGCTGAGATTTTCAAAACTCTGCAAAGCCTTATGGAACACAGCTGGAATATATGGTAAGAAGGCAGTGATGTATTTAAGTCTTACTCCCAGGACCTTTCTGCACTACACTGTTTCAGTGCTATTATTCCACTTTGAACATCCTATGGAATCCTGGGATTTGCTGTTCAGGGAAGGACATTTAGAATTCTCAGCCAGAGAGCCCTTGGGCCTCAGTAAACTACAAACTCCAGAATTCCACAGGATGTTGAAAGTGGAGTAATAGCACTATAACAGTGTAATGCGGAAAGGCCCCAAATCTTAAGTCGAGACTCAAGTCCTTGGAAGATAATTCAGGTCAGATCCCAAGTCAAGTCTCAAGTCTGGGAGCCAACTTCAACAGGAAAAAAAAGTGCTGCTGAAGTGGGGAGTTAAGTTCAGAGCAAGCAGGATTGGAAGGAAGCCTTCAGACATCAAAAAACAGGAAAGGCAAGCTGAAGGAAACTGCTTGTGACTCAGCAAGGAGGTGGCTAGATGGGGAAGGGAGAGGAGGATTTCACATTAATAGGACCTCAACCCCTAACCCTTCCCCCAACCCAGATACATAGACACCTCCTTGCCCACACTTACCAAAAAAAAGCTGCAAAGCCCTGTTTTCCCTCTCTTCACTCTTCCTGCTCTTTGGCTTTCCTATAAATGGCTTCTGGGGAAAGGTGGGAAACAAACAAGAGGCAGGAATAAGGAGCATGTGCAGCTCTGACTGGGTCTGTTTCTGCACTAGCCTGTTATAGCGTGATGATTCCACTTTCAACATCCTCTGGAATCCTGGGGTTTGCAGTTTCGGGAGGGACCGGCCGGCCCCTCCCGAAACTGCAAACCCCAGGATTCCAGAAGATGTTTCAAGTGGAATCATCGCACTATAACAGGCTAGTGCGGAAATGGCCAGGGTCATCAGCATAACATTTCCTCACTGATGATTGGGGAAAGGCCAGAGGGGGAGGTGGGACTACCAAGGGCAGCAAGTCAATCCCTAAAGAAAGACGAGTCTCAAGTCGAGTCAGTCCATCATTTAGTGTTGAGTCCAAGTCAGGTCATTAAAGCGACTTGAGTCCAACTTGAGTTCAAGTCAATCCAGTCGAGTCTGCATCACTGTAAAAAGGCATATTTTGCCTTGCTGTCTTAGACATTCTGTTTCATTCTTGACAATCCGATATCATAACCTGGGATCTTTCAAGAAAATAGCTGCATCCGTTTGAATAAGAAATATTTGCCTATATCAGGGATACTAACACAGTGATCTCCAGGTATTTTGGACTAATATTCTCAGGATCCCTGAACATAGGCCATACTTTCTGGAGCTGCTTGTGGAGTAGGATTCCCTTTGTCTCTTCCCCACCACACCCTTCTATCTCTCCACCCAGATCTTAGGATGATTCCACATGCACACAAAACTTCTTCAGCCATTTCGATGGCGTGTAGGAGATTAGAGTGGGGAGAATCTGTTCCACTGCTGTTGGACAACTGCATTTGGTTTCAGCCTGATGCTACAACTGAAATATCTTTCTCCCCCGAACTATTAACTGTAGGACACTTAAACAGTAGCAGATTCTGTTATGATGGTCAGCCATTTGTCTGACAACCAGAGAGAGATGATGTTCATAAATCAGGTGAACTATACAGTAAAGATTACTTCTCTCTTCCTGTGGAAGACTTCATAAAGTTGTTTGCCATTTAAAACCAGTAATGTAATTATACCCAAGCATCATGATGGTGTCATGCAGGAACAATTCATAGAAGCAAGCAGCAGAGCCAAAGAAAAATAGCTTAATACACTGTTAATAGTACCCTTAACAAAACAAGTCTTCAATCTGAAGTTAAGTCTTAAAACTGAAATTACATCACCCTATTCCTTGAAACAGGGAAGGTTTCAGGGTCAAAGTGCACACGTTTGCAACAAACGTTATCACCTGATCTTGAACCCTGAGAACAGCCAATGGGCAAAATCCTGTTGCTTACTTTTAGAATTAGATGTGGCAAATCGAGTTTTTTTAAAAAAAATAATATTGCTTCCCCACCCCCAAAGTCCAGTTCTAAGCTTCAAAAATACAGTACTTGTAACCCCAGTGCCATCACCTGGGGGAAAGTGGGAATAGAATTGCTAGTAAAGTACTGGAAAACTGTGCATGCTCAGGAGTATTAGACAAGTTAAGCACAACACATGCATTTCATGTGCAACCTTTCTCAGAACTTCAACAGCAATAGCTGGTGGTTCCCGTTTCAGTAGGGCAGTAAATCCAGTCCAGGTGTTGAAAATCTTTAAATGAGCTATCCAAAGTGATGAACATGGTTTGGGGATATAGGTTGGACTATATCCCTAAACTGTGTAAATCACCTTGGATAATTTCTTGGATTTAAGCCTGGATTAAAACCTAGGTTGGGTGCACCATCCCACTGGCATAGTAGTTATAAGCTTACCCTGACTGCAAGACCTTTGTACTGTGAGTCTCTCCTTTATCATTTAACTATTGCAAAGGCAAGTTTGCTTGGGAAGTAGAATAAACTGCCGTATTACTTTTTTTGTCCCTTTCTTGACACTTTGAGACACTTCACCAAGAAAATGGTGCCAACCACCATAATATTTTTCATAATTTGGGATTTATTTGTTAAAATTTTCTTTGTGAAAAACCTTGGCTGCTATATCAAAACAATGTTTTGTGCAGAAAATAGTGGTTTTGTGCAAAATATGTTTTCTGTGTAAAAATGTTGCAAAGTTTTTGTGCAAAAGAATTTTTTCATAAAAAAAGCTCCCAGGCCCATGAAAAAAAACATGTAAATGCTCTTGTATTCATGCCTAGCAGAGAGAAAAGTTTTGAAATTGTTATGTGCAACAACAAAGTAAGCAAAGATTCACATCTCTACTGGGAAAGCTCTGTTTGACTTGGGACATAAAGCCACATCTGTCAGCCATAGGACAGGAACTTGTCTCAGTGAGACTGTAGTCAGATCCTTTCTGTATCCTATCTCACATCTTGAACTGCAATCCTGTGTGATTTTCCAACAGCATGCAATTCTTAGAGACCATTTTTCTGGATTTGCTGCACAGTCTCTCTGATTCAGACTGCTTCCCTGGAAATGAGAGAAGCATTCTATCAGGGCCACCTTGAGAAAGTCAGTGTTATCGATCCCTGGAGCTTCATTAGAAACGTCAGCAGATTCTGCAAGGAAATCTGTCTAGAGTGCTTGTCAAACGACTGTTTCAAGTGGTGAGCCAGAAACAGGGAGCCTCGCTGGTGACGGTGCTTTGCCCAAATACCTGACTCCCAACAGGTTGACCTTGATTGGCACAGCAAGTTTCATAAAAACCTGCCTCTAGTTCCATTAGATTAACATTCTGACCAAAGAAAGGAGAATTTAAATGAGCTGAAGGCTCCTGGAACAGAGGGGGGTAGAAAGATGCCAGAGCCAGCTCTCTAAACTGTCTATTCACAGCACTTCCAGAGACCCTTCAAGAGTAGAAATTCAATTCTTAGCCCATTCACTTGTCTTTTTCTCTATTGATCTTGCTGTGCTCCATTGGTCTTCAATTTAAGGCCTTTTTGTTCCAGCCCAAGTTAGGCTAGTGGCATACTTTTCCTTTTCTTTGTTCTTTTATTATAAGAGGAGAGGAAATAAGGTGTTGAAAAAGAGAAGATACAAAGAAGAAAAATGTAGAGAAAACAATGTATTTTTTCCTGCAAGAGCAGTATCAGCTGGTGGCTTCTCTGACAGCATGTTTTACTGTGAACTTTAAAGGAGAACTCCAAGCTGCTGGACCTATTGTGGAAATGGTGTTCGGCACTTTGCAGAGCAGATTTAAAATTGACACTAAAACCTGAAACAGATTTATATCCTCTTGACCTGGAAGCAACCAGTTGCCACTGTCGGGCAGCATCACTGTATATGACCCATTGCATGGTTTCTTAAGCCAGAAAAAACAAGGGGAGGTATTCCAGCACTCAGCCAACAGCACCTTTCTGGCTCTCTGTTTAATTAGATATACCCTTTAGTAAATGTGTTAAGAACTGCAGTCTGTATGATATTTCAACAAACCAACATTGTTCCCCTTTAAACATGCTGACTGGAGCTCTTTGCTATCACCAGAACCCCAATATGTGTCTCTGAAGCTGAAGACAAATAGCATGTCCATCTACATGCCTTCTCAGAAGCCAATCACATTTTGTTTGGGAAATTTCCTTCTCACTATGTGTGCTTAGGTTTGCTATCTTTAGACATGCTGTTGTGCCTTTCCAGAATTTGTACAATTTCTGTGTATTGTGCACTTTCTTCTCTTTTTTTAAAATCAGAATTCCCAAAACATTAATAATTCAATTGCCCTATCAAGGGCCATAGAAAGATTTGGAGAAATGTTTTGTATCCATTTCAAGTCTATAATCCTCTAAGTTGCAAGCAGACAGTTCCCTGTCCTGTTAATGTTTCAGCCTTTTTAATAGTGAAATAATGGTATACTGTTCTGTTATAGCTTACAGCACTTTTCAAGATTAAACCAAACAGCACTGCCATAATCTTGAAATCCGAAAAGAGAGTTGGAGAAAAGCAGTTAGAGAGAAGTGACAGGTACAAAAGACAAAAGTGAAAGTATTATATAATCCACGTCCATGCAAATTCAAGTTCATAGAAATCAAGAATCATAGAATCCTGTCCAGTCTTGGAAGCTAGGGAGAATTAGCCCTGGTTAGTACTAGAAAGGGAGACTGCCAGAGAATTCAAGATGGTGTAAGTTAATTTTCAGAAGAAGGTACTGACACACCATCCCTGAGTACACATTGCCTTTAAAAAAAAATACCTATGAAAGCCATTGTTGCTACTTCATGGTGATCCTAAGCCAAACCTATCACAGGGTTTTCTGTGGCTGAGAGTGTGTGATGTGCCCAAGGCCAGAGGGTTTCCATGAACCCTGGTCTCCAGGGTCGTAGGCCAACGCTCAAACCACCAGACCATGCTAGCTCTTATGAAATTCATTGGGCCACCATAAGGCAGAGGCAACGTGAAGACACATAGTACTACTGCTAAGAGGAAATGTGTCTCTCCTAATGGGTGCCTCTGTCTCTAACAGAAGTGAGAGCCCATTGTGAAACCAGTGCTTCTCAACAAAACGTGCAGAATCACAGTTTGCAACCCCCTGGATTCCATAGGATGTTGCAAGTGGAATAATAGTGCTATAACAGTCTAGTGCAGAAATGGCCATACTCTCTGTGAAACTTTTCCCACCATCTGCCATAGAAATAAGTGTGATTCTCCTTGATTTTAATTTGCACTGATTTTCTGTGGAGGAATTGGGCTGAACTCTGTATCATAAAGCCGGTCTTGCAGGACAGTTTGCCAGCAAATTATTAGTATTATTATTTTGTTGATGTTGTCCTCATTGTCATCACCATTTGTATTCCACATTATTTGTCACATCCATTGGACAGTTCACATTTCTATTGCACATTTCTGCTTCATGCCAACTCTACCAGGTCAGGTGAAGGAGGATACCTTGCTCAAGCCTATTCAGGTGGTCTAATAATTTTTACATTAATGCTGTTCTAATACAGTAGCTTGTTTAATTGTTTTGACCTTTTGATCATCGGGTTTTTAGCCCCATCTTATGTGTTGTAAGCCACCTTGGGTCCTATGTCAGGAGAAAGGCAGGGTATAAAATAATAAAATAAAATAACATAACAGCTGCAATGCTGAATATATCTCCCATATGCAAGCTCTATTGTATCATAAGTTAGGATAGGCAAATAGCAACCCAAAGGGGAGGCTTCAATTTGTCCTTCACATTCTAGGCCATTTCCACATTAGATTGTTATAGTGCTATTATTCCACTTTCAACATGCTATGGAATCCTTGGGTTTACACTTTAGGGAGGGACCTTTGAGGCCTCTCCCTAAACTGCAACGCCTAGGATTCCATAGGATGTTGAAAGTGGAACAATAGCACTGTAACAGTCTAGTGCGGAAATGGCCCTAGTCTGCAGCAAGCCAGTAATGGTGTCTACATTTCCCCTTGTTAGGGCTAAAGATTTAGACAATGGTGTGTAACAGAGTTTGGTATTTATTTTCCCTAAGGAATCCCTATCCAGATACACGTTCAGAATGCTACAGGCAGGAAACTTCTTCAGATTTCTATAAACTTGATTGTAAGTGATGTTCATCACTTTAGCAGAAAGTTAAATTATGCCTGTGCAATGTCCGGCCCCTGGAGGTTTACAAGGAAAATGTATCTGGCCTATAGATCTTCATCATATGATAGTTCTTTGCATTTATAGCATCCTAAACAGCACCTTGCATATGCAGAATTCACTTCAAAAGAAGGAACATCAGGTTGAATATATATGCAACCATCTTCAACACAGTTCAACTTATTACTGCATAGGGGGCCACTGAGCACAGATCTTTTAATATTTACCTATACATTATATTACTCATAATGGCACAGTGTTTGATTCTCCTAATGGATATTTTGTTGTCCTGCTTCTGTATCTCTCCTCATGATGTACTTTGAAAGAATCTAACATCAAAAGGCTTCCAAGCCTAACCAGGAGGGGAACTATACGCTTCATACAAAGCTAGTGTTCATGCAGGGTTTTTTTTTATTTTTATTTTAAGTACATCAAATCATAGTGCTTTAAAACTATTTAAGGCACTTTAAAGAAGCTCTTACCATGTCCACCTGCCGTGAGCTCTCTGATCTCATGCCACATATTCCATTATCCCAGCAAATGGAAAAATGAGAAAATTCTGAAACGATGCTTGTAAACGATCACCTTCACGCATAATTACAGCACTCACATGCACGTCAGTACAGTGTGACAAGCAGCAATAACGGTTATTTTATTCCCAGTTTTTCCTGTCTCTTTTAACTTCATTCAAATCACATTCTGTTTGCTTGTACACACCAGCCCTTTGTTGCTTGGGACCCAAGTGTCCAATTCACATGTGAATGTCCTGTTTCCATATTTGGGAAGCGGCTGGTAATTGCAGAGGAATTGCTCTGGTGAAAAACTGATTCCCTTTGCAGTCCTGCAGTCAGCTGGGGAGAGCCAGCTCAGGCATAGAATCATAGAATCATAGAAATTCAGAGTTGGAAGAGACCACACAGGCCATCCAGTCCAACCCCCTGCCATGCATTAGCACAGTAGTCAAACAGAAGAGAGAAGGTAACTTTCAGAAGTTTAGCCTGCACAATACCAGAGCAGGTATCCAGAGCCAAGACTTCAAGACTTAGGCCATTTCCGCACTACACTGTTATAGTGCTATTAATCCACTTTCGACATCCTGTGGAATTCTGGGGTTTGTAGTTTCCTAAGGCCAAAGGTGCCCTTCCCTAAACTGCAAATCCCAGGACTCCATAGGATATTGAAAGTGGAATAATAGTACTATAACAGTATAGTGCAGAAATGGCCTTAGCCTTGAAAGGGAGATTTTAGTAGGACAATGACAACAGAAATAGCAAGTATGAATCCTTGCACAAATAGGAATTGAAAGGAATTCCCAATAGGATAAGGAGATTGCTAGCAAGAGAGCAGGAGGCAAGATGGAAGAGTAGTGGAGGAAGGACATGAGGTGGATTAATCTAGGAAGATGTACAGAAAAGGTAGAATCCTCATCAGTAGATTAATTCAGAAACAAAGACACCAGCAGTTCACAGGCCTTCTGATCAGATAGGAGCAGAAGACGCAAAGTTATCAGAGAACCTCTTGTCACAATAAAAGTTCCACTGGGCAAGAATTCAGAGTGATGAGTCAGAAGGATGGGTCCCCCGCTAGGAATTGCAAGCTTCAGTCAAAGAAAGTGTCTGGCAGAAGTTGTTGTCGTTGTTGTGTGCCTTCAAGTCATTTCCAGCTTACGGAAATCTCAGGGTTTTCTGGGCTGAAAGTATGTGACACACCCAAGGTCACCCAATGGGTTTCTATGGCCGAGCACGGAATCAGACCCTGGTCTCCAGGACCATAGTCCAATGTTCAAACCACTACACTATGCTGGATCCCTGTGACAGAAGTAATGCTCTTGAAAACACACTAGAGATCCTTTTAACGAAAAAAAAAGTATGGATATCCCCTGGGATAGCATTTTTCAGAGGAACAGGAGGGTAAAAATGCTAAGGATACTTTCTGGAAAGAAGCCATATGCCCTTGGCAAGTAATCTGGGGCTTGGTGCAAAGACTGCAGCAATGCACAGGGTTCTTGATCTTGTTAAAATTGAACGCCAAAGCTGTTGATCCCAGGACTATGTTCTACACTTAACATTTATAGCCAGCTGGTGCTCTTTAACTCCATCCTATAAAATCTAGGGCTTTATAGTTTGGTGAGGGACTTAGAATTCACTCATTTAGAGCTCTAATCTGACCCTCTGAATTGCACCACCAGGGCTTTCTAGTAAAATATTCTAAGCATCTCAGTCAAATTACAAATTCCAGGATTCCAGAGGAAGGAACCGCAACAATTTAAAATAGTATCAAATAGGGATGGGCCAACTGAATCCTTGAATCCTGGGTAAGGATTCAAGATTCTCAAATCCGAATCCCTGCGCCAAAACAGGAAACCGGATCTTTCAAACCCGCCAACCAAATAGGTCATTGGAGACCAGGACACCTGAAAATCTGGGCGACCGGGGCTCCTGAAAATTTGGGAGACTGAGACCCTTTCCGCAATGCACCTTTTCACAGAGCTGGGGTGCAGGATTGCATGAGCAGCCTCTAGCGAGAGGCTCTCGCATTCCGGTTCCTTCAGCTCCGCAGCTGCCGCTGCTCACGCAAGAGCCCCACCTCTTCCTTCTGCAGTGCAGCCTGGGATTTTCCCAGACTGCGCTGGGGCAGGAAGCACATCCGCCGTGGCTCCAGAGCTCCATATCCATGGCAAGTGCGCGCGGGGGCCCAGAGCAATGCGCAATCACGCACCATTTTTGGCTCACAGCCGAAAATGAAAATGCACGGTCGGCACCTGCCAGCCCCTGGAGCATCACGCAATTGTGAGTGCATCGTGTGGACCGCTCCACCCATTCAAATGACATTCAAGGGGCCCTAAAGGGCCTGGGATGCCTGAAAACCTGGGAGACCAGGACGCCTGAAAACCTGGGAGACTAGACATACAGTGGGGAAGATAGTAAGTAGGTGAGTTTTTCCCTTGGAGTAATAATGGCCTTTGCTAACAATTTCACAAATTACATCTGGGCTTGTATTTTAAGATACTTAAATTCAACATTTCATATTGAAGTGCAGTACTTGACTGGAAGCTAAAGGCTTGAGATTTCAAGGACAGCTGAAACATTCCTTTGCAGAGCTCCCTTGCAAAGCTTTTTCAGACACAATTGTGGGGTTTGGAGTTTTATAAGGTGTCACAGCCTTCTCTGCCAAAGGGTGCTGGTGCATCATCAAACTACAAACCCCAGGATGCCAGAAGGAGCTATGCAAAGAAAAGCCAGTTTTGACCTGTATTATCTCTCTACTGTAGTATGTAGCCCTGTTTACGCGGACAGGAAAATGTGGGATTAATCCACATTTCCCTGCCTGTGTAGAAAGGGCCTTCATCTCATTTTCAATCAGGGGAGATCCTGAGGCAAAACTAGAACAATTGTCTTGGCCAGATTTCTTCAGAAGGAGGTTTGCCTTTGCCTAGGCTTTTGCTAAGGCTGAGAAAGTGTGTCTTGCCCAAGATTATCCTTCTTTCCCTTGCTTTTTAAACTCTTCTTTAAAAAAAGGATTCGAAAGATTCGAGATTCATGAGATCCATGGAGTCCCAGACCTTCCAGGGATCCGGATCCGGATTCGGAAAATTCTGGATTCATCCCATCCCTTGTATCAAACTATAACAGTGTAGTATGGAAATGGCCATAGAGTTCAAAGAGACCACAAGATCCAACCCACTGCTATGCAGCAAAACACCATCAAAGCATTCCCCATGATGGCCATATAGCCCTTGTTTAAAAATGTCCAAAGAAGGAGACTCCACCACACTCTGAGGCAATGTATTCCACTGTCTAACTGCTCTTACCATCAGGAAGTTCTTCCTAATGTTTAGATGGGATCTCTTTTCCTAAAGTTAGAAGCTATTGCTCTATGTCCTAGTCTCTAGAGCAGCAGAAAACAGACTTGCTCCATCTTCCATATAACATCCCTTCAAAATATTTAAACATAGCTATCATGTTCCCTTTTAACCTTCTATTCTCCAGACTAAACATACCCAGCTTCCTAAGCCATCTGGATACTTAAATAATGGGTGTAAGTATCTATGATACTTAAACTCATTATTTTACCTTGCTTTCAAATATTACAAATACTCTTTCCATCTTTACAGTACACCTTATATGAAATGGAACAACTTTGGGCAGAAAAACACACAGGGTCACAGGCAAAGATGCTGATTGTATATACCAGCCATTGATGAAGGAGGGGTAAGATGTACGTACTCCTTTGCCAGTCAGAGCAGTCATTTTGTTCCACCACATGCCTTAAATTGCATTATTTTCCTGGCCAGTGGGTTAGGCATTGATTTTCTTAGCTTGAGAACAAATTGTTGGTCATTTGACACTTCTAAAAATTATTATTGATACTCTATTTTAAATTGTTAAGCTTATTCCATAAATTAAATAACTTTCACTTTAAAATGTTCGGAAGGAAGTACACTTGATGGCCAAGAGACTATAGCACACTGATGAAGTATAAGTCTCTGGTAGCATATTTAAGGAAAGGGGTGAAAGCAGTAGAGGTGCTTCTTCTACCTAGCTTCTCACCTCAGTGCAGCCAGGTGGCTGCAAGGTGCTGTTCCATCTCCCTAGCCACTGATGGGATGTCATGGTGCACGGTGAGCTTGATCCAGTTGCTCTAAGCATAGAGTGAAGAAGGAGCAGCCTCCATCCCCAGTGGCTCATGATCCTTACCTTTGTGCTCAGGAGCAGGCAGGACAGGACTGGGGGCACCCCTGAATCCCATTAATAGCTGGAGAGACAGAGCTGCATCCGGCCGTGCAGTGGAGTGGGGACCTTACAGAAGCAGGGACTGAATACCTCTTATACAAGGTCCAAAAAGGTACCTACACAGGTGCAAACCCCAGCGATATGCCATAAGCAGGAAACACACACTTGACCAATGAATGTTAATGCAGGATGTGGGAAGAAGTTAACTCCTTTCCCATTTGCCTGTTTTGACCATACAATCTTCTTGCCACCCATGTGGGCCTTTAGCCTCCTTCCCCTCTCCTCCACTATTCTTATTTCCTGAAGTCAGCTGGAGAAGAAATTTACTGGTACTTGGTAAGAATTGGTGGGCAGGTGAGGAGTTAAGTACCAACAGTGGCCACACACTAATTCTTGCCTGCAAATGTTCCATCCAGGCATAAGCATTGTAAAAAAGCGACTGTATGAGAAATTCTACATTTGCCTTGTAACATGTGGTGCCCCTCTTTGGATGCGATCCTCCACACTGAACTCATCAGGACCTACTTTTGTAAGCAGATGTGGTTAGGACTGTGCTGGTAGTTTATGTACAGTGTTAACATTCTCCATTGACTTAAAAGGTTGTTCAAACAGCCTAACCATTTTTGGCTATTTTGGGCCACCAACCAGGGTTAATATAGAGTTATGAGAACAGGCTGTCAGAGATCTGCTCGTTACTTTGCCCATGCAGGAGGGAGGCATTTGCATAGCCTGTATTTCTTTCTATATGCTGCAAACATCTTTGTGTAGAGGAGAAAACACTGTGGCAGCATTTTCCCTCCTTCACTGTGAAATAGATCATGGTCTTGCTGAGAAAATGTGGCTGTTACACAGCAAGGGCACCTGAATGCTGTAGGCTTTTAACAGCTGTCCAGTGCTCTATTGCCTCTGCAGTTTTCTTAGAAGATGAGATCTATTTTTGTGCTCCGCAACACATCATGAACAAAAATTGCATCAGCTGGTGCAGACAAGCAAACAAGAAAGTCAAAATGTTAGGCAACAAAATACCTTTTATCAAAGGTCATTTCCGCACTAGACTGTTGGAGTGCTATTATTCCACTTTCAACATCCTATGGAATCCTGGGGTTTCAGCTTAGGGAGGGGCCTTAAACTGCAAACCCCAGGATTCCATAGGATGTTGAAAGTAGAATAATAGCACTCTAACAGTCTAGTGCGGAAATGGCCAAAGTCTACTTCACAGAGCTTCAAAATGTTACTTTTTTTAGACCCCCCATTCCCACAACAGCCAGAAACTCCAGACAACATGGCCAATGGCTATGCTGGCTGAGGATCCTCAGCCCTCAAAATATTCCACACTCTCTCATATTGGTATTCAAATGGAGAATGAACGGACACTCATCTGCATAGACAAGGTGGGCACACTCTAGAGCCCAAAGGACCACACAGCTGGGTTTTTGGCTTCTCTGGAGGGCCACAGGCATACCAGGACAGCTAAGATTTTGATGACTGGATACTTTGTGTTGCCTCTCTGGGCAGCTGTTTCAAGACGAGGAGCACCCAGAAACAGTACAGAATAGACTCAAGAGCCAAATAATTCCCATATCTGATAGGCCTGCAGGCCACACAATTACCACCCCTAGATAAGATATTTAGGTATGAGAAATAAGCCTCTCTTCGGTGGGGAAAAAGAATCGTGATTGTTATGCTAATGGGAGGGAGAGCACCACACACAGAGAAGGAAGGCATGTGGGTGCCCCCTCCCTGTTCCCTTGGCGTGTGTTCTCCATGCACACACCTTCCCCTCCCATCCCCTTACGTTTTGCCCAAGGGCAGAGAAGGAAGGCACACATGCCCAGGCAGAAGACAAAGGAATGAGAAGAGGAGAATGGAGAGGAAGGCACACGCACCTTATGAATAATCAAATTTGCAAAGGTTAAACCAACAGATATGGAGGGAGGACTGTAGTTAGCTGGGCTGTTCCTTGGACAACAGACACACAGTCTAGCCATGATGAGGTACTGGAGTAGAACTTCATTGAGGAAGGAGGAAGACACAGGCAACAGTTTTAAAACAGGACCTTGATAGATTGGAGAGCTGGGCCAAAGCTAACAAAATGAATTTCAACAGAGAGAAATGTAAGGTCCTACACTTAGGCAGAAAAAATGGAATGCACAAATATAGGATGGGGGACACATGGCTGGACAACAATACATGTGAAAGGGATCTAGGAATCTTGATAGATAACAAGCTGAACATGAGTCAGCATTGTGATGTGGCGATCAAGAAAGACCACACAATTCTTGGTTGCCTCAATAGGAGTATGGTGTCTAGACCAAGGGAGGTAATGGTACCACTGTATTCTGCATTGGTTAGGCCTCATTTGGAATACTGTGTCCAGTTCTGGGCACCCCATTTCAAGAAGGATATTGACACACTGGAGCGTGTCTAGAGGATGGCGACCAAAATGATGAAGGGTCTGGAAACCACGGCCTTTGAGGAGCATTAGGGAGCTGGAGATGTTTAGTCTGCAGAAGAAAGACTTAAAAGGGGACATAGCCATGTTTAAATATTTGAAAGGATGTCATGTTGAGGAGGGAGCGGGCTTGTTTTCTGCTGCTCCAGAGACTAGGACAAGGAGCAGTGGATTCAAGCTGCAGGAAAGAAGATTCCACCTGAACTCAGGGAAAACTTCTTGATGGTCAGAGCTATCCAAGAGTGGAATATGCTGCCTGGGAGTGTGGTGGAGTCTCCTTTTTTGGAGGTTTTTAAGCGGAGGCTGGATGGCCATCTGTTGAGAATGCTTTGATGGATGTTCCTGCATAGCAGGGGGTTGGACTCTATGGCCCCTGTGGTCTCTTCCAACTCTATGATTCTATCTGGGCTCCTCTAGAATCACTTCAATTGCATTTCAAACAAATATGTTTTCTTTTCTATGATCAAGCTGCATGAAAGGGTTCTGCAGGCTTATAGCAACACTGATAACCTGTAACACATCTACATGTCCCCAGAGTAGGGTGAAACCTTGCCTCTCCCACACACAAGTTCCTCCATCAGCTTCAGAATCTATCTGGCACCTTGAAATGTAGAACAGAAGTTCTAGGTCCAAGCTATGCTAGATTCAGCAGCAACTGGGGAAAGCAGTAGCATTTGTAAGTGGGACACTGCTGAGAAGTGCAAAGAATTTGGAGAAATATCTAAAATTTGCAGGAGGTTTAACACTTGAATTTTACCCATTGCTACACTGCAGAACCGTCTAAGAAAAGTAAGTAGAATGTGTATGTGTGTGGCAGTGATGTTTACTATCTTTTTTTCTTCCTCCTTACTTTCCTTTATCTCCTATTTCTTTCAGTTGGATAGATTGGTAATGGGGGGAAGAGTCATTGAGCCAGGGAAGAGTGGGATTTGGAGCAGGTGCTGTCCTTTTCCTTGCAACTCTCATTGCTTACTTGCTTTTTGGAAAGAAGTGAACAGGTAACAGTAGCAATGAGAAGGAAAACCAAGGCAAGAAGACTCCTGGGATTAACAGTAGGGTATTGGGGTGGGACCTGGTCATCAGTGGATGCCCAACCAATGTCTTTGGAAATGCCAAGTACTCTGTGCAAGAAATTGGCAATGGGAGCTGGGAAGAGAAACTAGGAAAAGAAGGAGGGGGTGTTTGGGGTTAAGTCCAAGTAGTTTGTTGCTCAGGTACTTGCAGCCAGGTTAAGAGATACTAATGAGCTAGAAGGCTAGACATGGGCTGGAACAAGAAGAGCAGTACTGCCACATGCTCCATCAAGAGCTTTCCCATGCATAAATTCTTTCCCCCAGAGAGGTTTATAACAAAGGGAAATATGAGAATGCAACATACAGATACCAATACCCAATCCAGCTCATTCACAGGAATCAGCTGGTCCGGTTTGCTCATAAGAAGCTAACCCAGGAATCTAATGTGTTCTTGCCATCCATAGTTTATTTCATGGAAAATATGGAACAACCAGGTTGTCCACTATTAGAAGGGCACTGAGACGAGCTGTATCATTAAGCAGATGTAGCTGGTAAATGTGGGGCACAATTAGGAGATGATAATGTTTTTATAGGTAAAATTTTAAAAGGAGCCATTTCATCAGTAGATTAATCTACCAAAGTGTTCATAAACTGATCATGAGGTTATAATTTCACGCATGCAAGGCTGAGTTAATGCCATGATTGTTTATTTGAGGGTAGGAAATATGGTTTTGTTGCTGAAATGGGGATTAAATTTTTAAAGGTGGCCTTTCCATCTAAGCATGAGTGATAGCTGCATGTTATCCTGTAGTTTTTCAGTTTCTCAAAGGGGCACCTATACTGAGGCTATGATTAATTAAGTACATATATCCTTTAGTCACGGGCAAACTATTAATCACTAAAAAATCTGTTATGGATTGAAAGCCTTACTTAAAAAGTGATCTTGTATATGTGCTTTATAAATCTGTCCTTTAGAATACAATGAATTGCTCTTAAATTATTAATTTTATGAAGTGTCAAAGTGATGAATAAGAACTTCATTATAGGCAAACCACTTTAGCAGTGTGCTGTGTTGCAGTGGTGACGTGTGTGGATTGGGGTGTATGAGCAGCTGTGGAAAAGATCTAGTGTGCAGTGTGAGAGTGAAGACACAGACCACTGCAATCTCCTGCCAGAGTGACCAAAATATCAGTGAGCTTGCTTTGGAAGCTATATTGGGCAGAAATAACAAAGCAAATGAATATACGATACCATGGCCTGAATGCTAAAAGTTAGGCCCAGCTAGAGTAGACCCCTTGAATCAATCAGTGGCCATTTCCGCACTAGATGGTTGCAGTGCTGTTATTCCACTTTCAACATCCTATGGAATTCTGGGGTTTGCAGTTTAGGGAGGGGCCCCAGGATTCCATAGATGTTGAAAGTGGAATAGCACTGCAACAGTCTAGTGTGGAAATGGCCATAGAGTGGTAAATCAACCCATACATAAATCCCAGTGAGCTAATGTGAGTTAATGTTGTTGGGACTAATAGGATTTGGGCCCATGTTATGTATGAGAGAAATGGGGAACATGTGCACCTCCCGTCAATGCTCATTATTAGCTATTGGTATTAACCAGGTTTTCAAAATCATGTAGTAAGGGACAATTGGCATTCTTGACATTCAGGGCTGACAATCAGGAAGTAACTATTAACAGGTTTGCATTCTACCTAAATACCAAATGACAGTACAGGCTGAACCCCTTAACCAAAAATCCAAAATGCTCCAAAATCTGAAATTTTTCAAATGTGGAACCCAGTCTTCTTACTGTAGGGAACATGAGGGAATTATGGAGGTTCATTTGGGATCCTACACACAATTCCAAACAAGACTCCGTAATTCCCTCCTGTTCCCTACAGGAAGAAGGGAAGAGGAGAAGAGCTGATGAAAGAGCAAATCCTGCATAGAAAGAATGGTATATAATCTCATTATGTTTATGCAGATATTCCAAAATCTGTAAAAAAAAATAAAAATCCAAAATCCAAAACACCTTTGGTCCTAAGTATTTCAGATAAGGGATTCTCAGCCTGTACTGATGATTTCTGGTTTAGCCATGTATTTCTCTGTCAAATTAACATATTGTCCACATTCCTAAATTACATGGTGCACACATTTCTGTTTTTATGCCCACACTAATAATATGAGAAATTTTTGGCATTCCATTCAATCTATATAAGCCTTCCAACCCTCAAAAAGAGGATATCCCATATAATAAGAGACACCTGGCAACTCTACTAGCTATGATTGGCTAGGGTGGATAGGAGTTGCAATCCAGCAACATTGGGGAGGTACATATTCCCCACTCCCTGATCTAGACTTTCATTTTTTTTAAAATTGTTCTATTTTATTTGATTTTGTTTCCCAGATCTTTGGTCCATCAAGGCCAGTTCTGTTGGTCACAGTTGGTCTTTTCAAGTCTTATTGTCTGAGATGCATCACCACAAATGCCATGGTTGTGTGCATCAGCCATTGTTGACTAGAAAGGCCACTTTTCCACTGACATTTCTTTCTCTTTCCTCTTCCTTCTCTTTCTCTCTGATGTTCATTTTCCAGGAGAAGATGATGATGACGACGAATGTGGGGAAGAGAAGCTGCCCTCCTGTTTTGATTATGTGATGCACTTTCTGACCGTCTTCTGGAAAGTACTCTTTGCCTTTGTCCCCCCAACGGACTATTGGAATGGTTGGGCTTGTTTTGTTGTATCCATCCTCATGATCGGCCTTCTGACCGCCTTCATTGGGGACTTGGCGTCCCATTTTGGCTGCACCATTGGCCTGAAGGATTCTGTCACCGCAGTTGTATTTGTTGCATTGGGAACTTCAGTGCCAGGTAAAAAAACAAGAGAGAACAATGCAGTCCTAATCATCTCCTTCCCTGTCAATGTTTTTTCTCCCCCTCCCCATGCCATCACACTACACTGTGCACAAGAAATCCCAGGAGACCTGGCAGCAATCCAGGATTCTCCATCTGGACTGTGTATTTATGCAATTTGTAACACAGATTATACGTGGACAATTTAGTTAACAATTCTCGACCCATTTATTTCAAAACAATTCCATTAAAAACCAAGGAATTGTTCCCAAGCAAGCAGAATCTGGTTGGTTGAAGCTGCATAACTTAATCAGTTTACTCCCAAGTATTTAAGGTAGACTGTAAGGCATCAGATCCTATCTGGTCTTGGAAACTAAGCAGGGTCAACCTTGGTTAGTGCTTGGATAGGAGACCACCAACAAATAACAAGTGCAGTGAGCTAAATTTCAGAGGAAGGAACTGGCAAGACCACCTTTGAGTATTCCTTGCTGAAGAAAAACCTGAGAGCTCCTGTGATATAGTGGTTTGAGATTTGGACTACAATGCTAGAGACCAGCATCTGAATCCCCACTTGACTCTGGAAACCCACTGGGTAACAGTGGGCAGGTCACAGTCATTCAGCCTGAGAAGAGGCAAAAGCAAAATCCCCATTGAACAAATCTTCCCAAGAAATCTCCATGATAGCTTCACTTTAAGGTTGCCACAAATCTGAAATGACTTGAAGGCAGATGACAGCCTTAGTTAAACTAAAAAATGTTATTCTTTAGTACCGAGGAAAAACTGTACCTTGACTTTGAACATTATATTTCATTTGTGTGTGTGTGTGTGCATGCGCACATGCATGCACCTTCAAGTCACCTGTCAATTTATGGTAACCCCATGAATTTCATAATATTGTCTTAGACAAGGAGTACTCAGAGGTGGTTTTCCCAGTTCTTTCCTTTGAAATATAGCCTACAGCAGCTAGTATTCATTAGAGGTCTCCCATCCAAGTACTAACCAGGGCTGACCTCACTTAGCTTCCAAGATCAGATGGGATCTGGTGCTTTTAGGATATTTAGGCCCTATGTTTCATTCACTTTACCTTTTCGCTTATGCTGCAGAAGATTTATGTCATTTTGCAGTTACCAGAACATTTTGTAGTTAACGTATTCTGCTGTCTCTTGTGGTTTGTGATTCTCTAGCTGCCTAAAATACAGCCCTGCACCCAGATTTCTTCCTCCGAAAGGACACATACAGTGTAAACTAAATGTCACTTGTATTTCTGTGAATAAATACAAGTGGTAGGTATGAGGAGTAGAAAAGCTCAAGATTGAGTATATGTCTGGCAAGGGGTGAGGGTTTAACTTTTTGCCCCCTTTCCTAAATCCTGACCCAGAGAATGTAGACACTAGTTCTACTAGCTGGGAAATCCTGGAATTCCATGACCAGAATCCTGTTGGAACAGTACACTAGTACAAAAATCATGAAGTAAGTGGCTATGCTTCTTCACTATTTGTTTAAAGTCCCCAGTACAACGAGTTGCTCTGCCAGTACTCGCGCACACAGCCCCTCTTAACACTTTTGACCTTGTGATTGTGGAGCTAATCAGCCATTGCTTGACAGGTGAGCTCAAAGTCATGATGCCATTCACAGAGTTGGTTGGAATCAACCATCATTGGTATATATTGTGTGTAGGGCTTTGGCCTCCAGAAAGTAATTTCTGCAGACTCTGCGAAAGAGTCTTCATGACTCTTTCAAGTAGCAGTTTTGCATGGTTGGTTGACTTCCATGTTGTTTCTCTCCAGAGAGATTTAAGATCAGCACATGAGTTAAAAGAAACCTTTGTTTGGTTCCTTCATAGCAATTCCTTTGATCTGATTGCCACAGGGTATGAAAGTATGGGTCTCCATTATGGCTGCCAGATGAAATGTGGGCCAGGGCTCCTGTATCTTTAATAATTGTGTAGAAGGGGGAATTTCAGCAGGTGTTGCTTGCATGATAATTTCAGCTTACATGCTGAAATTCCCTCTTCTACACAATTACACCCCTGTCTCCTATGTTACCTGGCAACCCTAGTCTACATCTTGTTGGTTAATTCCATCTCGCGTAGACCCATTAAGTCAGTTGTTGAATGGTGACTCAACATTTAGATGAAGGTCACTGATTTAATCATTCCACTCTAGTTGAGACTAACAACAGGATTCAAGGCATGATTCTAAGTAGATAGTGTCAGAATCAATGAATTAATTCTAGGTTATATTGGATTGGATTGAACAGGATGGATGGGATGGGATGGGATTGTCAATCAAGTCTTCACCTTGTCCTATGGCATAAATGTCATCTTGTTTTTGTTTGCTTTGGGACAGTCAACACAAACATGTTCCTGTTCACAGCTCATCGAGACTAATGAGAGCTACACAAGAGTACTGATCTCACAAGAGCTCTTGTGCTGAAATCTATCACATTCAAGGGGATAAGATACATGATACTGTAACTGTGTGTAGAGAAAATATACATGCCTTTCCGATGCTAAGTTTCACCACATAGTAAGTCACTAGGCAGAATCCATAACAACAATGATCATTAAAAAGTAGTCCAGAAAACTCCAGTTATCTCCAGAACTGTTCTGGATTGTCTCCAACAATAGAAATCACAGGGAGCAGCAATGAAGGGGTTGGGTTTTTTTTCTCCACATACTAAAATGAAAAGTCATCTCTCTGTTCGAATGTTGAAATCTAAACTGAAAAGCAACTTGCCTCTTTGGTATAACATACCTATAGGAATCTGCCTTATACCAGGTCAAGGCTGTTTGTTCATGAAGCCCAGTATTGTCTGCATGAGCTGGCAGAAGCTCTCCAGGGTCTCAGACAGAAGCCTTTCACATCAAGCAAACCACAATACAGATTGTTAGTGCAGCAGCAATTTTAAGAACTGGGCAGTTCTCATTAAAATGAAAGAGGTTGGTACAAGAGATGTTCCTGGTGCTTTGCATCACCACCCACCCACCTTGCCTTGTATCAGTGCCTTATTTTGAAGTTGCTGTTTTTTAATCTCATCCCATTTGTACCTTCTCTCCTCTCAACCAGCAATTTTCTCCCTGTTACAGCTTCTATCTTTTGATGAGATCACGTTTAACTTTGATGGCTCAAAAAAAAAAGACTTTGCTGGTTCTGAAAAAAGCAGCACTGTTTTTTTTCCTCCTAGTTAAACATAGAAAGTGTTCTTTGAAATTTCTTTTTGATGACAGATTCTCAGATGGTTGAATTAGACCCCCTCTGAAGTAGTGATTGGTAGCCAACGCCATGAAAGACGGAGATGAGATAAGCAATGAACTCACCACAAATCCCACTAGTTTTTCTTTGATTTGTTGTGATGTCTGTTAATAAGCATATTCAGATAGTTTTGTCACCTTTCTGTGTTGGTTGCTGAGGGGGAAAAATACGGAAAGAGGAACTAAGAAATCCTCAGTGTTTTGATAATTCCATCTGAAATTCAAGGTGGTTAACAACAAGAATTTGGAAGTAATGTGTTAGAAGCAAGAATGTTACCAGTGAGACATTTCTTGGGGGTGGGCAGTGTAAGGAGGACAAAATGACATAGCTTTTTGTTAAATAACATGACATTGTAATGTCAAGCGGTTTGGTGATATAACAAAAAGTATTCACTCATAAGTTGTAGAACCTTTAGTGGCACATCTGGGGGAATCCGAGTCTATTTGTACCATCTTTTGGTAAAAAAAAGAAAAGAAAGAAAAAGAAAGCAACACCATACTCACACAATAATATTTAATATGTTTTTTTAATATGTTTTTTTTATAAGAAAAGCAGCATGTAATGCTGATGTATTACTCTTTTAAAAAAAAAAGATGGCTGGCCTTCAATATTGCAGTTATGGATTTGTAACCTACAGTAACAGTTCTGTAACTGCTTGGAAATCAGTAAAACTATTGGGTCCCAGTTGGAAGTTGAACAGACTTCCAACACCTGATCTGGCAGCTGGCATTTATGGTGGGTTGTGGGGGTCAGGCCAGGAGATCTTATGTAGCTACACTGATGTAACTGAGACCCTTTCCACAGGATAGCAACATCCCAGCATGGAGACACAAAAGGGATGGGACTGCAATGATGCTTCCACTTGATGTCATCGTGGTCCTGCCCTTCTCTCATCTCCAGCCAGTGGGACCATGGGATATATATCTATCATTGACGGAGAAACTCTGTCAATGACCTCTAATCGTATGAGCCTTCTGTCATAACCAGCCATGAAGAAGGGCTAGGAGTGCAATCATGCACTTCCTTCTAGAAAGAAGGCCAGCTGCAATGTGAAAGGAAGGGGCATGTTCCTCTCGCTCCCTTCCGCAGGCAGCCAGTTGCGTGCAGAGGAGCACTGGGTACATGCTCCCATCCCAGCAGAGGCTCTGCCAGGATTGCAATGGGACAATACGCAATAGCATCATCCTGCGAAAAGGACCTAAGTAGCCCATGTAGAATATTGGTGGATGTTCAGTGCTCTGCTATCAGGAGTAATGATGTGTGGATTACCACCCTCATAATTCCACAGCCAAAATAACTGGCTGAATTATATGAGTTAGAAGATACCAGTTCAGAAAAAGCTGATAAAATACAAGCTTTTTACAACCTGATACTGTCCTAATGTGATAGAAGACAGTCTTCATCTGCAATTAGCATGGTCAGTGGCTACAAGAAGTACTTCATACAGCAGTTTATAGAGTGTTCAATATATTTCCCAATCAATCAGCCAAGAAGGCATCCAACGGTCTTTGCAGGAGAGGTGGGGCAGATGTGGAAATCACAACTGAGGTTGCCATCTGGCAGTGGCATGAGGAACATCTGGTTCTATTTGGAATTTAATAGCCATTTAGCATGCTGAAATCAGAAATTTTTCGTGGCACAGAGTTACAGTTATCCCTTGCTAGGCCTAAATACTGTAAAGACATCAGATCCCATCAAATCTGGGAAGCTAAGCAGGGTCAGCTCTAGTTAGTACTTGGACAGGAGACCACCAATAAATACCAGGTGCCGTAAGCCATGTCTGAGTATTCCTTGCCTGTGAAAACCCTATGGTGAAATTCATGGAATCACGATAAGTTGACAGGTGACTTGAAGGCACATACACAGAGAGAGAGAGAGAGAATATCTACACATCAAACTACAGTTAAAGAACCAAAAGCATTTTTTAAAGTTGGCAACTCTAGTTTAGGGAATATTGAAGAACTAAATCTACAAACCAGACTGTAGAAGATCCAAGTGGATTCACCTGCATAGGTCAGAGAACGATGCTGGGAGGAAACAGAAGAGACAAACAGCAGGGAGTCTGGTAGCCAACTAGAAAATGCAGAAGCAGTCCCATGATTTTTGTCAGCATCAGTTTCCCCAGGCTGTTTGGGATTGTCTTTCATCAGCCACTTGCCTCCCAAGACCTGGCTAGTCTTCTGCCTGGAGAGAAAAACCTGCAGTCCTCCATCCAGAAGCCCCAGGAGATGCAAGGAGATGCAAACCTGTAGTCCTTCAACCAGAAGCCTCAGGGAGATGCAAAGAAGCTCATCTGTGGGCTTCTGGTTTGAGTTTCATGATCCTTATTGCTGAGCTGCCCATCCATACATTGCCAGTGCAATATGGGAACAAAGAATGGGGAGAGCTTTTTTGCAGTATCTTGTCCACTAAGCTAAAATGTCCTTCTTGTCTGAAGTCATTATTGTAATGCAGGTCGTCCTTTGGCAGTACAGTCTAAAGCTTAGTGACACAAAACCCCTAGTTTTCAAGACACACAGAGTCTACCAGATTGAATCCCTGGCATCTGCAGATTAAACTGAGGAATACAGCTCTGGACATTGCTACCAGTCAGTGTAGATGCTACTGAAGTTGATGAACCAGCAGATTGACTTGCAATTAGACAGTTTTTTAATATAAAGGAATATTCTTATTTGCCCCAATTTTTTAAAAAATTGAGATTTGTTGGCTATCCTGAACACTATTCAGATAATTAGATTGTATTTTATTGCACCTTGGACCATTTTCCTTTCCCAGTGTATTTGCCACTAATTTATTTTATTTATAAACTCTTAGGCTAGAATGAGCTACAGGTGGTTTCCAATTGCTTCCAATCTCATAATATTCACATCCATTCCTGAAGGCCAAAGTACCAAGTCCTCCCAGGATAGGTATGTGAATCGATTGCTTTAATGTTCCGTTTTCTTGTTAGGTATAGCCACAGTATCAGGCTTAAATCCAATTGCTAGTCCCTACTAGAGAAGACCCGGTGGGACTTACATAAATGTTTACTTAAAATTCAGCAATTGATTCAGCAGTTCTTGGAATTTAACAGTTAAATTTAGACCTTAGGGTCTGTATTTGTTTCTGTTCTTTTTACAGAATTCACAGAAGTTACTTTTTGGACTATGAGTTCCAGAATATCGTAGGCTAAAGAGCGTTGGTAGTCCAAAAAATAATGTTTTCAGGCTCTGTTCCTTAAATTGTATTCATTAACTTGGTTTGGAAAAGGCTGTGCAATGCAGAATGTAGGGAAACGGCAAAGCTTATTAAAGAAATATTCCAATGGGGGTATACCATGACATCCCTTCCCAGGGGAGGCACATGTCAAGAAGGCTTGACTAGGAGAGGCCCCTTTGTTCACATATGCCATCTCAAGGTCTTTACCTTATGTTAAATTGAACCATGTTCTGTGAACACGTTTATGAGCCCCAGCTCATGCTGGCTGTTTTCCAGAAATATCTCCCCACCCTCATTAAACTATCTTAAGCTTATAGTTCTAGACCTTAGGGATGAATATTTCTAAGTACCCATCTGATCTTTGCAGAAGCTGCAGTTTTCCAGTCTTTGATGGAGAGTGTCAGGAAAGCAACCTGAGTTTTCATCAGCTTATTGCTGTCAGGAATGTCTTCTCAGCCTTACTCCTTCTAGGCTATTTAAAAAAGGCCTTTTCTGAAGTGGGGGTGGGGGGAATGTTAACCCTTTTCCTGTAGAGCTCTATCTCTGATGGACCGTTCTCAGATGCAACTAGTTACCTGATGTTGCAGGCAACACATATGAGCTAGCCCTTGGCGGACAACGGGGAGTAGGAATCACACATATCTCTGATGTGGCTGTCCTGGGAAGCAGCAGCCTTACCCATCAATGCACATGGCATTGTATAAAAAGCCACCACAGCCAATAGTGAAGAATGCTGGAAGTTGCAGTCCAACAACAAGTGGATGGACATATTATTCCCATGTCTGATTTACACGAATAATAACTAATACCAAATAAAACTTGGTAGTCTTCAGGGTGCCACCAGACTGTTGGTTCTGCTGTAACAGACTGCAGCAACTAGCTATCTCCCTACTTCCAAATCTTTTCTTTCCCTCAGGAATCGTTCTTTTGAAAATACTGGTCCCTACCTTATTGCATTGCTGGAAACAAGACAGGTTTTTTTTAAAAAATACTTCCTATAGTGAACACATCGAACAAAAAAATTCTCCTCTAAAATAGCGTCAGCTGACCTCTCCTTTCTGAGCACAGTCACTTTCTATTGCACTCTTATGCTGTTCTTCAAAACAGAATGGCATTTAGCATGGGGAGGGCTTGTCTTTTGCTGCAGAAATAGCTAATGAAACTCCATTTTAATGAGTATTGAAACAGAAAGCTCCTTTTTTTGTTGGTGCGTCAGTCTGTGTTACTCTGAAAGAGCAAACTCGTTATGAAACACATTGCATTCTCTAGAAATTACTTACACTTCTGTAAGCCTGTTAAGGGCTGAGATGCTTTTGGAAAGGAAGGGACCACTCTGCAATTGAATGGTGACATTTGACTGAATCACAAATGCTCAGCTCAACGTCAGAATTAAACAACTTGCAATCATATTTTTCAAAAATTAAGCCATTGTGATTTTTTTCCCAGCAGTCATCACTTATCTTGAGAAGAAATGCAGATTATAAATGATCAACCTGACAATAATCTTTTCTGTGTTGAAAATGACAGCTTAATCCTTGAGTAGGCATCTGCAACTGTTCCTGTGCTCTCTGATGGCATAGAGTTTGATAAATGGCGTGCCTTATAGCATACTTACACTGAATTTGCAATGTAGACTCATTTCTTAATTGCTCTTTATTTCTTCGGCCTTGTAAATTTGCACAGTAATAAACTTTGCATATTTATGTAGCATTTCTAAATGTTCAGAGCAATCCAGTGCATTATCTGTTTACTGGTAATCCTTACAATAACCATATAATAGTGACCAATATTAGCCTCATTGGGCAGATGTGGAATGTCAGGATGAAGTAACAGTGATTTATCCCTATGACCCACAGATTGGTTAAGGTGAAGCCTCAACCATAGACATCCTCCAGAATCCAGCAATATTATTTTTCTCCCCCCACCCCAAAATGGGAAGTGCCTCTCACCAAGGCACACCATAACCAAAATCCTGTATCAGGGTTGTGTAACATACATTTCCACAATGTGGAGCTGAGCACTGATTGTGCTATTTGAAGCTTTTGTTGAATGACAGCACACAACCAAATCTGCAATGGAAGAACTCCCATCACTTTCAGAGGGGGCAGATGGATCTGCATTAATTGAGAATTCTGCATTCTGCTGACCAGTGGCATCACATGTGCAGGTCCCCTTCCATGACGGTAAACTGAATGGAAATGTTCCGCATCAGAAAAAAAGATGGCCATCTGCTTTCAAAGGGAAACTTACACACAGGTAAGAAACCAACAGGATCCCAGCCTATGAATTCTAAGGAATTCAAGCAGGGCATTCACTCTATTCTCAACAAAAGCCTCCAGCCAGAATCCTATTCGGCAATTGTGAATACATGACCAAAAGTTATGCATTCACAACTGCTATGTATTTATGATCCTTACACAGCTCTTAATTTAGGGGCTATGCAAGGACCATAAAAGTTCCCTAAACCCCACTTACTGGTAAGCAACCACTGAGGTCAACAGGAAGTCTGTTTCCTTGTTGATCAGGAGATGACTGCCTGATGTTCTCATTCACCCCTTGCGCAAGTGATCTGCAGAGCACGGAGGGTTCAAGATGGGTTATTTTTCTGCTTCTCATACTGGAGATCTCTTATGAGAGGGGGTGGGACCATCAGGCAGCTGGTCCTTGCTTGACAGGGAAATGGAACCGTGTCCACCCCAGTGGTGGCTTACTGGTAAGTGAGGTCACGGGGGTTGCACCAGAATTCACTATGTAGCAATGTTGTCATGGTGCTACAGGGTACGCAATGGTTGTATAGGATTCCGGCATCCCATTTCTTTCCATCTTACACATGCTCATCATTCCATGGCTACTGAGCATTCTCAGATTAAATCCTCTTGATCAGTGCTACCCAAAGGGGTAGCCTGTGGACCATGCCACTCCATGAGCCATCCACTGCTGCTCCCTGGTGAGTTTCTAGAGAAGAAAGAACAACAGTTTTTTCCAATAAAACTACTTCATCCAGTACCTTAGTTTTCTCAGGCCACTAACCAGATGTCAGATATATGCTGGGCACAGTTTTACATACTCCCCCAATTCCCTCAGGCTACCACTCAGCTGGTTTCTTACTGGCCTCCGTTCTCTTCATTTCCCCAGACTTCCCCATAAGCATGCTGACAAAATTCCATGGCCTGCAAGCTTCAAGTAAGATGCCGACCTGAGTTGATTTATTTTTGTGGGGTTTGCTGCCTCTGGTCCTTTTTTTAATAGCGGTGTTGGGGTTTTGTTGTTCTTTTTGTTGTCATTGTTGTTACTTAGTTTGCTGGCTTGCTTGAGAGGCTGTGTCTTCTCAAGCCCTGGGCATGCTGATGCCTCCGTCTTGGTTCTCAGTGGGTCCATTATTTCTAATTTGGTCACCTTGTGCTCTTAATATATTGTTGAGGAGGAAGTGGTGGTGGTGATGATGATGATGATGATGATGATGATGATGATGATGATAACAGCTAAGGTGAAACCAGTAGTATCCTTGTGGCTGGATTAAGGCTATAATCCTGTGTGTACGCTTATCTGGGAATTAGACCTATTTATTTCAGTGAGATTTATTTCTGAGAAGACATGCATAGCATTGTGTTGTGTGTTGTATTTATGTTTTATGCAAACCTAGCACCATCCATGCTGTATTTTATCAAATAAACTGAAGTCATCTCATCGCATCAATTCTACGGTGCTTTTACTTGATGAAAACACATTAATAGGTGGAATAATTAAACTATCCAAGTGAATCATTCAAGTGCAACAGCAAAGTGAATATGATATATTAGCAAGTTCTTTTTAAAAAAGGGATTGCATAGCAGATTGCAATAACTTTTAACAGGCATAATAATCTAATTCCATTGGCTTCAGTGGATAATGAGGTGATACTTAAATCATGTGGACAGAATGTTTATTGCCATTGAAAAGAATGCAGTATAACATATATTGAGTATCTCATTAAAAAGTATGAAAGGAAGCAACAGTCTCCTATACTTGGGAACTGGGAAATTGATCTCTGATTTGGAAATAAATGATTCGTTCCTTAGAAGTTATGAAGGAAAGTTGGTATAGGTCAGATGGAGGGAATCTCCATGATCTCCATAGACTCAACTCTCCAGATGGTATCCCTGGCATATACTGGTCTAGATGGAGAGGTGAGCAAGTTGTGATCCTCCAGATGTTGCTTGGCTGCAGGTCTTTTCATCATTCTCCACTGGCTATAGCCAATGTGAAACCCAATAACATCTGGAAGACCAAACATTCTAGTCATTTCTCTTTTAAAATCTCCAGAAGTATTTTTCACTCACCATAGCAGCTCCACTGAATGTTTTATTATAGATAGGTCCATCATCAACACCATTCCCTCATCTATCTAGTTTAGCTCTCTTGCCATATATACATGTTGTAATGCAGTCCCATTAGCTCCTTTAGTCTAACAAATACTTCCACATCATCATGCATGAGAACTAATGATCAGTCTAGCTAAGAAAATGAATTGAGAACCAGGATACTGTTGGCCTGAATTTTGCTTCTAAAACAAACTTGCTATGTAGACTTATCCAAGCTTTCTGCAATGTATAAAGGGATCATAATGTTGATCTTTATTGGGATGCTATAAAATAATGTATGTAAAGTAGAACATGTCCAGTGGAGGGCGACCAAAATGGTGAAGGGCCTGTAAGCCATGCCCTATAAAGAACGGCTTAGGGAGCTGAGTATGTTTAGTCTGCAGAAGAGAAGGTTAAGAGGGGACATGATAGCCATGTTTAAATATTTGAAGGGATGTCATGTTTGGGAGGGAGCAGGTTTGTTCTCTACTGCTCCAGAAACTAGGACAAGGAGCAATGGATTCAAGCTGCAGGAAAGGAGATTCCACCTGAACCTCAGGAAGAACTTCCTGATGGTCAGAGCTATCCAAGAGTGGAATATGCTGCCTCGGAGTGTGGTGGAGTCTCCTTCTTTGGAGGTTTTTAAGCAGAGGCTGGATGGCCATCTGTTGGGAATGGTTTGATGGGTGTTCCTGCATAGCAGGGGGTTGGACTGGATGGCCTCTGGGGTCTCTCCCAACTCTATGATTCTGTGATTCTAAGTGGATCTGGACATTCAAAAACCAATGGGAGCTGAGAGAGTTAAGGCTGTTGTTATTATTTGCTGTCAAGTCAACTTTGACTTACAGTGACCCTGTGAATGAGAGATCTCCAAAATCTGTGGTTATCTATTGCCCTTTCCAGGTCTTGCAAATTCAGGACCACAGCTTCTTGACTGGCTCAATTCACCTGTAGTAGGGTGTCCCCGTTTTCCTATTGCCTTCCACTTTGCCAAGCATTACCATCTTTTCCAATGAGTCAAGACATGTCCAAAGTACAATGGCATCAGTTTAGTCATTTCTACTTCTAGTGAGAGTCCAAAGCTTGATTTGTTCTAAGACTCATTCATTTTGGAGAAACTTAAGGCTGAGCTGAATAAAGAACCTCTTGGTTTACAGCTTACACTGTATGATTGTGTTAAGAAGCATACACTTAAAATGGTATAAGAGATTTCATCTCTGTAGAGGACCCTGAGAATTGTAGTCTACTCCAATTGTTCTCAAACTGTGGCCCTCCAGATATTTTGGACTTCAGTTCACAGAAGTCTCAGCCAGGAGGTCAAATTCTCAGGCACTCTGGGAGTTGAAGTCCCAGATGTCTAGAATGTCAAAATTTGAGGATCTGTGGTCTTCGTCTATAAGGGAAGCTAGTGATCTCTAAAAGAAATTTTTTTGCTTCCTCCTAATATGGCATTGTGATTCTCTGTGGGGTGCCAGAGCAGTTGAACTGATATAAAATTCTGGCATAGTGTGATTGTTCCCACAGGTTATCATGGTTATGTGGAAAAAAATGCTGCTTTTTTTTTAAAACAAAAGGCAAAGGCATATACAGTTGGGTCTCCATATTCACTAGGGTGAGGGGCACAGGACTCCCACAAAAGTGGAAAAACAGCAAATATCAAAATGGGGGGGCGAGGCATGGTGGGAAGAGTGGGCACCCAAGGTCCAAACCAGGTCAGGAAAAGGAAAGGGGAAAGGGATGGATTGGCCTGGTGGCCCTATACTTCCCTCTCTCTCTCTCATCCATCTCCTTCCTTGTGGGGGGTGAGGCCCTGGGGAGGGTTTGTGAAGCTGAGAAATTGGGCTGCCAGGCAGCTGCTGGTGGAGAAGGAAGAGAACCAGCAGCCTGATTGGAGCTGCTGAGAAGGAATGTTCCTCAGAAAAAAACATTTGAGGTGGGGGAGCAAGGGTTGGAGAAACTCACAGATAATCAAATATGTGGAAGTCAAAGCTGCACATATGGAGAGCCAAATGTATAGTTGTAATCTTTCTTGGTATCACCTTCTTCCAGAGATCAGGTTAAATTCAAATCCTTTCGAAGTTGTGCAAGTGCCTGCCTCAAACTGGTATTTTGTAGATGCAGAAATGTTTGTGACAGTCGTTGCATGACTGAAAATGTTTCATGGGCAGCAGCTACATCTTTGTGATGCAAAGGCTGTCAGGAAGTGCTCAGGCCATCACATAGACAGACACTTAGGAGCCTTCTGATTTTGACATCTGCTATGAAGTATCATGATTAAGTTGTTGTGGAGCAGCAGGGACAAGAGGGCAGTGAAATTACCTTCCTTTTTGCAGCCATTACAGCAATCTGCACAGTGCTGTTGTTGTTGTTTTTATTGGTAAAAGCAGCTTTTGAATTTCACTGTAAATTGACTTCATTGTTATATTTATTACCCCTTTACTGCATGGAAAAGAAGCCCTTAGTTGCCAGCTGGGATTCCATAATTCTGTAGTGAAAACTGCATGGGAAGAACGTGTCTCTAAAATTCCTTGTGTAGAAGGAAAGGCAGGGGGAGGGAGGAATGAAATTTTAAACAGCCGCTACTTTATTCAGAGCTCCTCTTTTACCCAAGGTGACCTGGGAGTGCTGAAGTGCATTAAGTATTCATTTTCTCAAACAGCTCATGGCATTGTCTTTGATCCCCCTTAAACCTTGCTACAAAATGGAGCCAATTATGCATTTGGGGTGGGTTTTAAATAACACTCCTTCTCCCTTAATGGCAGTGAAATAGGAACTTGTCGAAGCATCAGACAATAACTAATGCTTTGGGAAAGTGGAATACTGGGCCCACAGGTGAAGGGATGACAGAACAAGGCATGGATCTAATCCTATCTCATTTCTGACCACAGTCTGAAAAGCAGGAGTCAGCCTCAGGAGTAGACACTCATATTTCTGGAGTAAAACCTTACCTGGTGTTGACTATGTTACATGTGTGCTAATGTAGCAATGGGTTTAAAAACTGAACTAATATCGTCCAAGAAGGCTCTGGTTCAGATCTCTATCTGCTGCGGAAGTCACCTGAAGGCCTTGAGCTAACCGCTCTTCTTTAGCCTCTATTAGTGTGACTATACTCACCTACCTTGCAGGATTGTCACATTGTTGTGTGCCTTCATGTCATTTCTGACTTATGACAACCATAAGGCAAACATGTCACAGGTATTTATTGGCAAGATTTGTTCAGAGAGGTTTGACTTTGACTTTGCCTTCCTCTGAGCCTGAGATAGTGTGACTTGTCCAAGGTTATCCAGTGGGTTTCCATGGCTGAGCCAGGATTTGAACCCTGATCTCCAGAATCATAACCGAGTGCTCAAACCGCTTCACCATCTGCTAAAGCTTTGGGTGAGGTTCAGAAATTAACACATATTTTGATGGATCCTAGCAACCCAAAGCTTTTGCAGCAGCAATGTCTAGTGGAAGCCATGCCCTATGAGGAACAGCTTAGGGAGATGGGGATGTTTAGTCTGCAGAAGAAAAGGTTAAGAGGGGACATGATAGCCATGTTTAAATATTTGAAGGGATGTTATGTTGAGGAGGGAGTGGGCTTGTTTTCCACCGCTCCAGAGACTAGGACAAGGAGCGATGGATTCAAGCTGCAGCAAAGGAGATTCCACCTGAAGCTCAGGAAGAACTTCCTGACGGTCAGAGCTGTCCAGCCGTGGAATATGCTGCCTTGGAGTATGGTGGAGTCTCCTTCTTTAGAGGTTTTTAAGCGGAGGCTGGATGGTCATCTGTTGGGAGTGCTTTGATGTGTGTTCCTGCATAGCAGGGGGTTGGACTCGATGGCCCCTGGGGTCTTTTCCAACTCTATGATTCTATTATTCTAATTTATAGAAACCCCATAAATTTCATAGGGTTCTCTTAAGCAATGACTATGCAGAGATGATTTTGCCTGTTCCTTCATCTAAAATATAGCCTATAGCACCTCATTTTAATGATTTCACATGCAAGTACTAATCTGGCCTGATCTTGCTTAGCTTCCAAGCTCAGATGGGATCCGATGCCTTCAGGGTGTCTAGTGGCACGTGTTGTTTCTTACCCTCCAACATTTCACAGGTAAAAACCAGGACGTATGTGGCCAAGCAACATCAAAGTGGGATCAAAATGAGAAATTAATAATGAGAAAGGACAGGCAAGCCAGGAAAGGTTGCACCAGTTTGCTTTTGCCCAAGCCTACTGGGAAGGGCAAGATTCCACCCCGTCTTCTCCCTCTGCTGTACTAATTGAGCGCAAACTACTTTTGCATTTTGAACTCAGTTTGCAGCAATTGAAGTAAGGACAAAGGGGGAAAGTGGAAGGAGGAGAGAGAAATTGCAACATTGTAAGAATGATAGAAAAAGCAGGATGACAGAGGAATTGATCAAGGTTGTTCTTGCAAAATCAGGATAGATGGAGAACATGTTGTTATAAGAATTGCAAGGTGTAGAAGTGTCTGTTGTTATTACTGTCAAAAGCCATGCTTAACATTAATCATAATCCCCTTATAAAACCAGACATAGGTACCTTGGTTGGCAATTATTTTTAAAATCAACAGTACATGGGAATTTATGTTGTGTTAATTGCGGGGTTGCATTTGTGGACGTGTAGTTTCAACCCATGGTGGCTTAATGCTGGGAAGGGAAATTAGCTCATGATAAGAAAGAGGCAAAGGAGAAAATAAGAAAGTGTGTTCCTGAAAGCTAGTGCCCTATTTGTAAACTGGGTTTTGCAAGAAGTTGACTTTATCAGGCCAGATGGCTGCACAAATGTTTTACACCTCACAGCTTCTGAAAGGGAACTAGTATGGAAAAAATGTGTAAGCCAGAGATGTGAAATACAGCATTTCCATCCTTCCTGCTTCCCTTCCCCTCCAGCTGTTCCAGGAGAAGGGAACGTGCTACTCAGTTAGTCATGTCTTAACACCTAAAGCTTCTCTTGGACACCTGTGTCATTTTAAAAAGGCTGCCTGTGGATGAAATCTAGGAGGTAACAAAGGACATCCATATAAAATTCAATATTTCAAAGATATCTTTCGATGAAGTCTTCTCATGGGAGAGTGCTGCCTAATAGGCAGAGCTTGGAAATGATACTTTTTGGACTACAACTCACACAATTCCCTGGGAAATATGGTCACCGGTCATGACAGGTGGAGATTCAGCCAGTTGTTGTCTGAAAAAGAAACTTTGTCTAGCTCTGGTAACAGTTCTATTCATTCCATGTTAAATACAAGCCAAGTTAGCCCAGACGCAGCTACTGCAGTCCTGGCTCAAAGATGTGCAGCATTTCAAAATTGTTAAGCTGAGTGCTTAGCAAATAAGATTTCTTGCATGTTGTCTCTGGTTTCGTAATGAAATTGATCTGTCAGCTGAGGCTCCCAGATGTCTGAGCTAAACAGTTCTGTGAGTTAACTACATATGCGCAGGAGTGAGCAAGGTTGCTTTCTTAATGAATTTTCCTTCCTGTTATTATAAAGCTAATTGGCAAATTAGAGTAGGAAGTGGTAAGATTCTGCTTAAACAGCTGGCCAAGAGGAGGAACAAAACTGAGAACTCATCCAGCTTTTGATTTCCATATATGAATGCATGTAAGTTGCAAAGCTTGTATCACCTTCTGTGACCAAGGCTAAGAATGTAACATCCAACCCTAAAGTACCACAGCTAAGCTCCTTGGAGGGAATAGTAATTGCACACCAGGAGGGCAAACACACAATCTCCAAATGCTATCACTTGTGTAACGGCTTAGTGTGTGGTGTATATGTGTCTTCACCAGTCAACTTATGGGAACCCCATGAATTTCATAGGATTTTCTTGGGCAAGGGATACTCATAGGTGGTTTTTACAACCCGTAACTTTAGGCCACATTAAGCAGTGAGCAGTCTCTCAGCCCTGATCAATTACTGTGTTTCTTTTCACTTTTCAGACACGTTTGCCAGCAAAGTGGCAGCCATCCAGGATCAATATGCAGACGCTTCCATCGGCAATGTCACTGGTAGCAACGCTGTGAATGTTTTCCTCGGGATTGGCGTTGCTTGGTCCATCGCCGCCATCTACCACGCAGCCAACGGCAACTCCTTTGAAGTCCAGCCAGGCACCCTGGCTTTCTCCGTCACCCTCTTCACTATATTTGCTTTTATCAGCGTCGGCGTGCTCCTCTACCGGCGGAGACCGGAGATTGGAGGTGAGCTGGGTGGGCCACGGACTGCCAAGCTTCTGACCTCATGCCTCTTTGTGCTCCTTTGGCTCTTGTACATATTTTTCTCATCTCTGGAAGCCTACTGCCACATACAGGGCTTCTAAAAGAACTCTTGGAAGATAGTATCTTTATGTATCTATAGAAAGAGAGAGAAAGATATAGGTATATAGAGATAGATCTAACATTATTGAACAGAGGAAGAAAAGACATTTGCCATGTTCACCTATCTACTGATGGAATGTAGCTTTGCAGGAGGAGTTTGAAATCTGCAGGATTCTTCACTGGGGGCAGCGTCACACAAACGGAGGCACAGATGCAGGGGTATCTCTGCAGCTCACCTTACAAGATCATGATTGGAGTTACTTTGCATTTTCCTTTTTCCCTCCCTGTTTAAGGCTCAATCTGATTTCAGTGAGGGTTGATTGGAAGGACAAAAGGCCGCATGAGGATGTATCATATTGAGCAGGTGACTGAAAAGGAGAGTTCTTGACTTTATTTACCAATATCTTTGTTGCCTTCTTCATAATTCAAGAACAAGCCGAGCCATCACCCTAAAAAAAAAACACATGTGAGTCTGGAGTGACATGCAAAGTCCAAGGGATTTCCAATCCCATGCTGTTTTGTTTATTGGGGGAGCTGTTTGGGGGGATAATAGGAGTTTGTTTTCATTTTTTCTTCACTGAACCCAATCACTCCCACTTACTGTCCAGCTGTTATAAGAGTATCTTATGTTGAAATATCATACATTGCCCATTCTGATTTTTTTCAGTGTTCCCTGATGATACACCCGGTCCCCCCTTTTAAAAGAGAAAATCAACCTTCTGAAACAATATCTAAACAGCACTCCATTCACTCCAAAACTGTGGATTACAAAAAATGTGCCCAAAGCCCTAAATGTCCACCTCCTCCTGCTTGATATCATACCTTGTCAGATTAATTTCATTTCTTCCTGTGCCCTTCCCTCACCTTGCCAATCTTTGCTGCTGTGCTCCTTCTCATACGACAGTTTGGGAATGCTTTCATGGTACTTGTTGTAACACTTTGCATGAATGAAGCAAACCATAATCTGTAATATAGCATTGAGTAGCGATAGTCTGTTCAGTGATGCTGATTGAACATTGAAGAAGTGAGCATGTTTTCTTTCCATGTCTTTTCATTTCATTTCTTTGCATTTCTTAAAATGAACACAGTAATAGGCAGGAAATGGTCAGTATACTATTGCTCTGAGTAAAGTCCTTGCAAAGCAATAACTAAGGCCATTTCCGCATTAGTCTGTTATAGCACGATGATTCCACTTTCAACCTCCTATGGAATCCTGAGGTTTGCAGTTTTGGGAGTGGCCCCTCCCGAAACTGCAAACCCCAGGATTCCATAGGAGGTTGAAAGTGGAATCATTGCGCTATAACAGACTCATGCGGAAATGGCCCAAGAGTTTGTGGAGATGCAGGTATGTACTTTTTGTGGGAATGTTTGTGCAAAACACGCCATGTAGAGACCCTTTGAGAAAGGGATGAAACTGTCAGCCAGCTACAACAGGATGGAGCCGGTGGCCTGTCTACACCAGTACGAGAGCTTGGAAATTTTATTTTTTTGGATAAAAAGTTCCAGAAGCCCCACCCAACCAGCATGACCAGTGGCCATTCCACCTAGAGGATTCTGGGAGTTGTAATCCAAAAAAAGTTACTTTTCTAAGCTCTACCTAGTACTGTCTCCCCTGGCTGGCATTGAAGACTGTCCAAAAGTAGAGTTGATTTTTCCAGCTCTGCTGTCATTTTAAGTGGAGACTCAGTGGATTGAACTTTCTACATACGAAAGCATGCTCTCTGCGACTGAGCCATGGATGAGTAAAGCCCCACTTTGTGACTAGTCTGTACAGACTAAGTGAGGCTTATATGCTGTCCATGCAAAATATGAGGAACCAGGTAGATTCTTAAGTCAGCAGAAATACTCTTGAGCTATTTTTTTCCAAGTATCAGTTTTCATCCATGTATTTATGCTGCATTTGCTCCTGACTTCAGGTAGCTGATGCCAAAACCTTGGGCCTCTGTACTTTCTCTCTCTCTGCTGCAGCTCTGTGGAAATCTGCAGGCTGATCTGGTCTTCCTGAAGGGCACCTTGAAGACAGACTGATTCAAAGTCAGTCCCTTTGGGTGGATTTTTAACATGCCACTAACCCATTGGCCTTCAGAACAGCAAAGTGTCCTAGTTAGAAAAAGGTGGCGTTATCTTGCATCACCTGGCAGCGAACACATGTATTCTTAGGGAACTAGAGATGTCATTTAACGAGTGTTATTTATTATTTGTCCATTGCAGACAATGTATTCAAGCACTGTACAATGCACAGAGAAGTACCAAAAGAACCCTTTTGCTTGGGTAATATCATCATCCACCACATAGATACAGTGCTAAGGACCCATCGGGTGATACTTCCTTTGCAACTCATTTTGTTAATTTATTTATCTTTTTTCACCCACTCTTTCTCTTTCCCTCCCATGCACACTAGTTTTTAGTTTATGAGATTCTTCCCCCTACCTCGTCTCCCTCCAGTGCTCATGGAAGGAGGAAGCCATCAACAAAGAGCTCAGCCCGAGGAAAGCCTCCTTCTCTTTACAGTACTCCCAGGGAGTTATGGAAGGAGCCATGAAATCAGGTCTAGGGAAGACCACAAGTAAGTGGGAAAGAGGAGGGGAGGGCCACCACTACCTGGCAGGAAGTCCCAAAAAGGAATGGGTGGGACAAAGGTAGACCCAAGGAGGTAGCTATGGGAGGGCAAAATGGAGGCATGGTCCCCTAGATAAGACTTTTAAGCCTCCCAATGGGATTTTCTTTTAGTCTCCAAATTTCTTGCAGAGCAAGACACTGAAAATTTTTCATCTTCAAGCCTCACTGATTAAGCTGTACTAGGTTGACTAACCCAACCATTCTGCTCTCACCATAACCCACCCTGGAAACTCATAGATCTTGACCACTAAATGAATGAATATGAATGATAAGAGCAAAATGGCACTGTGAATAATTTTTAAGAAAATGCAGAAGGGTAGCAAAAGCTATTTCCACCTTTTAAAGTTTAAAAAAACAAAGGGAACCTGTCCCTGCAGTTCTTTTGGGCCAGAACACCAGCTGCTGCACGGAAGAATCATTTTTACAAAATGTAGGCATCAGAGCAGTGGTACATTTGCTACAATAGAAAACCTAATCCTCCTGTTTTATATAATGACTGAAAGAAGGATGCATCCAGGGAAAGTGACTTTCTGGGGGAAAATTTTTCTGTTCTTACTATTTACATATTTCTAACTAGATTTGTGTACCATATATACAGTCCAGCTCCATTAAATCTGTGGTAATTTTGCCAGTATAGTGAGCCAGAGCTGGATTTTTTCATGGCTTTAGGGGCAGTAGTACGTAGGTACATCAAGCCATGCTCAAGAATTTCTCCATTCATCTCACTGGAAAAGCAAATAGTCCTTGCACATCAGTTTGTGCAGGCTGAGATATGTCTGTTGAGGTGAATAAGGAACACTGTGGACACAATATGCTTCATCAGTCCTGGGCTTCATTATCTGTGGTTGCAGGAAATACCCAACAGTGAGGCCAGATTCTTAGCAGCAACTTCAGGTCCACCTGAGGATTCATTGATGTAATCTTGATGGCATCACATAGTTGAAAAGGATGCAGGCTAAATTTTGAACCATCTGTGGAATGCTTGAATTGTGCATTTTTCTTTTGAACATGGAATGAATAATAATTTTTTTCCTGTAAATCGGTTTTCATTTTTGAGAGTTTTTCCTCCCTGTTTGGTTTCATTTGATTTTGTTCATTTGGGGGAGGGAGAAGAAAATTACGCAATGATTTGGGTTGTTCAGGGATACTGTTGTTGTTATTATTAATAATATTATTATGATTGTGTTTGTGTAAAATTATTTCATTTCATCTGTTTGTTTTCCTTCATTTTTATTTGCGTGTATTGTGCACAATAACAGAGAGGCAGTGAGTGCACTGATTGTGATCAATGGTACACTGAGGCACAGAAAATAAAAATAATAATAATAATTGGTTCTGATTTGAAAATTGGTATTGTGGCATTTTCCCAGCACACTGCCTCATTTCATCTTTCATTGACTCTTCTCATTCATTTCATCCTTGAACTGTGAATTGCTGTGTTTCTTCCATGGACCAGAAATGTAAAAATCCCTAAAAAAACTTTGGATCTTACTTGCAGATATCATTGCCTGAATATGAACCATAATGCTGATAATTTTCCCATGTAGAAACTCCAGGTACACAACACATTCAGAGAAACAGCTACTCATTTGCTTGTTTCCCCACAAAAAACACAGACATTCTTTCAAAACAATTCTTATTCTACAGTATAGCACTCCTTCAGAATAAATTCTACAGAATAGCACTCTTTCAGACACATTCAAAATATCTCAGAATCTGTACACATAAAACTATCAAATTAGCTTTCTTCATGCCATATAAGGAGTAGACATCTATGTACCAGTAGATATCTATAAAAGCCGTGGATTGTTTCCAGACCTGAGTTTCTTTTCATGAAACATAACAACAAAACCTGGATTTTGCTCCAAAATTCCCATTGCCATGAAAACAGTGATAGACAAAATTTGAAATTGGGATTCTTGTCATTTTTCCTTTGGCATTTCACAGTGTTGTCACATTACACCTAATACCATCTTTATCAGTCGGCTGCTCTGCTGTGCTTTCAGACTCTAAGGGAACAATCCTTTTGTGGTTTAACTGCTGGTGTCATTGCTGGGGACTCCGAGGAAGAGAAGAGCAGCCAACCTTTGTAGGACTTAAACCCTTCCCCTCTCCACTTTTACTTGTGAATCCCCCCCTTTTTTTTTTAGATTGTAAACCTGAGGGCAGAGAACTTTCAGATTAACAATTGGTAAGCTGCTCTGGGAGCCCTTTTGGCTGAAGGGCAAGGTATAAAACTCTCCATAAATAACAAATAATTTGCTCAGGCAGAGAGGCAGGGATTGTCTCTTGGGGTCACATGGTTAGATTCAGGCAAGCTGGTACGCAACATAGATGATGCTCTCATACCGCATAGCTCAGTCAGTTTGACGTGCTACAGAATGGCACAAGGAATAAGGTACCCGAGTCCCGACACTAGTTTATCCCCACTCTGGCAATTTAGAGGGTATGGATCTCCATCACTCTACCCCCTAGAGCTAAAGCATTACTTTCATGAAGAATGATGGTCATGACATGCCAGTGCCATACACAACTGAGCCCTAAAGCTTCATCCTGCCACAACTCAGTTATGGATGACTTGAAAAGCCATTATATTTATTATTACATTTATTCTTCTTTAAAGTCAATTTTCACACTCTGTTATTCTCATCAGGATGAAAAAAGAAGTCCCTTTATGGTGGCTTTTCAACACAAAGGGACATTCTCAGTCGCAACCAGGACTATGAGTAGTTGCACCCAAGTAGCTGCACAGACCCAGAGCTTGGGAAAAATACTTTTTAAGACTGTAGCTCCCAGCAGGCTGGGAGATTCTCGGAGCTGAAGTCCAAAAATGTCACTTTTCTAAGCTCTGTGGACAACAAAAGCACAGTACATATGCTTATGAGTTTTGTATGGAAAACATCTTGCCTTAGAACATGTCACTTGGTAATCTTGGTGTTGCTTTGAGCATTAAATTACCTTATACCTTGCACAGCCACTGTCTATAAAGGTTTTAAAATTATAGACGTTGCTTTATTTGTGGCACAGAAACCAGCAGGCTGCTTGCTGCTAACATTTAAGTTACTTATGCAACCAAAAAAAAAAATCACACATCCCTGTTCCTTGCCTTCCTACCCCCTCGCCATGCGCATGTGCACAAACACACATGCACAGAGGGTGATTGTCTTTGTCACATTATTGTGTGCTTCTTTGAAGTGTTCATTGCTTCTCCTTATGATAGCACTTTCATAAAGCTTGCAGGAAAAAGCTCTCCATGGAAAGAAAGTTCATATTTAATTAAACACCACATGAGCGGTTTGTTCTGCTAGGAAAACCTTACTAGAATCAACAGGGATACCTGGAAAGCTCTTAAGCATTAGCAGTGTTATCTTTGCCAGTTAAAAATAAATGGAGTGCTTAACATGCTCCCACTAGCGCTGCGGAGATAAAATCTGAAGTGCATGTGTTCCTTATGACAGTCCTCATATCAGCATGTCCATGGAGAGCCCAAAAAGGCAAGTAACTGTCTTGACCCTGGGGGCCTTTTCATGCTACACATTATAAGGGTATGACTCCACTTTAATTGCCATGTCTGCATCCTATGGAATTCTGGGATTTGCAGTTTGAGAAGGCCCTAGAGCTCCCTGGCTGAGAATTCTAAACGCCTCTCCTCAAACTACAAACCCCAGGATTCCATAGTATATTGCCACTGTGATCAAAGAGGAATCATAGCACTATCATTTCAGAGTGTGAAAGAGCCATTAGACAAACAGGTGATAATAGGTCGGAAGGTAGACAGGACTGAGTATACGCTTGTATGTGTATTATATGTGTATGTAATTACCATGTACCTCAAAGTCAATAAGCTACTTATATGTGAAGCTAATGGCTCTGAACTGCCTATTAACACCTGGCTACCACTATATGGAGTTTTTTTCATTACAACAGGAATAATTCCCAACAACATATAGACCATTTCTGCACTACACTGTTATAGTGCTATTAATCCACTTTCAACATCCTGTGGATTTGGATCCTAGGGAGGGGCATTGAGAATTTTCAGCCAGAGAGCACTTTGGCCTCAGTAAACTACAAACTCCAGAATTCCACAGGATGTTGAAAGTGGAATAATAGCACTATAACAGTGTAGTGTAGAAATGGCCACACTGCTACAGTGCAAGGATTGCAACTCAGAGAGAACAAGGAAGCCAGATACCATTGTTCTGCCAATCAAATTGTCATGACACTTTATAATTCCTGTAAGCCCTGGCTCCATTATACCAAAAATTGCTACATAACATTACCGGATAGAGGCAGCCAGACCAGAGTACGCGGAGTAAGGTAAAACTAGGAAAAATATAGTTTGTGACTATATATGTGAAAGACCCTCCCACATTTTACAGATGAAAACAGGGACAGACATATATAGCCAAGCAACATCAGAGTGTGGTCAAGACGGCAAAATGAGGAAGGATAAACAAGGTAAAATAGGCTTAAGTAGTGTCCTGAGCCTACAGGGAAGAGCAAAATTCTGCTCCTTCCTGTCCTCTCTCCCTGCTAAGGCCATTTCCGCACCAGATTATTATAGTGGCATTACTCTACTTTCAACATCCTATGGAATTCTGGGGTTTCCAAACCCCAGGATTCCATAGGATGTTGAAAGTGGAATAATACCACTATAACAGTCTGGTGCGGAAATGGCCCAAGTTAATTGAGCGCAAACTGCCTCTGCACCTTGAACTCAGTTTGCAGCAATTGAGTTAAAGAGAGGACGAAGAGGAAAAGTGGGAGGAGGAGGAGAGAGAAACTATGACATTTTAAGAGCGCTGAAAAGTTGGGGTGGCAGAGAATTAATCAGGACTTTTCTTGCCAAAGTGGGACAGTTGTGGGATATTTTTACCAGATATATAGGGTTAATCCATGGTTGCTGGGCAATGTATGAAATCTCATTCAGGAACAAAATATTGGCCTAGCAAGGAAAAAAAAAGGCTTCCATCAAGGAATTCCATCTAAAATAGGAAAGTTACTTCAGATACTATGCTAAGCTTGCTAAGTGCTGGGGAGAGAGTTAGAGGAGGACAATCTCAGAAGGAAGTAAAGCCATCCCTATGTGATGCCACTCCCTAAACTACAAACACCAAGTTTCCATAGGATGTTGTCATGGTAGTCAAAGTGGGAAGCAGAACAGAGAATCTAGAGAAGACACTTATGGAAGCTCAGTCCAACCACCACTGCTGGTCCCATAGATTTCATTGGTTCTTTCTGAAAACCACTGTTGCCCATTCTCCATTCACAAAGAGGCTTATGCGTTTCTCCCGTTGTCATACACCTCTTCCATACATGCGTATTTATGTCAGCTTTAGCATGCAATTATATTCATTTGTATTCAAACTACCACAAAAAGTAACTTTCCGAGCTCTTCACAAAGGCATAGCTATGTCTTGCAGTTGCAGCATTTGGTAAAGTTACTTTTTTCTTAACTGGCTTTTTGGTTGATGGATTTAAGGATTGTATTGCCCAAAACTATCTTTTCCAAGTAGTTCACACTAACTGATTCTTTCTCTCTGTGTGCTTAGATTTGACTTGCAATCCACCTGCCAACAAATTTGGCCACCACTACGTTAGAAAAATCTGTTGCCCTTAAACACTGCCCAAGTGCTGATGCATTAATATTTAATTCAGCAGCAGGAGAAGGAAGGATGGCAGTAATGTGGGAATTAATGGGGTTCCTATCTATCATTTATGCAGCCTTTTTAATTTCAGGAATGTTTTACAGTTTTAACTGCATTCACCTTGGCAACACCTCCCACTTAGGTTGGCCCAAGACTTTTCATCCTGAAGCTAAATTAGTCCAAACAGCATCCATCTTACAATAAAAATGCATCAATAAATAACTGGAAGGTTGTCTTCCAGTAAAAGTATCCACCCCCATCTGCTGCCTGAATCATGCCCCCATGCACTGTCTTAATACAGGCTTCCCTCACTTATCTGGCCATTTCCGCACTAGATTGTTATAGCGCTATCATTCCACTTTCAACATCCTATGGAATCCTGGGGTTTGCAGTTTGCAAAACCCAGGATTCCATAGGATGTTGAAAGTGGAATGATAGCGCTATAACAGTCTAGTGTGGAAATGGCCATCTGACAGGACACTGTCAGAAAACAGAATTGGTTGAAAAGCAGAATCCATGTACTATACTGTAAAGAGCATGAAGGAGGAGCATGGAGGCTTTGCTTGGGACCAGTCACAGGCACACTGCTAGCAAAGTCTCTCAGCTGGGTTGGCACCTTTTCCCCCTTCTCAGCTCTCTTTGCAAGCAGCACATGCACACAAGTGGTCCCATGTGAGCCTCCATAGCCAAGAAGAACTGATGAAAGAGTGGCACCTCCACCAAATTACTGGAACCTGTTGAGTCATCAGATAGCAGGGTGTCGAAAAGCAGGGTCTTGCTGCACCACAAAAAGCCACAACTCTGAAATCACTGTTCTTCCCATTTTGCCAATTGGAAATGGAGGCTGCAGTCCTATACATGTTTGCCTATGAGCAGGTCCTTTTTGAGCTCAATGAAAGTGAGGCCCTTTCCCCAGCTTATCTTCTTGCAGTAACATCTGGTGGCAATCCTGGCAGTGGCTCTGCTGGGAGAGGAGCATGATGGCAGCACTCCCCTCTGCACGGGACTTGCTCCCTGCAGAAGGGAGCATGATGGAGACAGCATAGTGAGGTACTTTCCCAGGCTGTACTGGGACAGGAAGCACTGCCACGACACTTCCTGCCCGTCCGCAGGACAGCTATGTGTGGGATGGTGGTGCGATTGCTGGTCACTGACAGGGAAAACTTGTCAACGATTTAACCCGCGATTGTGCCATCTGGGGATGGAAGAGGAGTGGATGGCAGGATGGGAGGGTGATGTGGAAAGGGCCTCTTTTTTTAACAGATCTGTTGTGAGTGTGTAAGGCAGATTTTAATACTGTGGCAGGGTTGCTGTTTTTCTAAGGTTAAGTAACTTGCCTTGTCTCGAATATTTGCTGAAAGGGTTTAGGAAAGCAAGCAGCTCATCACAAGAAGTTACCATGCCAAGATCACTGGTCCCCTCTCTGTTCCTCCATGATTCTCTTCCAAGTACTTGAGGGTAACCTGTCTTTTACAAACTATGAAATAATAACCTTCCCCTTCTCATCCTGCTCCCTCCTTCTCTTGCTCAGATTTAAAATGGATGCAATTTACTTATAAATTATCACAAACAAACCTAAGAGGTTCTTTGTTCCATCAATTAACTGAACTCAGTGAGGCAGAATAACTACTGCCCCTGGGAATAGTCTAAAAAGGCAGGGGAGGTGAGCAGAGAAGGGCTGCCTTCCTTTATTATCAGGGTTAAGAATACTTTGCAGTTCAATTATGTAAGATGCACTAGAGGCAACTGAAATGGGGGAAAATACACTATAAAGTACACGGAATGTCAAGAACAAAAGGGGCACATTAAGCAAACTGAGTTAAAAGTGAAACAAAAACCGCCATTGCTCTATACCTGTGTAAGATGGACAAAAGTCATCCTCCCACAATCCTGCCAAAACTTTGGGTGAGATTCAAAAATTAACAAGACATTTTGGTGGATTCTGGCAATCCAAAGTTGTGGCAGCAGGAATATCTAGTATAGATATTAAATTGGAATATCTAGTATAGATATTAAATAAGCCAGGTTGCATCAGGGTCTATGGCCATATCCCTACCAGCCAGGGTATAACTAACCCCCGCCCCCAAAGTCATCCAGGTCTAGAGCTTGAAAAAGTTGCCTTTTGGAACTACAGTTCCCAGAATATGCCAACCACCATGGTCAAGAGCTAAGCGTTATAGTTTGAAACTTTCTCAGGTTCTCATTCCTCTCCCAGATTGAAGCACTGAGTGCCACTTTGGGTCCCACTTTGGAGGAAAAGCAGGAAGTAAATGAAATAAATTAAAATAATACAGCTTTTTCACTCAGCACTTATGCAAGAGAGGGAAAAGCATGCTTCATTCCTCCCCTTTCCTATTTGTGCCCAAAGTTTCACAAGGCAAAGACAATTGCAATATTTGAGGAGACAGCAGCGCATGTTCTTCACCCAGCTTGGAAGCTGCTTGACAGATGGGTGTGCCAGCAAGCCAGACCCTGTTTGAATCTTCACTTTTTCCCCTCCTCTTTCTCCCTTCCTTAGACAGGCTTTATCCCTTTAATTAAAAAATGTATATATGGGTGATTACCCATCTATACATTGATTATTTGCCTCCTTTAAAAAAACATATTTTTTATGAAAGCTGCAAGACTACCCTTATGTTTAGAGAGAGATGATTATGAATATGAGAGCCATGTTGGATTAGACCAAAGGCCTATCTAGTTGAACAATCTGTTCAGTGGCCAGTGGCCAGTCGGTTGACTGTGGAAACCCACCAACAGTACACAAAGGCAACTACATCTTCCATCTTCTGTTCTGCTACAACGGATGCACGGAAGTCTATTGCCTCTCACACAGAAGGTGGCATATAGCCATCCCAACTTGCAGCCACTGATAAGCCTTATCTTCCAGGAGTCTTTCCAGTGCCCTTGAAAAGCTGTTCATGTTGGCAACCATTACTGCATCCTGTAGTAAAATATTCCACAAATTCTGTGTGAAGAAGTATTTCTCCTGCCCTGCATCTTTCATCTTCAGAGGCTAACCCTATTTTCCAATATTATACATTACCTTGGTGGCAGCATGCTTGTTTGCCCATCAATGTCTTCCACAACCAGTTTTTCTAACCATATTTTTCTTCAGAGGAGAGGAAAAGGGGTCCATTTCTATACCAAACATTCCAAGGAGGCTTCCAAACTGATCCTGCTAGCCCTGTTGTTTACAAAGGGTCTGCTTATCTTCATTCTTCATTATAATACCATTTCTAAACATTACTGAAGCCCTGTGTGAAGCCAAATTATTCCATTTATCCTTCTATTTGGGTTGCTTGTTTCGTTGCACTTAATGAGTCCAGAAAGCAGTGCAGAATAATTAACAGATACTTAGATGACTGAAAACACAATGTTTTTTTTTTTTTTTAAATAGCACACTATTCTCCCTTTTGGAATGCATAAGTTGTTGGTTTTTGTTTTTGTTTTTTTGCTGAAGCTGTTAATAAAATTCAGACGAAACTGTGCTCCTTTCACAGCCGAACAAGCTGCAAAGAAATTGTTTTGCTTGAAAATCATTCTGGGGGAAATTGCTATTTTGCTTAAACCATTGCAAACCTTTAAAATGCATCTTGCCAACACAGGGTAAATTGGGTTCTTCCGTGGGATTTCCTCATATTTATTCATTCAATCATATTTATTCATTCAATCACTCATAATTTTTTTGTTTAGCAAATAAATGACCATCTTGAAATGAAATGCTTTCAGTAATGTGGTAGAGCATGTATATAGACATGAATGTTAATCGCAGGCATCTTGTTAGCAATACAGGCAGGGCATAAATGCAACCTACACCCATGCATGTCTTTTTATGGTTGTTGGAGAGGAAAGAATTCACTACCTCCCTCACACAACTCTCATCCCCCCTCAAAACTCACCTCCTTCCTACAGGCTTTATCTCTTTCTACCACCATCTAGTGGCTTCTGGTGGGTATCAGAGAAGAACCTGACTATGTCCCTATAGCCGGAATCCTTTGGGAACTCCAGGAGGTCCTCCAAAGGTCCCCTGACATTGTCATTCTGCATCTGGCTATAGAGACATAACCAGATGCTTCTCCAGTGCCCCCTGCTCTCCACCAGCCACCAAACTGATATGGAAGCAGGGCCAGCAGTGAGAAGGCGAATCATGCAGAAAGGGAAGAGGGGAGATGGCATGTACTTAGAATCACAGAGTTGGAAGAGACCACAGGGGCCATGCAGTCCAACCCCCTGCCATGCAGGGACCACATCAAAGCATTCCCAACAGATGGCCATCCAGGCTCTGCTTAAAAACCTCCAAAGAAGGAGACTCCACCACACTCCGAGGCAGCATATTCCACTGCCAGACAGTTGTGACCATCAGGAAGTTCTTCCTGAGGTTTAGGTGGAATCTCTTTCTCTGTAGCTTGAATCCATTGTTCCTTGTCCTAGTCTCTGGAGCAGCAGAAAACAAGCCTGTTCCCTCTTCGACCTGACATCCCTTCAAATATTGAAACATGGCTATCATGTCCCCTCTTAACCTTCTTTTCTGCAGACTAAACATACCGAGCTCCTTAAGCCACTCTTCATAGGGCATGGCTTCCAGACCCTTCACCATTTTGATTGTCCTTCTCTGGACACGCTCCAGCTTGTCAATATTCTTCTTGAAATGAAGTGCCCAGAACTGGACACACTATTCCAGATGAGGTCTAATCAAAGCAGAACAGAGTGGTACTATTACCTCCCTTGATCTAGACACCATACTCCTATTGATGCAACCAAGAATCACGTTGGCTTTCTTGGCTGCCGCATCACACTGCTGACTCATGTTCATCTTGTGGTCCACCAAGACTCCTAGATCTCTTTCACACATACTGTTATCCAACCCCATGTCCCTCATCCTATATTTGTGAATTCCATTTTTTCTGCCAAAGTGTAGAACCTTACATTTCTTACATTACTTACATTACTTCTGCTTGGGCAGAACAGTTGCCTATCTTGAGGCAGGAGTTATTTTAAATAACATCAGGACCACTACACATTTTTCTAAATTTTTTGTTGTCTCTTGAAATGTTCTCTGCTAAAGATCTGGAATGAATAGATACTGTGAGCACAGTTAATTTATTTTGTGTGGTGGATTGTACAAAAGTCATTGTCCCCATTTAAAGGCTTCAGTACACTTTGATGTTATTCATAAAAGCTACCCTTCTTATTTTTGGCTCCTCTAAGCACAATAACTGAAGATAAGATCATTAAAAAGAGGAGCAGGGAATCTCTTCATTCCTCATGCCTCAAAAATGCAAAACAAAAAAACCCACAGAACAAACAGAACTATCTAGATTACAGATATAGACTGCAATTCATCATAGCTTATCACAGCATAATAGTCTTTTTTGAAGACCTACACTAGGCCAAGACACACACACACACACACACAGATTTACTATTAACATACTGCCTCTGAAGCCCCTCTCTCCACAAACATGTTGTGCCTCGTGGGAAGTGGACAGGATTGGAGGGGCACCTTGCTATGTTCCTGTAACCAGACACGGAATTATTACATTGGCACTGAGATCTGCCAGGGTCCTCACAGCATGGCTGTCATTATTTGCCTTCTGACTATGGGAACATAGCCAGACACGTCTTCAGTCATGCCCACTCCCCACAAGCCATGAAATGGTTGTGCAAGGGGGAAGCTTCAGAGGCTGTATGGTACATCCATGGTGGCCTTTAGATGTAGCAGAGGGAGGAAAGGAAGTGCCCACAAAAGGGCATATGAAGGTACAAGAAAAACTTATACATGCGGATGTCCCTAACAGGATTCCAGCTATAGATTCATTTAACAGACATTCAGTTTTCTAAAACACACTCTTGCTCTCTTTTTCTATGGATGGATGGGTGGATGGGTGGATGGATGGATGTGGGTAACCATGTTAAGAAAAGATTCTGTGTACTGTCACACACAAAAATGTTTTTTTGAGCTCTAATAACTAGGTACATACCTAAATACTCTAAAAGCACCAGATCATATCTGATCTTGGAAGCTAAGCAGGTCAGCCCTGGTTAGAACTTGGATGGGAGAGTGCCAATGAATATCAGGTGCGGCTGGCTATATTTCAGAGAAGGGAACTTGCAAAACCACTTCTGAGTATTCCTTGCCTAAGAAAACTCTATGAAATTCATGGGGTCACCGTAAGTCAGCAGGTGACTTGAAGGCACATACATACAGGCATGATTTACTGTGGAAAATCAAGTAATTATAGAAGCTTTCTGTGCCAGTGTAAACATAGCGCATCCAGAGAAAAATGTCCTTGCCAAGCCAGACAAGAGTTTGGGTTCAAAAGCAAAGAGGTACTGAGAACATAAGAGTCCTCCATTTGGCATGCCAGTGTTCCACCATTTTTTGTGTCAGTGGTCTTAAACAAATTGTCTACTGCCTCAGTGGGCAGGACTAGAATTAATGGGTTTAAGTTACAGGAGGGTAGATTTTGGTTGGATAATGAGAGACACTTCTTAATAAGAAGACTAGTGTTACAAGGAAAACTATTACTGAGGTTGCGCTGGCTCTCCCACCCTGGAAATCTTCAGCAGATGCCAGACAGATGTCTCTTGGGGATAATCTATCATTGTATACTCTCAGTGGTGGTGGTGAGATATTCAGCAATGGACTTTTTGTGGGAGTGGTCTAGGAGAGATTTCAGTCTGCAAGAGAAAAAGGTGGAGATCCCCAGATCCAAAAGATACAAGCAAAACTATATGTACTCTTCATAAAAAGATTTGTGCTTCACCCAGGCAATCAGACCTGACTCTGCAAACTCTACAATGACCTTAACAACTTGACATAATGACCTGAGTCTTACTGTTAGTCCTAACTAGAGTAAATCTATTAATTCTATTAAATTTACCTGCATGTTGACTTTCCATTCAACAATTGATAACAATGGTTTTCTCTAGATGGAACTCACAAACAGGATCCCAGACTGTGTATTTTAGTTTGCCTAATTAAGCCCACCTTGTTTTATTAATTGGAATGATTTACTCCATTTTTCCTCTAATCATAGGAAAGGGTAACAAGGGCATTGGGTAGAAATGCCTCAACTACCAGAAATATTACTGAAACATCCTTTTATTTAGCACTACTCAGATGTTTATCTTCACACATGTGTATGGTCTAGAAGCTTCATATGGCTTAGAAACTCATCTTCACATATCCATATGCTCCATTTTTAAAAGAATAGATGAAAGTTGAGATTCTCGGGAAAATGAAGTCAGCATCCAAATTCATCTCTTTGTTCGCAATCACAAATCAACTCACTCCACCCCCTCCACAGACTGGCCACTCTTGAAATGTCAGCCTTGTAAAATATCAACTGGGGAATGCAACAAGACAGGTTGGAAGTGTTTTCTGACAACTGATAATAGTGGAGTTTGCAATATCAGCCAGGAATGAACAATTAAGAGTGTCAGCAGGTTGCAGCTGTCACATACTGTGCTAGCAGTTTTAAGATGTTTTGGGGAGAACGTTGGTACCAGACTATTACTGTTGGCCTGAATCCCAAAGTCCCTGGCATGTACAAGGAAACCTTCCTTGTCCCCTAGCCATTCCTACCATTTCTCTTCCCTTTTTCTGGAGCCGCCCTGTGCCACATTCCATACGATTCCAGAGGGTACCTCAACATTTTAAACAGGAGTAGGTTGGCAGGGAAAGGCATAATTGCATTACTTGAAATTTGCTCATAATTCTTTGGGTCCACCTCATTCTTAGCATGTATGTATGTATGGTGTTTATCCTCTCTCGACTCACCAGGGTCCCAATGCGTAAGAGTATTTAAATCATTAAATACATAACTAAAGTAAATAAAAAGCAAGCTAAAATTCCTCTTTAAAATAGTTCTAAAACTGCAGACATTTCTTTTAAAAAGTTTAAAATGTTAGTTACCATCCTCAGAAAGATCCAGTGTAGTGTAATAGTTTGAGTGTTGAACTATGACTGGAGACCATAGAAATCCCCTGGGTACGTCACACTCTCTCAGCCTCAGAGGAACGCAAAGGCAAAGCCGCCTTGAACAAATCTTGCCAAGAAAACCTCATGATAGGGTCACCTTAGGGTTGCCGTAAGTTGGAAACAACTTGAAGGCACACAACAACTACTACTACTACCTTCACCCAACACAATGCTTGAAAAATTCCTTTTTAAGTTACTATTCTGAGAATTTTCCATCCAGCACAGCCATGGTAGCTGGAGGATCCTGGGAGTTTTAGTCCAAAAAAAAAGAACTTTTCCAATTTCTTATGGAAAAATGTTGGTAAAGTAATTTGTAAAGTCAGAACAATACACTATGCTGCTCTAACTATAGAGTACTCTCCTGGGCCCATACAATTTGCAACTACTCAACCATCCCCTCAAAGATTATTAAAGAGCTTTTTCATTAATTTCTGGTGAGGGGGCACTACATCAAAAAGGCCAGAGCTTCCGCTTAGCCTGTGGTGTGTGTCTGCTTTCTTTACTAGAGTTAATCATTGCAAAATGAGCCCCTTTTATCACAAGGCAATGAGCCACTTCTTTACTTTTCATGTTATTACTTATACCTATAGTTCTAAGGGCCATTTTATTTTTAAAAAAACCTTCTTTTTTCCCTTCTCTTACCCTTTTTTCATGGCTGAATTCTTTCATAACATCACAGGGCGCATCATTCCTCCATTTTCATTCATCTATAAATTTAGTGCCACTTCAGTACTTCCCACACACTGGAAGGTTCTCCCCTTGCTCATCTCCCATAAATCAACTTTCCCCAACTCAATTCTCCCCTTCAAATGTCTCCAACTACAACATTCAGTATCCTTAGGTTCATGCCCGCAGCTATGGCTGATTGTGTTATAGTCCAAAGTTACAAAACCAGGGAGTGCTGTCAGATTATTGTATGCCTTCACATCATTTCTGACATATGGCAACCCTAAGGTGAACCTATCCTGGGCCATTTCCGCACTAGACTGTTATAGCGCTATTATTCCACTTTCAACATCCTATGGAATCCTGGGCTTTGCAGTTTCAGGAAGGGTCTCAAAGTGGAATAATAGCACTGTAACAGTCCAGTGCGGAAATGGCCAAAAAAGCAAACAAAACTCAGATATTACTGAAAGCCATTATGAGTATTCTGAAACCAAATCTAGAGGGAAGATTTACTTCTTTCAAACTGAAAGCACATAACAAATTGCAGGAGGTAGCAGGAGGTCTTTAGACCTGTATTTCCAACTTCAAAATGCAGTAAAAAAGAGCCCTGCTGTGTTTAGAAGACCTGATAATTTTGCTAAAAGGGCTCCTTCACACTTGCCCCCAAAGTCTTGCCTTGATGGCGCCACTGCTTTTTGGAACCATTTGCACACTATTATCATTCATTACTGTCATTTACTGTTTACTGTTATTTACTGTTATTTACTTATTTATGATATTCCCTTTCGTTCCCAAAATAGGACTCAAGCTGGCTTATAGAAATGAAAACAAAGGCCTAAAATCCATTGTTAGTGGCAATTACAGTAGACCCCTTGAATCAGTGGGTTTTACTTATGTGTAGACTCATCATTCAGTAATCAGTTTCAGTGGCTCTACTCTAAATGATCTGAGAATCTTGGCAGGTTGAAATAGTTAAGTACAAATCGGCCAGAATCACATTCTAACACAAGAGCAATTTATTGAGTAAGTTTGTCAGTTCAGGATCATCCCAGGCCACGAGTTGTCAGAGCCAAAATCTGACTGAGATGGTCCCAGTCATGTCATTAAGTGTTATGCATTAACTACCAAGTAAAGTTGCTCACCTGCTTGCGAAGAGAGGGATAAGGAACATTTAATCTAGCCTACTTGCTTGTAGCCAGAAGGTAGACACAGAGCAGAATGGAAGGCGAAATTCAGTACCACAGCAACTGAGAAGGAAGGAGGAAGCTAACTAAGTAAATCTATAGAACCTCCCTGAAAAGCCATTGCAAATTGAAGAAATCAATTAACCCTTGCAAATTATAGCAAGTTCCTGCTTTACTATCTGAGTTGGAGATTTGCACTTCACTCTTCCCTCTAGGGCAGAGATGAGCCCACCAATACTGGACATTTTGTGCCCTCAGCTGCCTATCTGGAGATGACCCATGAAAACTGGAGACTCAAGGCCAGGCCCTGAGAACTGGCAACCCTATTACTGAATCAGCTGCACAAGAGTCCTTCTAGTCTAGCATTCAGATTCAGGTAATAGCCAGCCAGGTGCTTTTGCAAAGCTCACGAGCCAGGAGGTATTGGAACCTTAGCAAAATACACATTTTTTTCTAATGATAAGGGGCCTCTTAGAACATTTCCACACTAGACTGTTATAGTGCTATTATTCCACTTTCAACATCCAATGGAATCCTGGGGTTTGCCATTTAGGAAGGGGGATGTTGAAAGTGGAATAATAGTGCTATAACAGTGTCATGCAGAAATGGCCTTAAACTTGGCAGAGTTGTCTTAATCCATCTCTGGATCTAAGGCTATACCTAGTTTGAATTCTCTTTTACAGACAGACAGAGACTAGGAGGGAGAGAGGGAAAGCGAGCGTTCCTTTTCAATTCTATGCACGATGCAACACAAATGGCAGAGCAACAACAGCAAAAGAGGCTTCCATCATCTCAAGGAGGAGGAGACCTCTGGTGTGGAGGACCTCTTCCACCAGGGAAGAGATTCACAACCTCCCACAGCTTCTGAGATGCCTTGCTGGGGAACATAGAGTTACATTCTAAAATATAAATGGTGTAAATTCATTCAGGAGAAATAGCACACAGCCTGCTGCCTTCCAGCTATGTTCAACTACAGTTCCCATCACCTCCATGCTGATGATAAGAATTATAGTCCAGCATATCTTGGGGGCCTAGCTTGAATTAAATTAATCCAAAGTTTTGTATTCAACCCCTGATCATTCATATTATCCTTGATGGAGGCCCATAGAAAGAGAGTGGAAACAGAACACTTTTTATCATTGTGAAAGTCTGCGCTGTAGACTGGGAGAGAAATGTTGGCGGTTTTGAGACCCCCTCCCCCCTCCCATGCTGCCTGACTTCACTTCTTTAGGAATGCCGACAAAGCTAATGCTTCCATTACTCCGCTTTGCCATTTGCAATTAAAAAGATAATTTAGTTCAATGTTCCATGTCATTGCAAAGCCCTGACTTTTAAAAAATAGAAGGAAATGGATCCCCTAAGAAAGATACAGAATGCCTAAGAATAATTTATTTGATGCATTGTGCTCCCTTTTAAGAAAGGAAGAAGAAAAAGGACAAGATAACATCCCTTTGGAAACGGATTAGGGTTTAACACAGTGATATTACCAAAACAATGCCCCTGTCTGAATGTAGATCCTGCTGGAGAGAGAAAGGAATTCAGACTGGATAAGAGATCTTCAATATCCGCCTTTAATACATTTAAAAATATCAAAGGAAATGGCTTAAATCTCTTGGTTTGGGGCTAATATTAATTATAGGGATAGAAGGTCCTATTAATTCAAATGCCAAGTGCTAACCAGGCACTTTCCTTCCTAAATTATTTGTCTCAGTATATGATGATACATGTGGATCATAAATTTGTCATCATAAGCTGCTCCTAAAATTCAGACTCTAAATCATAGTTAACACACAGTAAGTTTCCTTGGCTCCCATCCACAGAAAGTTAGCTATGCTTAGGCCCCAGTGAAAGCAATGGAAGCAAGTAGTTGTGGCTAACTAAAGCATTGTTTTCAATGGGGTTTCAGCTGAAATGATGTCATCCAGATAAGGGCTTCTATTTCTTTGTTTTATATTTTTTTTAAAAAAAAAGATTGATTACATTTATACCCCGTCTTTCCTGTAATAAGCTCAATGGCATCAACAGCTCCCCTACTTCTCGCAACCACTTGTGAAGTAGTGAAGGCTAAGAGAGAACAGCTATTTCCGCACTAGACTGTTATAGTGCTATGATTCCACTTTCAACATCCCTTGGAATTCTGGGATTTGTAGTTTACTGAGGCCAAAGAGCTCTCTGGCTGAGAATTCTAAATGCCCCTCCCTGAACTGCAAACCCCAGGATTCCATAGGATGTTGAAAGTGGAATCATAGCGCTATAACAATCTAGTGCGGAAATGGCTCACAACTGGTCAAGCAGTGAGTTTTATAGATCAATGGGGACTAGTCCTATATCAGAACAGAGGTAAGCAAAGATCAGCCCACAATATGTTGCTCGACTTCAACTCCCATGATTCCTCGCTATTAATTATACTGGCCAAAGCTGATGGGGATTGCAATCCAACATTTAGAGAGCCCCACTTTGGTCCTCTCTGCTCTGTTAACTATACCACACTGGCTCTGTCTATAAAACAGGCTGGTACTGTGAGCTAGGAGAAAAAGGATCCCCAGACTGTCGTGATATAGGGATCTCCTTATTGGAAATTTAGAGAGATTTGATTAATCTTCCCAATTTGGCAGAGCGCTGGTAACACACAGACAGAAAATGAGCCCCACCTCTGTCTCCCCCAAAGACACTTAACTCCAGCTCAGAAGTAAACACGAAAACAGTTTGTTTAAAGGTCTATAAAAGTTTACTTATAAAGACTTGTGCATAATCTACACAGGTTCATGTTCTTGGAGAAAAGAAGAAAACAAGCAATTACATGCTTGTAGGGAAGCAACTCTCTGAAAGCATCCCAGAGCACATGCTTTCAGGAAAAAAGGCAGATAACAAAAGAGGAGATAGTAAACAGCAAGAGAGGCTCTTTTAAAACAAAAGGAGTGTCTATATGCAGGAGGAAACAGGCATGAAGAAACAAACAGAAAGTTTAGGCCATTTCCGCAAGATACTCTTATAGCGTGATGATTCCACTTTCAGCCTCCTATGGAATCCTGGGGTTTGCAGTTACGGGAGGGGCCGGCTGGCCCCTCCCGGAACTGCAAACCCCAGGATTCCATAGGAGGTTGAAAGTGGAATCATCGTGCTATAAGAGTGTCATGTGGAAATGTTCTTAGTTAAGGCCTTGCCTCTAGATCTAGGAAAATCGTCCAACCTAACTAGGCAGAAAATTCTGAGCGTGCAAAGGTTGCCGTTCCCAACACTATTTCTTCCACATGCACATGAGAGTTTCCCTACCCAGAATCCAGAACGAATGACTATACCAGGCAGGGTATTGATCAGATTGGTCTATAAGCATTACCACTTGGGTTAGATTTTTATTTATAGAACTAACCAGGAGGCCACCCTCTCTCAATCTGACATCCTCCACATTCATTGGACCACAGCACTTCTCACAGGCAGCAAGAGATAATGAGGCAGGGGCATGAGGCACAGCACAAACCAGCAGTGATCCATGGGCCACTCACTCCTTGTCCATCCTTTAGTGAGACCACATCCCACAACTATTAAAATAACTGAAATGGTTACAACACAAAAGGAGCAATGCTTTCACTTGTTCAATGGGGACCACAATATGACTTCATTTGCCTCATCTGTTGCAAAAAAAAAAAAAAGTAATTATTACTAATTAGCCGAGTAATAGCTGTTGGAGAATTCTAGCATTCTCTCCCCCATCATTTGTTCTAGGACAAATAGGGCTTAGGTAGTATAGGGTTAATTTGCATGTAAAAAGCCCTCTGGCCTGTCACCTAAAGTCTCAATTGTTGCTCTGTGTTATTTAAAATGACTGGCTATGGTATCCAGACAAAGAGACCCAGGATATACCCTGAAGTAAGTCATTGACCTTCATAGAAGACTATCCTCTCTCTCTCTCTCCCCTTTGTAATCTTGCTTCTAATATCTTCTCTCTGCTATGCTAATCTCTCCATCAAGAAGTTGGTAAGTTAAGAATGAAGATACTATCTTCCCGAATCCTTTTGTTAGTTAGTTAGTTAGGATCTAGTTTCTCCAATGCATATGTAATTGTAAGATTTATTGGTAAATCTTTTAAGTTTGGAACCTGAAACTGCCTGCCTTGTTTTGCTTTCAAGTCAGCCTCCAGTTCAGGGAAGCCACACAGAGATTGGGACATGCTTTTTCTGCAACACTGCTAAAAGAAGGCTAATTCCTGATGGCTTTAGTTTTCATTGAGTTTCCCCAAAGGGCTAACACCCTGTGAAACTCTAACTCCAAACAAAGTCAGGTACTATAGGCTATATTCAGAGGAAGATAATGGCAAACCACCTCTGAATACTCCTTAACTAAGAAACTCCTAAGAAATTCTTGGGATTACCACAAGTCTACAGGCAACTTGAAAGCACATCTTGTAAACTTGTTAGTTCTAAGCTCTGCACTGAAATAATTTCAGTCTAGTTTGTAAGCTAGTTAGTTCTAAGCTCTGCACTGGGCTGCACTGTGTGTCTCAACTTTTTCTGGCCATGGCACCCTTAGAAGCTCTTCTCAGGGTCCAGAGCCCCTGTCAAACAGGGATATAACACAAACAGATAGACAGAAAATCATTTACTACTGAACACCAAGAAAACTTGAATATTCTAACAAACTTTTCAAAAGACTTCATGAAATCAAACATCTTTCAGTCCTAATGTGATCCTTGAGCTTGGAATTCTTTTGCAAGTTTCATTATATCGGGCTCCAAATTAGACAGTGACAGTCAGAGATCTCCTCTTGTTGCAATGTCAATCTACAGGAGTATGAAATATATCGCAAAAGCTTTAGCCTTTATGGACTTTAGCTGTTAGATCAAAATGTGGGAGGAGCTTAAGCAATGAATTCAAAGGGTGTGTTGGAAAGATAAATAGGGGGAAAACTATTGATTTCAATTAAAGTTGCTGCTTGAATACTTCATTGGTTCAGTTATCAGGACTCCACAAACTCTTGGGCTACCCTACTCACAGTTTGTGGTCAGTGACCCTCTTTACATATGTCAGGGCCCCCTTGGGAGCCATGACCCCTGATGAGGATGGCTGGTGTAAAAGAAGGTTCTGTAAAGGCTGGAATATCTGTTCAGAAAGTACTCTTTCCTGGCTTTGTACCAGTTCGGGATGACATGGACCCTTTTCGTGGTGCTGGGGTGCGGGGCTCTTGCAAGCAGCCTCCGGAGAGAGGCTCTCACATCCGGTGTCCTTCGGCTCTGCACGAGCTTCCTGCTTGCATGAGAGCCCCACCTCTTCCTTTCGCAGTGCAGCCTGGGACCTTCCCAGGCTGCACTGGACAGGAAGCGCAACTGGCCCGGCTCCTGAGGCTCCACACACAAGTGCGCATGGGCCCCTGGAGTGATGTGCAACCACACCGCATTTTCGGCTTCAAGCCGAAAATGAAAAAACGCATAAGCAGTCCCTGCCGGCCCCTAGAGCGTTGCACAAATGTGAGTGTGTTGTGTGGACTGCTCCTCACATGTGTGCGACACTCAAGGGACCCTTTCGCATCAAAAATGCCGTGCAAAAAGGGCCATGGCTGGATGCTCCTCATGTAGTTGAAAGGAAATAAGCTCCCTGCACAGGGATATCTAGTACATATATGAGAGTACCAGCTCAGTCTTCTCCATGTATGTGTTAGTTCTTTGCTGCAGTAAGTTGAGTCTATTTTTTGTTTGTTTGTTTATTTGCTTGCTTGCTTGCTTTTAACACATGGGACAGTTTTCTAATACGGGACGTCACTCCACTTGCAGCCTGAATAGTATTGTCCTAGGATTGCAGTACTGTTGTATATGTAATTATGTAGTTTTAATCAGGAGCAGTTGGAGTCTTCTCTGTCAATGGGCTAGTGAATCTGCTCTGGGTTTTAATCCAAACTTTAACAGAGCTCTCCAGATAGGTTCAAGCACTTTAGATAGCTTCTTTAAAGTTCAGAATAAAGCCCAGTGTGGATTCACCACCCCACTGACTTGGGAGTCATCAACTACCACCAGTTTGATCCAATGATGTCAGGAAACTCAGAGTTTAGGGAGGAAATCAGTCTCCCTGTTGCCATGATTACAGAATAATACAAACTCCCTATTAAAGTGTATGCTTTTGTACAGAGTATAATTATATTGAGAGAGCATCTTTAGCCATTTCCGAACTACACAATGATAGTGTGATTACTCCACTTTCAACATCTTATGGAATCCTGGGATTTAAAGTTTTGAGAAGGGCCAGCTGGCCCCTCCTGCAGCTGCAAAGCCCAGGATTCCATAGGATGTTAAAAGTGGAATAATTGCGCTATAGCAGTCTAGTGCAGAAATGGCCTTTATTATGGAAGCATACCTTTTTGGCTTTTCTTTCACTTTTTTGCTTCTAAATTGAGTCTGATTTACTGACCTGTGCTTCTTTATCAATCAAAGAAATTCAGATCTGTGATAAAAGCTTCAGTACCACTGCCAGATGAATCCCCTCTGTTGTTACAAATTAAAAAAAAAAAATCAAAATTGAAAGGAGGCCCCTGATTGCAATTTCCCTCCAGTTGCTTCATGCTGATTCTTTGATTTTTAATGTTTCCTGCATAGCAATCATGGGACAGGGCAATGTATGAGTGGACCAGAACATGGAAAAAGTTACTTGTTTGGACCACAGTGTGCAGAAATTCTCCAACCAGTATGGTTATTGATCATGCTAAGTGAGGATTCTGGGAGCTATAGATCAAAAAGCTTATTTTTTTATTCACTGTGGCAGATGAGTGGCTTCTCTTATCCTTAGTTGGGAATTTCTGTGCTAGTATTTCCAGCTCAAGCAGACGAACCCACATCCCTGTCAAAGCACTGGTTTTAGCCAATGCGAGGGCTTGGTAGATCTTTTCCTCTCCTCTGTGTGACCTTGACTACAGTTAAAATCCAGACAACATTGAGATTGGGTGGGGGGATATTTTTAACACTAAGGAATCAGACAACTAAATAGAAGACTTGCTTGCAAACACAGGGGGGAAAAACAAGCAGTGTAGGAAAGTCCTTGCAGACAGCGACTGGCAGCATGTTGTCCTCACAGTATTTTATTATGTTTACAGTTCATAAATCATCTTTGTTTTTTGCCGAGCTTTTGCATTGATACACAAAGCATAAAGCAAGAACAATTTTTTAAACAACACTGTCCAAAATTTAATAAAAAGGTCTCCTGCCGCATTCATGGATGAGGGGTAGCATGGAAGCTAAAATAATTTGCCTTTGGGCTCTCAGCACTGGTAAATTCCTATTTCAAAGGAGAATTTTCTCCAAGGTCTGAGTCACGCTTCTGTTTGCAAAGGCTATTAATCTCAAAAGGAGGTTGAGCAGGAGGTGGATTGGGCCCACTGGCTTCAACTTGATGCAGATTGTACTCTAATTGATTAATTGGCACGATTGATTCATTCATTAACCACAAATTGAAAATGCAAATCATTAATCAGAGTTTAATCAGGTCCTCCATTAAGGCTGATGGAGTTGTTTACAATCATTTCACATGCCCCTTCTTTCAGACCTTTTTAAATGCATTTTTTAAAAAATACATTATCTTGTGATGATGCAACTCCAATCCACCTCCACAGTTTTATAGCAGTACTTGCTGGCATCCTGAAATTTTTGTTGCAGCAGCAGAGGAATGCTTAGCATATGATAAACCAGCCAATGGAGAATTTATTTAACTATCTAACATTTATATCCCGCCTTCTTTTCAATGAGCTCAGGGCTTCATATATAGGTCTCCTCTCCTGTATCCTGCCAACAACCCTGAGAGGTAGGTCAGGCTGAAAAAGAGTAATTGGCTCAAGCTCCCTCAGTGAGTTTTTATGGACACTTGGACCTGACTCACAAACACAGACTTCAAGATAAGCTTTGGCAGAATCCTCAGACAGGCCTGTATTCTTATGATGCTACTCTGAAATCAGACCATGATGCACTCTCACAAACCCTTTAAGACTGATGGATAAGCAAGTGTGATTGTTAAATCATTAAGAAGGGGTTGATTTATTGATATATTTATTTCACAAAGGAAGGCCTCATTAGAGGTAACAGACGAATTTATGACTGGGATGCCATTCACACTAGACAGTTGTAGAGCTATTGTTCCACTTTAATTGCCATGGTTCCATCTTATGGAATCCTGGGATTTGTAGTTTGGTGAGGCACTGGAGCACTCTGGCTGAGAATTCTAAATGTCTCTCTCTCAACCATCAATCCCAGGATTCCATAGGATGGAACCATGGTAGTTAGTGGAATGGTAGCTCAATATTAGCCAAGTGTGGATGCGCCCTGGATCTTTTGTCCTGGTGTCTTGATGTCACCCCTGAAGGGTAAGGGAGTGGTTTAGAGCTGCAGAGCTGGTGTGGGAGGCTGTAGCTCCCAGAATCCTCCAGCCAGCATCTCATAGTTGTGGAGGTCATCAAGGGCTTGTGGAGCCCTGAAGTAAAGGTGTGACAAATGAGCCTGGGCTCAGGACATCTTTCAAGATCTGCCATCTATTTTTTCCAGCCCTGGGATAGTCAGTAACTACTCAATGCCCAGATTGTTTCCATGTTCATACCAGTTATAATAGAGCTTACATACACTGCACAGAAAATATGACCATTAAAAAGAGAACTTCATAAGAATCTATATACTTACTGCTCTGCTTGGTTAAAAGTAATTTGTAATACAAGATTGAAAATTATTCAGAAGAAAAGTTCTGTTTATAAAACAAGGGGGGTATTAAAAATAAAAGAATTTTATCACCTAAAAATACATATGGATGATAACATAAAATACTTACATAGTACAAACCTTACTAAAAACATATCTACAACTAACCTATTTTAACTATTTTTGTCTGCTTAGATTACATACATACTAAATGCAACCAAACAACTACAATGAGAGGGCTCTACTTGAATAATACATTTTTAACAATGCATAGTTTATTGTTAATGGGCAGATGTAATATAGTATCAATAGTAAGTTAACAGCAGTATAAGCAGTGCAACTTTTTTTAATGAATAACCTAGATGAAGTAGTCAGATTAGAGACAACTATACCCATCTCAAGAAGTGTTGGAAGTCATTGGTAAAATGGTTTTTTTTTTCTTTAATTACAAAATAATAATAATAATAATAATAATAATAATAATAATCACAAAGCCCTATTGAGCAGGTAGGCAAAAAGCAGCCCTAAAGGCTGTTATACACTTCCAAGGTAGCATTTTTGTAATTTCCACCCTGCCCCTCCCTGAGCTGCCCTTTTGGCAAAAAAAAAAAAATTGAATTGCCTCACCTGGAAGCCTCCATCAGTGTCATTTGCCTTTCAAATAGATTGCAGTTCCCGCAACATTACTTAACATTTTAAAAACAACAAATTTTTCAAAACCAGAAGTGGACTCCTGGCCACTTTTTCCCCTCAAAATTGGCAGTTCACTTGGATGCCAAAGAGTGCCAGAGGCAGAAATTGGCCTCCATACCTGCCAAGGTTGCCCATTCTGGTCCAATAGGGATACTGAGATATTCCTGCCCTATAGAGACACATATATAGCGAGTCAAATTTCTCCCATTCTCCAGAATGGCAGCACAAAACTCATCTCAAATGAAGAACTATGAAATGAAGAACTATGAAAATATTGGGAGAATTTAAAGAGGTGAGGCACTATAACATAACGCATTAGACACGTGACATCAAGGTTTCTTCTCTCGTGAGCACCATCTATAGTGAAGGTGCCACCCATGAGAAAGTTATTTCAAGATAGAGTCTATAGCCAAATGAAAAATGCCATTGACTTGAACAAAAGTGATTAAAACAGTCTGATTGTAGGTAAATTGCTATATAACTACATAAGAGAAAATGGATCAAACCAAAGTTCCTCTCTAGTTGAGCATCATCTTCACTTTGGTGGCCAACCAGGTGTCTGTGGGTAGGGCCACAAGCATGATGGCAATAACGCACTCCCACTGTTGTTCCTCAACAACTAATAATACCAAGTAGCTTATACAAATAGACCGAGCTTAGAAATGTTATTCTGTTTTTTCTTTTTTGGGGACTACAGTTCACATTCAAACAATGGAACTTGCCCAAGTTGACTTGTGTAAGGGGACTTGTGTGTTTCCACTGCTTCATTGTGTCTAGTCCCTAGTTGAGACTGGCAATTGGGTTTCAAGACATCCTGAGCACGAGCTGGATAGACACATATGCTAAATGCATATTCATCATACAGTTTGGCTATAGAAATTTGGGAATAGGACTGAAACATACTCTCTCACTGTTAATCTGGCCTGATCACACTCTACTGCTTGAGGACCCATTTCCCAAGTCACCATGAATGTAAGTTTTCCGACAACTAAACCCTCCCTGAGTTTGAAAAAGTGTGTGTTGTTGTTGTTTTTTTAATAATGACTCCCAGAAGACCCATTTCAGCCCACATATAAACTGCTGTGAGCTTAACTGCCCTAAACAGTTAATGGGTTTGTAAGGTGGATGGTGAGAGCCAGAATGGTATAGTGCTTTTGAGTGTTGGACTATGACCCTGGAGAACAGAGTTCAGTTCCCCACTCGGGCATGGAAACCCAGTGGGTGACCTTGGGCACATCACATATTCTCAGTCCCAGAAAACCTCACGATAGATTCACCCAAGGGTTGCTATAAATCGGTGGACAATGGGACATATCAGGCATTTTGAGAATAAAAGCATCTGCTGTCAAATGAGCATTTTCCAAGTTATATCCTATCTGCTTAAGACAAGGCTTTGCTCAGGCAAAGAGTTTCAAGCGACCCTATTATGTTTTAAACGGCTCGTTTCAAGAAATTCTTATCCCGCTCAGTAAAACGGTTTCTAGAATGGCTAACAGTAAAAGTTTCAAGCAGTGAATCAACTCATATCCTTCCATGTTCATCTATATTACACATCAATATATCCTTTGTCTATATACTGGTACATTTATGTTGCATACATATATATCATCTTATATACATTTCCAAGTGAAGCTAATGCACTCCTCCTATTCTTTCATAATAAAGAGGCAGGAACTGGGCTGTTCCGTTCATTTATTCCTCTAATCATGAGGAAAGCAACTGCCAGTGAAAGTGAAGATTGCACAAGTATTTAGAGATTTATTGGGACCCTGCAGTGCTTGAAGAAGCATCTTTCTAGGCCCTTTTGCTTTTACCTTGTACATACAGTTGCTGCCAGGCAGAAGGCAAATTCTGCATCTCATGGGCAAAGCCTGTACACTATTGTTTTTCTTGAAATATGACTTTTCACTTCCCAACTGTTCAGCCTTTCTGATGTCTTTTGTGATTATTGTCCTAAGTTCAGTGGTACAATGCAACTACACTATTGAGAAAGCCATATTATTTGTTGGTAGAATGATTATTAGAAGGAATGGGAAAATTCCTATATGCCAGATATAAATATTGGTTGGGGTTTTTTTCAAAGTCGTATTTGTGGGGGGAAAAGTCATTTGTTGGGAAATAGCAATTTAACGCTGTATTTTCTGTACAATCATGTATAAAAATTTCCACATTAATTGTAATCAGTGATATATAGTGAACTGAAGATCATGGGGTAGGTTTCCTTCCCCTCACATTATGGATTTGCACCTTGCGTCTCGAAAGAAAAACTATACAGAATTTGTCATTTTTATTCCACCAGTATCCTCCACTGTATTTCCTAGCAAACATGACAAGTGTATAATATGAAGGAAATGTGACAAGTCCACTGTGTGTTCAGAAACACACATTTGCCCCTCAGGCTTTCTATGTCTATTGCAGGTAGCACCAACACAACTTGGCTACCAAATAAAGTGTGGAATAGCCTCCATTCTAGTAGCAAGGCATGGAAGTGATTTGGTGATGATGGGACATTAAAAGAAATCAGATCAAAGACAAGTATCACAAGCAAGGAACTAGTAGCAAAGGGTTAACCAGAGACTATAAGAAACTCTCTGCAAACCAAGATTTAGGTTTCTACATGCTCTTGTTTCCAAAAATGTGCATATGGCACCAACTACCATCTTGACAGCATTAAAACAATGGTGAGAAATCTTTAGCATTAGAATAGTGCCGAGGTGCTGCTGGTTTATCTGTTGTTGTCATCTGTGATCATCAGTGTCATCACGCTAGATGGAGAGGTCTAATACCTGGAGTGCCACAAGAAATCAGAACACAGTCCATTAGATCATTCAAGAAAAAAGCTGGAGAGTTTCAATTAGAAACAGAACATGCTGTGCAGGTAGTTGATGATTACAAATGTTTTGCTCACTCTGCATATTTCAGTGCTAGTTCCACAACCAAGGTTGCCCTCACACCTGCCTTCTTGAGTAACAGTTAGCGGACTGTAGAAGTAACTTCAGTGGTAAAGTACTTTGCTTTTGTACTGTCCACACTGCCAACTCAGTGGGGATTAAATTGCTGCTGACTTTGGTGCATTCATACCTACTGAGATTAAGTATTTTTATGCTGAAGCTACATCTGGAGTAAACCTGTTGTACAAGTGTAAATGCCACCTAAGAAGTGGAGTTTTGTACATGCTGCTGTTATTTCTTTTTAAAAAAACTCTGTGATCTTCTCAACTAGCAGCCACTGTTTTTAAAAAAGGGGGGAAAGAAACTGATTAATGTTATATGGAGATATATCTGAAAATATTGCAATTATTGAGCAGAATTATGTTATCAAAAGAAAATGTGCTAAACCAATATATTTTTATATTTGTGGTGTTTGCCTATTAGTGTAGAGTAGTAAATGAGTGTCCATGTAGCTGATTTCCAAGAGTGAAATATTCAGAGTAAATTCAAACATGCAGAAAAATATTTGTAATATTATCAAATTCTGATGATTTATTGAAAAAAAATAGTCTGCCAAAGATCATTCTCTAGCGATCTCTAATGCGTACTTTTCCTCTTTTGCTATGGATGTCATTGTGGAGGTGCAGATACCCCATCACCTGTTCTCTTGTTTGAAGTTCACTCTTTTGCATGTTGAAGAGTGTCCGTGGTAAGCCTTTTTTATTGTGTGGCAGAGAGTAGCTTTTATTGAATAATAAATTATTGAAAATGAATACATTAGGGTTTTTTTTAAAAAAGAGAATAGCATTGTGGATGATAGGGTTGGAAGGAATTGCTGCTTAGTGGGAAGGATCCCTGCCCTGCATGGATGAGGTAGGAGCAAATAATGTTGCACAATGGCACATTCCAGTCTTGGTCTTGCAAAGGCAATCCATCTCCAAAGGGTTGTTGGAGCACAAAGTCCATCCTGTTCAACAATCTAGCTTGCACATGCCAATGAGATCCTGACCAAGAGATCAACAAGCACAATGGCAGGTGGTATACCCACTACTGTGCTCATGGAAGCCTACTCCTGCCTTTTGCCAATGAGGGAGGAAAGCAGCCCAGTCAACTGCTTCTACTAACCACTAGTTCAGTGACTGGAAACAACAGGGGGATCTGTGAGAGCCCTTACACTCACAAACCTAAGGACTAGAACATCAAGAAGCAATGCTCAACCTCAAGTTTTCATTGATAATGCCCCTGTGACAGCTTTCAGTGGTGGAGAGGCTAGCAGCTATTCAGTTGAAAAAATGGCTTGTCTCGTCAGAAATGTCAGAAATGCTGGTTAAGACCGTTTCAGACCCAACTGCCATAGCTCCTAAATTAAGAACACTAGGAACTGTAGTTCTCTGTGCTGGCTTGCAATCTCTAGCAAGAAAAATTCTTTGAAACTTCAGTTCCTGGGACTTTCAGGGAGAACTTATAGCAGTTATTCCAAGATTTAGACTACTTAGAATTTCTAATCTAGATGCTGCCTTTCAAATGCAGCCAGTCTTCACTTTGCATCAGACCACAACAGAGTAATATTCCATAGTTATAGAACCGTCACCAAGAAGGCCTCTTGATGTCTGAACATATTATGTGGGATGAGATGAATCACTTGAATTAGTTAATTGACTCCACAATTGTGTGGAGATTTGCTGTCATTTAAGCAGTATATTTTTCTGAAGAAAAATCATGGAGAAGATCCGATGAAATTTGACATTATGATAGAAGCAACAGTGCAGGAGCTAAGAGGGTGGAACTGCCATTCTAGATATGGATTGCATCCTGAATAAGGCATATTGACAGGATTTCTTAGTATATGGGTGGGCAACCACTGTCCCTTTAAAGACCTTCTGCACTGTTCTGTTCAAGGAAGCACCATCTGTCCATCCTTAGGAGCCCATGGGACAGGAGGAAAGGAAGAGAGAAGGCAGAAAGAGAAAGAGTGTCAGAAAAAGAGAGAAAGTTAAAGGAGCCCGGCCTGCATATTTTTGGCCGTGGTTTTGTCAACGAGGGCTTTTAGATCCTGAGAAATCACCCCTAAGAAAAAGCGGTGCTAGCAGGGAAAAAAAAAAATATGCCATGTCATAGCTAGGAGAAGATGGGCTGCAACAACTGCATGATGTGAACCATTGCCAGAACATCCTGGTTTCCACTGGAACCATCTGGAGGAAGAACCTCTGAAGTCATGGTTCTTCAGTGTAGCATCCCAGTGTAGCTGCCCAATACAATCTTCCCCTTGCACATGTACATCAGCTGTTTCCATTGTATTTAATGGGAATCTCCCACAACTCAGGAATTCCATATGCACACACAAATGAACACTAATCTCCAGATTGCTGGGACAATGGAGCTATTTTTTCCCTCACTGAGATGTGCTTCAAAATACCCATGCACACACTGAGACACTGAGTGCAACCCACTAGCAAAGGTTCCTTCCAGCAGTGTGAGACTATATGCTAGAAAGCAAATAGGTCAATAAAGAGCTTTCCATTATGGCTACAGAGCAAAGGCAATCTGAAGCAAGTATAACAAATTCAACCCACACAACCTAGTGCTCTTGCAAGAGAGAAAAGAGAGGAGAGAACTAATCCACAACACTAATTTTCACTTATGATAGCATCATGTGAAATCAAGTGGCTTTCCTTATCCATTGTGATTTTTTAAAACTTGTTTCTTTCAGTAAAGTAAACTCTGATATGATTTTTTTCAGAATGGGAATGTGGAACATTTTGTGCTCAGGTATTTTATTTCTGAGCAGAGCCATAGTTTCTTATTTAAAAATAATAAAAGGAACTTTATAAGAATTCATTGATAGTAAAGACATTAGAGTACCTAATCCACCAAAGCACTGCAGTATGTGCTTTGTTTTCAGCTGGATCAGGGGTCTACTAGATACTATCATGTATAAAGTGTATTTTCTAAGTTTTAATGTTTGTGTTTTGTGACTAAAGATGCTCAAGCTGGTCAGTCTTTAAAAACAAAGTAAACCTACTATAATAATACTGTATCTGTCAAGAGGCTGGACATTAAATGAACATGATGTTCACATAGCATTGTTGTTATATCATGTGATTTTAAAATGGTTAGCAGTTTTTGTAGCCATGGGAACTACATGAAGATGAAATCCTAGTACTATGTACAATCATCTCTATGTGTCCACTAGAACCCAACTGCAGTGTGACGGATCAATGAAAAAAGATTCATGAAGGTTGATTCAAAGAAAAAGAAGAAAAATGGGTTTATGATCACTGTGCATTTTGTTAACAAGTGAATTCAAATAGTTTTATTTTTACCAAAATTGATTATCTTTATTCCAGTGTAAATGCAATTACTGATTAAAAGAGGGGGGAAAAGAAACAAATTATATGTATATTATTTGGATGGTTTATATCATCTTTGTCTAATAATACATTATACTGAAACATGTTGCAAGGTGTGTCATAACAACGTACAAAAATAAATGACTTTTTCCTGCATGCTTGCCTGAGGTATGTTGTGATTTGAATTGCCTTATGCAAAATGAAACAAAAGAGTAAAAAAGGTTGTATGTTGCTACATAACCCAGAAATGCTTGGACATTGTTTCATCACATTACATGTGTATTTGATGCTGTGTTATGTCAAAACTCGGACAAGTTGTCTGTCATTCTGTGTATCTTGTGGGAGACCTTTTATCATGTTAAGCTGTACTATGTAAACTTCTCATTGCCTGAAACTAGTCAGAGCTGTATAATTCAGTGTCTCCAACTAACTGTTTCCTAATCTTAACACATTTCCTAACACTAAAATATAGATGTTTGTAAATTCTTCATTCATTTTGTCTCCTCTGATGTATTTCAAATCAGGCTTTTTATATCATGAAGGAAGCAACAGTCTTCCATGTCATTTAACAATTCTCTGAAACATTGTCTCTTCACAATATATGTCAACCCAAGTTCCATTCAAATTCTGTGCAAAGAATTATGACAATATATAGTTTGTGCCTGTTGTCTAGTCTTAATATGCTCTTGTACATTTGTATTCCATTCTCTTGCCTTCTTTATGCTCCCCTTGACTCTACGGGGGCTTTATAAATAATAATACTTATTCATTGCTGCCAGAAAACAATCCACTCGTCCACAAGAGTGATGGCTGGCGGAGAGCTTTACCGGTGTTTCCATGTCATAGGTAAGTGCTCTGGCCATGTTTCAGCAAGGAGCAGGCAAAAGTGGTATTTACAAACATCACCTTGGAACTTTGTGATCCTTTGAGATGACTAGTGCAGGTCTCTATTTAGCTCTTAGGTTCTGAGTTCCAATCCTACATGCTACCTGATTCTCCTTCCATGACATTTTGCCACCACAGCTACAGTCCACACTGCAGGCACATGTAAGGGCCTTTAGTGGCAGCTGGTGGCATTCATGTCAAGCAGCATGGTGAGTCCACGTTGAGTTAGTCTGAGTATAGGTTTTTGTGGGTTTTCCAGGCTTTGAGGCTGTGTTCTATTAGTATTTGCTCCTTACATTTCACCTGCACCTGCAGCTGGCATCTTCTGACTGTTAAAAAGGCTGTCCAAGGTGTTGAATCTATTTTGAAGATAAGATCTGGCTCCTTAGAGAGTTTTCTACAATTTGGACTAATGGCCAGAGCAGATTTGCTGTCCCCACTGACGTGGAAGCCACCAGACACTGGCAAGGACCATTATTAGAAATCCTGTTAGGATGAGTCAAAGAGAAAACAAGGCTCAGCAGAGACCAAAAACACCAGTCCAGTCTCAGAAAAACTGGATAATACCTGAGAAAAACCAAAGTGAAAGAGACAATCCCACAAGCACCTCTACCCTTTGGGGCATTAAAAAAGCTGTAACATTACATTTAATAACTGGATAACAATGACATTGCATTAAATAACTACCAGTTTTCTGCCCTTTCATAATATCCACAATGAGCAGTCTGAGGCAGCTGTCTCAGTCAACCAAATAATATGGCTCATCCTTAATCCTGGAGAGTCATGGGCTATTAGTGCAAACCACAGTAGACACAATGAACCCATAGGATTTACCTACGTATTGACTCAGACAGCGACCGTTCTTTCAAGAAGCCTGCTGTAACCAGGGCTTCCTGACTCAAGCCATGATGTTTTATTTAAAATGTTATAAAATCAAATATAAAAATAAGATATTAGTAGTATTAATAGACCACAAGCTGAATATGAGTCAACAACGTGATGTGGCAACTAAAAAAAGCCCATGTAATTCCAGGCTGCATCAGTAGAAGTAATCATTTTATGGTAGTCTGTTTTCTGTGTTACTTCATATACTGTATACAACTCAGTCAAGTCGGTATTTACAAAAAATAAACTGTAATATTTATTAAGATAACAATAAGAATAAAGTATTAGAGTTCATATGCAGGTCAAGGTTGACACATTTCCTTGGTGCACTTTTTAGAGTGGGGAAGGCTCTTTCCATTTGCTTCTGAAAATGCTCTTGGAAATGACATTTAAAAGAAACCTTTAAAGTTACTTGTTACACCAATCCAAGTAATAACATTCCCACTTCCTGCATTACTTTTGAAATGTATGCCTGTTAAGCTCTCATTACACCCTTATTTATTGCAGATAGCTGTCTTACTTTCACACATTCCTTCATGTTTCTGCTAGACATACACATCTAAACTGTAACAAATGCTGTTATTTTAATAAAATGCAGTACAAGTAGTGCTATACCACCCAAGTGGTACATTAATTCTTGATGGTCATCCTTAAAGCACCTGTTTTCCTTATTGTTTGTTTTTTTTTAATCTTTAAATCAAGGTTGGACTAGACAGCTCTTCAAATAAAGGGTTGTTCTTTGTAAAGGAGGACACATGACCAACTTAACTATTTGTAATGTATTGTAATACATTTTTGCTGTAGCTATGAATTCTTACACTGGTAGGGTGTTGGACTAGGGCCATTTCCGCACTAGACAGCTGCAGTGCTATTGTTCTACTTTCAACATCCTATGGAATTCTGGGGTTTATGGTTGCAAACCCCAGGATTCCATAGGATGTTGAAAATGGAATAATAGCACTATAACAATCTAGTGCAGAAATAGCCTAGGTGAGCCTTACACTCTCTTCCAACTCTTCCAATGGAATAAATATAGCCAAGACTCTCTATTGAGAGATGGGTGTAAAGTTCCACTGGTAGAACTATGCCCCATCTTGTCTTTAACCTCCATTAAAAGCCACCTGGCTCATACTAGGTCACCCCAACACAGCCATTTAGCCAGTGGAAGGACAACAGAAGAGCTATATCCCTATAGCTGGACATGAGACAGTGATGGCCAAAAGAATCCAACACAGTTCTGGACTGTATCGGCAGGAGTATGGTCAACAAAATCAGTAGTTCTCTTATATTCTGCTTTGGTGAGACCTCATCTGAAATACCATGTCCAGTTCTGAGTATCATAAGTGAAGGAGGATATCAACAAGCTAGAACATATCCAGAGAAGAGTGACCAAGATTATCAAAGATCTGGAAACCAAGCCTTGTAAGGAACCACTGAGGGAGCTGGGTGTGTTTAGCTTGGAAAGCAGAAGACTGAGAGATAATATGATAGCTGTCTTTAAATATCTGAATGGATATCTTGTGGGAGATGGAGTAAACTTGTTATTTATTGCTCCAGAGACTACAACATAAACTGATAGATTCAAATCACTAGAAAAGAGATTCCATCTAAACCTAAACTATAAGCCTGGTTGACAGTGGACTTTATTGTCTTAAAATGTGGTGAACTCTCCATCTTTGAAGTTCTTGATATAGAGGTTGGATGGGCATCTTTCAAGATTGCTTTATTCTTAGACAGGAGAGGGTTGGGCTAGATGGTCCCTGTGATTCCTTCCAGCTGTAAGATTCTATTTATTCTGTTACTCTAAGCCATCCTTCAACACTTACCAGGAGTCCTCCAAAAGTCACAAAGGATGATGCAATTGCTGTGCATCCAGCTGTAAGGACAAAGCCAAATACTCCCATCTCCTGCTTTCATCCAGCTACTAAATGTCCATGTTAAGGGAGCCCAGCATGGGACAAGTGGCTTTTATGGGGTTGAGAGCCATCACACAAGGAAGTCAGTTAACTCCTCCATCCACCATGACCACCCAAAAAGAAATACACTGGTGTTACACTGGCTTATGTCACCTAAAAGATGACAACCTCTGGACATTTCTACACTATACTGTTATAGTGCTTTTTTTCCATTTTCTACATCCTGTGGAATTCGGGGATTTGTAGTTTCCTGAGGCCAAAGAGCTCTCTGAATGAGAATTCCAAATGCCCCTCCCTAAACTGCAAAGTCCAGGATTCCACAGGATGTTGAAAGTGAAATAATAACACTATAACAGAGTAGTACGGAAATGGGCTTTGTTTTGTCTGCTGTACAAAAAGTAAGAATGTCTTGTGGTACTTAAAGAATCACAAATACACTTTTGCCTTTTGCTTTGGTCACACTTCCCTTGAAATACTATGTCCAGTTCTGAACATCACAGTTTAAGATGTAAATCCACAAGGTGGAACCTGGCCACAAGAGAGTGACCAAGATTTTAAAGGGTCAGGTAATCACTTCCTGAAAGGAACGATTGAAGGAGCTGAGAAAATTTAGCTTGGAGAAGAGAACACTAAGAGGTGATAGGATAGCCATATTTAAATAAATGAAGGGCTATAGTTGATTGTTTATCTTGTAGGTCAACTATGTCTTTAAGCCAAAGAAACCATCACTAGACATATAAATGTGGAAACATACATTCCTGCAGAAAAAAAACATACAACTCACAGAATGTAATCTTTAATTATTGGTAGTTTGTAGGGTAGAAGACCTTCATCTGGGATGTCCCAATTTTAATCTGTGAAATGCCAGAGTGAATTGCAAACACTGAATCCTTGTGCATGTTTATTCAGAAATAAATACCACTGTTCAGTGAGGCTTATAAATTGCGTATACAAAGTGTTCAGATCAAAGGATTGATGGAAAGGTCTTCCTCTATACTACCCTTGGAAGTATGTGTATGCATGTGTGTATGTCCATCTATCTGTTATGCTATACAAATCCACACACTTGATTGCAGAATCACCAAACTTGGGGAGGAAAGTAAGGTTCTGGATCCTACTTAAGTGAACAAATCAGAATAAATGCTTCAGAACTCCATGGTTTTTGCTTTAGAATGCACATTAATGAACCATTTTTACCAGACTTTGTATTTACACTTAGATTGACATCAGAAATCTGTTTGTGCAAGTTTAAAAGAGATTGGCAAATATAAGCTTTTTTTCAAAAAATTGCTAGCTTGGGACCATTTTGTGTGGAATCTTGGTATGAAACATATTTTAATGGTTTTTGGCACTACAGGTTACACTTTTCAGCAGTACATAAATGAAATCACCAATATCAACTAGGGCAATGCAAGATAGATGTACTACTCACTTTTTTATATCTTTTGTCACTCTTCTATCGCACCATTCCTCCAGTGAATTCAAAATGGTACACATTGCTCTCTTCCTTATTACTTTATCCTTACAATAACCCTGTGAAGTAGGTTAGGCTGAGAGAGAGCAACTCGTCCAAGGTCACCAAGTAGATTTCTTAGCCTAATAGATAGTTGTACTTAGATTTCCCAACTCCAACTGTTAACACTTTTATCATTATCCAACACAGTGCCAAGTTCAACAGCTTGTACACTAAGGGCAAACTAAATGACCAATACATTTGAAATGTGATGCTGGAAAAGACTCCTACAGATGCCATGGACCTCCAAAAAAGACTAGAAGTGGGTCCAAGAGCAAATTAAGCCTGAACTCTTGCTAGAAGTCAAAATGACTAAACTATCATAATTTGGACATCTCATATGACATGACTTAACTAGAAAAGATTACTGTCCTCACTCCACATTTGTGCATTTGACCTTCATGAGGTTGATTATTCATGAGACATAGGCTTGCCTTCCCTTCCCTCACTTTCCTCCTCCCATTCCCTTGCATTCCTCACCCCAGGCTTGCAAGGCTTGTTATTAAAACGAATGTTTTTTCCCCTTTGGGCAAGCAAAGTCCCCCTTCCACTGCTGGAGGCATGTCCTCTCTGGCATGTGCTGCACATTCTGCTGTGTAATGGCTGCTGATAGATCAGGTGCTCTCTTTGCTCCTACCCCTACTTTCTCACAATGGTACCTAGAACACCAGAACTCTGCTCTTCTCCCTCTGAGGGGAAAGCACTGGTCAGCCTTTATGTTATTTTTTTTCTTTCCCTGAGGAATGCTGGGGCCAGGGGCAAAGGAATGGGGGAGCTCTGGAGAGGAATGGAAGGGAGATAGCAGGGGAAGTTATTTGCAGTTTTTCCACTTTTGCAAGGGTTCTATGCCCGGAACCCTCGCAAATGTGGAGGGGACACTGTATAGTAAAAAAAACTTGGTAAAGTTAAGGTGATATTCAGTCTGGTGTAGCAATTTAAGTATTGGACTAGGACTCTTGGAGATCAGAGTTCAAATCTCTACTCAGCCATGGAAACACAGTGGGTAACATTGGGCAAGTCATACTCCCTCAGTCTCTTGGGCAACTCTCATTCATAGGGTCACCATGCAACAAAACTGACTAGGCAGCACATAATAGCAGAGCTGATCCAGAATTTGCCTTCTGCTTATGGAAGGTTCCATTCACAGAAGGTGCCTCCACTCAACTTGAGGGAATTCTCCCATTCCTCTGCACCACTCGTCATCCCATTTATGTAGCATTTTCAGGAGGCTGAAGGGCACCTGATGTGGGGAGCAGAACAGCAGGGACATCCCATTACATTAGTACAGCTACATGTGCTTCAAACTATATCCAACCCAGGGCTGCAATCCTATCCATAATCTTACTCTTCTGCCAAAGATATTGTCGTGGAGGCAAGCTTCAAGTTTTCTTTTCAATAACAAGAACAAAAAAGTGTTTATTGTAGCTTTTAATTAGACCCTTAGTTCCTTCATAAAGGCCATTATGCAAATTCTTCAATAGCAAAAACTTCATGTGAATGAACTTCTGGCTTTGTGTTGTCAGGAGGTCTCTATCTGGGCAAACAAAGAGCCTTTTAAGTTTATTTTTAGATTATTTGTTGTGTCTTTTTAGAACATTTGTTATTATTAGCACATGAAATGTTGCTCTGTTACAAACGAAGAGGCACTCCCTTTTTTTCCTAACCAAAGGGATTGGTGTCTTTAGCATACATACTTAGATGTCAGAAGTGATCCTATCAGCTAAGGTTGGGCCTTCGTTGGAGATTCCGGAGGCCATTTCCCACCATGCCCTGCACAGGCTGGACTAGCCCCCCATAGCAAAAGGTTGAAATATATAATGGAAAGATCTCTGTTTTATTGCATTTGCTGAAGCAAGGGGTAGGTCTGTGTGGGTACATAAACTTCATTTTAGAGGAGAAATGTGACCCCCCATAAATTTTGGGGAAATTTTTATTCCCCAAGATTTTTGTACAAAAAAACCAGCAAGGACGAAGCTGAGGGGGACACTAAAGGGGCTTGAATGGGCCATAGGTGACTCATGGACAACATGATTTCCACCCTCCTATAGGCCCATTCAGTTGTTTATAACAGCCTTCCCCTAAACCAGTACCAATGCCCTTCAGATGTTTTGGACTAGACCTCCTAACAGCTCTGGGCAGCATGGTTAACAGTGATATTTATGGCAGCTGTATTTCATAACATCAGTCTAGAGGAAGCTATATCTTTCCAGGGAGTGATCAGATATGTGGATAATCCTGAAGTGATCTCATGTGGTCTGAAATATAGGAGAAATTGCCATTCCTCCCTACCTGGTTCTCCATCTGTGGTGTGTCTAGAAACATAAGACAATTCTGTATAGGGAAAAGGAAACATATATATTTTTGTAAGACTATATGAAGAGTGCCCAAAGCCTCAGAATTGTGGTCACAATATATTCAGTCTGAAATTAAGTGGGGAAAATTAGTTGTTTATGTGTTTATCTAATGTATTTCTATCCCACCTGTCAGTTGTAGGGGATGCCATACATTATTCTCCCCGCTCCTATACACAAATATACCTTAATTATCACAAGAATCCTATAAGACAGATTAGACCAAGAGACAGCTACTGGCCCAGGGTCAGTCACTGAGAGGTTCATGGTTGAATGACTTGTTGGTCCTTGCCTCAACTCCTAGTCTGACATTCTAAGCACTACACTAGACTAGACCAAAAGGGACAGTACACAGGGATTGGATCAGGCTCAGAGCAGGGCCACTGAGCTCCATTAGTTATGTTAGAGTAGACTCACTGCGATCAGAGGGACTTAGATTAATCAAGGCTAACTTTGAGTCACATGCATTTCAGTGGATCTATACTGTGTTAATAGAAGTGTTAATAACAACACAGAAGCAAGAATGCCAATCTGGATGTAAAGTTTGATATTCACGGGGAGCTCTCCAAGGTGCTAAGCCTTATCTCCATAACAGATGCAGCACAATGGACAGCTCATTTAAGACTAATTTCCAGAATAGATTCACCATCTAACAGATGTGGGAGCAATTAGCTGTCACTGGGCCTAAAGAGGAGGCTTTAGCAACCCCCAGAGTAGGCTCTCCTCCCATTCAAGTGTGATTACAGCGGGGTGGGGATACATATATGTACAAGTGTGTTTATAGGTGCACGTGGAGCCAACACCGTCTGTGAGACTTGGGACTCAAAAGTCTGCATACATCTATTCTAGAGCAAAACTGAGTCCATTTCCGCATTAGACTGTTATAGTGTGATTATTCCACTTTCAACATCCTATGGAATCCTGGGGTTGGCAATTTAGGGAGGGGCCTCAAAAGCCCCTCCCTAAACTGCAAATCCCAAGATTCCATAGGATGTTGAAAGTAGAATAATCACACTATAACAGTCTAGTGCAGAAATGGCCTGAGAATGGACCTGCAGGTCTTCAGCACTAGACCAAACTTCTACGGTCCTTGTTAGAACTGGTTCATGTTTTGCCCACCAAGCCCACCAAGCTATTACATTGGTGACCATGCGACAGAAGGTGGGCACGAACTAAGCATATTAATATATAGAGAGAGAGTTGGCAACTTGTTACGATCCTGTGTGATCTTGGTTGCTTTTTTTTTCCATCAGCTACTATCACAGAAATGGCCATTAGGTCACAACCACTCATGATGGGCCCAGATAAACTTCTGTATTTGGAGCAGTTTTGCTAGGGTGGAAGGGGAAGCATTTCACACAACAGCCAGTCACACATTCGCTGTCCTGCTTTCCGGTCCATCCAATAATACAAGCTGCATAAATGTTTCAACAGCATGAAACTCTCCCTCTCCCTCTCTCTCTTTCTCTCCCACACACACACACACACACACCCTTACATTCACTCTCCCTCTTCAGTGTGGTCCGACTGCTTAGCAACTGCCGTTCCATTGGTTCCCAGAAAACGGTGATATTTTGTTGTAACCATGGAAACCAAATTCCTTAGGAAAGAATATGTATAGTTAACTCCCATACAGCCCCATCCTTTAGAGATCCACTTTGGTGCAGGAAACTGTTGTTCCTGCTAAAGAGGGCTCCTTCCTGAGGGTTTTAGTGAGGCAGTTATAGGGACCCAATGGATCTCCAAATAAAATCCTGGTCAGTTCTAGCTGCTTTGTCACCCTGAGGCCATTTAGGCTTGGCCTCAAGCAAGGCCATCCTTCATCTATCATTCACCAGCAGGACCTGATGATTCTATTGTTATAAATCACAGGCGACATCTTCTCCTACACAAACACGCACACACACACCTCACAGATTTGATTTTGATTTCCTTACACAGAGCTGCACTGTTCAGCCCATTCACGTGTGTGCAACCACACACATAACATACGGAGCCTGCAGCCTATTCACATAGAGGTACATGCACACAGAATGTTTTTTTTCTATACACTTCCATATGGTTACTCTCATCTGGGGTCATCTTTGCAAGAGAGTTAGAGTGAGTTCAATTTATTTACTTATCCTCATTATTTAATGCCACATTCATCACACTCAGCAGGGCTTACATCAGACTAAAAGTCAATAAAACAATACAATGGTTCAATAGTCATTCCCAAAGAAGCTTGGGAACCATTATTCTATGAAGTCTCCGTTTTCCTTTCACCGACATTCAGTTTGTCTCAGTCTCAGATCTGTTCTGTCTCATTTATGAAGATATTTGCTAATTCTTTTTTTTAATAGATCAAATTATTTCACCTAATCTATATCTTCAAAGGATGTTCTAGCATCACCTTTAAGACATGGCACTGGAGTCCTTAAAGTAAAATGTGAGTGAGCCACGGTCTAGAACACAAGAATGTTACTCTCTATGTACCAACACAGTAGTGTACACATGGGGCAGTGTAAGCAAGAATTTGTTCATTTCTTCAATCAGGCATCCAATCAGTGTTGAGAAATGAGAGAGATACTAATGGATTCTCAAGCAAAGCAATCAAATTGGTAATGCAGAAGCTGAACAACAACCAGTTCCACATCCACCTAACCACACCTACAAACTACTTGTGCATAGCCAAGCACATCATCTAATGAAGGGCAGTAAGGGAAGAAAAAAATGACTACAGATTAGAGTATCTCAGGAAGAGAGTGAGTGTGGTAAAACAAGCAAACAGAAATTCCTCACAATGCAAACTAACTGAGTGTACACATGTGAAGGTTGCTAAATCTAATAATAACAGTAGTTCTCTGATGGTGACCAATGCATAAAATTTTAAAAAATCAGTTTCAATGAAACAAGTATAAATACAGCAACAATTAGAATAACTACCCCAAAAATGACATCTTCTGGTTCCAAACCAGAGAAACACAGTTATAGCAGTTTGGTACCACTCTTAACTGTCATGGCTTCAACCTGTGAAGTATTGGGATCTGAAGTTTGATGAACTACTCAAGATTTTTTTTTTTTTGCTAGACAGTTCTAGTGCACTCCCCTGAGCTATAGCACTACAGCTCTCCAGCAGAAAAGTCTAAGTACCTCATCAAACTACAAATCCCAGATTCCACATATCACACCAAATTAAAATGGCATAAAAATAATAGAACTCTGTGGTTCCGAAACACCTCTAGAAGGAGGAGCATTGTAACAACAGTCAGTAAATATGTTAAGTGGGGAGGGTGATCCTATCATTGCAAGTGGAGTGCTACAAGACTGAAGCACCTAATGTACCAAAAGCTTTGCTGGGATTCCTAGCAAGGCAGAGGTAAGAGTGGAGAGGCATTTCCCCTCTTCCACCTGTTTGTTAAAACTACTTCTCTCTCATGGGAGGGAACTTAATTGCCAGTCACAAGGGTGATGTAAGTTTGCTCCCATGACGGAGCCATCTTCAGGGATGGAGCCATCTTCAGATGAGCTTCAGATGTGGATCCTGGTTCTTGACCGTTTGCAAAATGAAGAAGCTACACAAGCCCTGAGATTACTGCCATACACGTGATCATTCCCCTTCCCTTCCTCTCCAGTGCGACCTGATGTTGTAATGCTCTCGTCTTAGGTCAGAATTCTCTCTTCTACCTCAAAAATGAAGATCCAATCTTTCCTTATGGCCATCAGGATGCCATCCAAGAACTACTTCAGGGACGTGAAGGTTTCACTGTAATTTGGTACAATCCCTTGAGGTTGTACAGCGGGCTGTAAATTCAAATTACAAGGGACTATGTGATTTATAATTCCTGGTAACATTTGTGGTAAATGTTATGCCAGAAAAATTTTATTCTAGGCAAAATTCAAGTTCTAGCCCCCCTTACCAACAGGGAATGATTGTTTTTAATCTGGCAGAGCATTTGAAAATGTGATTGTCCTTCAGTATGAAACAGTACAGTCTACTCTTTAGGGCCTAAATACTCTAAAGGGCACCAGATTCCATCTGATCTTGGAAACTAAGCAGGATCAGCCATGGTAAGTACTTGGATGGGAGACTGACAATGAATCCCAGCTGCTTGTAGGCTAGATTTCAGGGGAGGAAACTGGCAAAAATCACCTCTGAATATTCCTTGTCAAAGAAAACTCCACGAAATCATGGGGGTCACAATAAGTCAACAGGCAATTTAGGGTCACCATACATCAACAGGCAGGCACAGGTAGAGGCACACACACACACACACACACACACACACACACAAAGCCCACTCTTCCATTCTGCCACCTCATTTTAGTACATAGATACACCAGTCTCAAATCATACAGAACAAGATAATGGACTCTTGAGTGTGTTGAGTTGACTGAGTATACCAGTTAAAGTTACAGGTGGAAAGTGCAAACATACAATGATAAAATGGGCTCAAAATTTTGGCCACCAAATACAATTAGAACACTGCAAATACAGTTGGAAATTGACCCAAAAATTCACAGCTGCTCAGAATCTAAAAGAAAATTATTTCAAGACCTTTCATAGATGGTATATGACTCCGAGCAAGTTGAGAAAAATTTAAAATTCAGGTACAGGAAAATGCTGGAAATGTCAAGCAGAAACAGGTACTACCTATCATTTATGCTGGACCTGTAAAAAAGGTAAAGACTACTGGAATGATATACACAAAACAGTACGAGAAATTCTACAAATTGAATTTGATAAAAATCCAGAAATATATTTACTAAATATTCTTCACCCAATAGATCAAAATATAAGGAAAAAAATACTGGAGGATCCTGCTTTATATGATAACTGTGGCAAGAACTGAATATGCCAAATTCTGGAAAAAGAAGAGACAGCTAAGATAGAACAATGGGTTCAAAGTCTGACAGAAATAAAAACAGCAGACATCTTGTCATAAAGACTTAAAGGTCTGACAGATGAGAAAATAGAAGAAGATTGGGTCGCTTTGAGGCAATTTCTTCAAAAGCAGAGAACATAAAACAAATAGATAAATATATTTACTGAATATGAGGAGGAATGGTTATGTTGAAATCAGGTAACAAATATCCAATCAAACAAAAAATGCATAGAAGGAGGTATCATCAACCACAAGATCTAGTAAAATAGAAAATATCCTGAATTATAACAAATTTAATATACAAGGCATTGATGAGTATATTTATAGACATGGTAGATAGGATTAATCAAGAACAAACATATATAACATTTTCTTTTATATAGAGTTACATATTTATGAGATACACATATTGTATATTAAGTAAGGATGCGAGGAAGATATTATGACACCAAATGAGCTATGACAGGATGTATAACTGTATGTTATTTAATATGTATATTTTTTATATATTGAGTTGGTAATAAAAAGTATTTTAAAAAAAAGTTACAGATGGAAGGTACTAAGTTTCAAATACACTCCTATTTACAAAATTTCTTGCAAGTAAAAAGCTGGCATGCCTATTCCTTGCACTGCTAGCTGTCTACTTGTAGGGAATTTTTTTTTTTCTGTAAGGCAGCATTTTTAACAGATAAGTTCCTCATCTGCACTCTTAACTGGTAGACCTCATGATATAACCTCAATTCCAGCTCAACCTAGGTAAGACAATGGCTGCTTGATCCATGGATGAGTGCTTGCAACATCACTGATGATAAGAGATAACATCCCACCTCTGTCTACCTAGATGAGGAGGGACTATGCCTGTGCACAGTAGTATGGAACCAGTGTTTTCAAACTGAAGCACCAGGATTTCTTCATCAACACAGATAAAGCTATCATTGCACAACATACACATGTGCCCAAGCTTGCCTGTTTCCCCTGAGTGTACAATTTAGTAGCTGGACAGTGGGTTGATTGATTAATCTGTCAATCCCTTTATTTATACCCTGCCTTTTCAACAAGACTGGGAATAAAAGCATCTTACATATTTAAAGAAATGCAACTAGGAATAGATTTTGCCCCTACCCATGTCATAATGCAGATGGTTTTGTGGCGGCTTGGTCTTCAACAGGCAATGAACAGCTCCTAACTTTATAAAAGTCTTGCTCTCATCCTCCCCATCCTAATTTGGCAGGGATAACCCTAATTAATCCTCTGTTATCCCACATTTTGATCTGTTTCTGAAATGTCCCCACTCCTCTCTCCTCCTCCCCCTTCCCCCTTTGTCCTTAGCTTATTTGAATTGCTGCAAATTGAATTCAAAGTGAAAAAATAGTGTGCACTCAATTAAGTCAGCAGCAGGGAGAGGAGATAATCTAGCCCTTCCCAGTAAACTCATGCAAAAGCAAACTGCTGCAATCTCTCTTAGTTTATCTGTTCTTCTTCAGGAATAACTTGTACCATCCTGACCACACTCTGATGTTGCTGGGCCACACATCTCCCAATTTTCTTCTGTGAAATATTGGAGGTTATGTGCTCTTAGTGAAGATAAAAAACTGCTAGAAGAGGTTTGTTGTTGGGGGGATCAAGACAGCCATCTGCATTTTGAGGTTCTTTTTAAGGGTATGATTATACTAACTGTCATAGTAACTAGCTATATTTTAAAATTTACCACTACACCACTGCCTATACAATTGTCAGCATGTAGGGGTAGTTGATTTTAATATTCTTTTCGTTCCCAGTAGGAGTGTTTCTCATCCTATCAATGCTAAGGTATAAAGATAAAATTCTTATACCTCCTGCCAAATGATATTATGGAAGGCTGAGTTTGCAGAAAGCAGAGGGATTTTAGCTACACTCCAGGGAAAATATCCTGCCAAAAGCAGAGGGGAGGAGAAGCAAATCTAGAAACAAAGACCAAGAACTTGTCTTCACCAAATGATTTAGAGCTTTTCTTCAACATGCTTTGATGTACAATCTACAGTACCGTAATTGAAGTAAAGATTGTAGGCTATAAATCATAATTAAAGCCAAAATGTTCATGCTTTCCATCTTCCAGTGAAGGGACTTGGATGGGACTATATAAGCCTAAACAGGAAGCAATTATATATTAGGAAGGAGCAGTAATGATTATGAAAAGAAATATTTTCCAGCAAACGACTGGGCAGTTTCAACGGAAGAAATGAGAAGCATGGTACAATAAGGAATTTTTTTCACTTAACCATATTTCAAATCAAGTCTGCTATGTGGCGTATTTATACGTGATGCACATACAAATCCCGGGTCAAGGAAGGCCCAAACACAGGGTAAACTTTACCAAGGCCAAGAAATCCAAGGAAGCCACTCAGACTAAAACCCCATTACCCCAAGGAAAGAAACTGAGGCTAAATTGTAGATCACGCTTGACAATATTCATGGAAAGTCTTTATTTACATGCCCTCCAACGTTTTTCAGATGAAAATGAGGAAACATTTGACCAAGCAACATCAAAGTGTGGTCAAGATGGCAAAATTTATTAATAAGGCAGAGTATACAAGCTAGAAGGGGCTGCAGTAGTTTGATTTTGCTTGAATTTACAGGATTTCACCACTACCACCCCCTTCTCCTCTCTCCTCTGCTGAGTTGATGGAGTAGAACTGCTTTGGCACTTTGAAGCCAGTTTTCAGCAACTGAAAAGAACTGAGGACAAAGGGGGGAAGTGGGAGGAGGAGAGTGAAACTGGGGCATTTCAAAAGCAGCTGCAAAAGTGAGAAGGCAGAGGATTAATCATGACTGTGCCTTCTGAGGCCCTTTCCGTAGACCAGTGTTCTCCCAGCATGGGAATGCAAGAGGAGCAGGACTGTGATGATGCTTCTGCACAATGTCGTCGCAGCCCCATCCTTCTCACATTGCCAGCTGGCACAATCGCAAGGTAAATCATTGACGGATTTTCTCTATCCATGATCCCTGACTGAGCAATGCTCCCGCACTTACCTGCCCTGCAGAAGGCCTGGAAGTGCAATGGGGATGCTTCCTGCCCCAGTGCAGCATGAGAAAGAGCCTGACTGCACTGCAGAAGGAAGAGGCATGTCTCTCACAGTCCCTTTCACAGGGAGCCAGTCCCGTGCGGAGGGGAGTGTTTCCATCACACTCCCTTCCCAGCAAAGGCGCTGCTGGGATTGCAAACACAGGGCGACATGATAAAGTAAGGTGCGGAAAGGGCCCGAGTTGGGACAGTTGGAGAATATGCCTTCAACTGTCATTTAAATGGAAAATAAGGCTATGTGAGATGGGTGCTTAGTATGGCCAAACAGAACTGGTAGAACTCCAGGGAGAGCTGGGATACCTCTCCAGTTCCAAGGGACAAACAATTCCAACTCCTGGTCTAAAACTGATTGTTGATAATAATAATAATATTATTATTAGTATTTATATCCAGCCTCTCCCAACGGATCGAGGCGGCAGCACAATAGCACATCAAATACATTAAAAGCAATTAAAACATAGCCCATCCTCCCCACCCACCAACCCATCTAAAAACCCCTAAAACACATTGACTATTAAGAACAGGAGGACAGTTGGTGGGAGGCGGTGGAGTATTAGGCCCTTTTCGCATTGAGGCTTCTCGCGCGAGCGGGGAGGGTGGCTCACGCGAGAAGCCTCCTCCAGGAGGCTGCCATTTCCCCCCTCGTTCCTTCTGCAGGCGAAGGAACAAGGGGGAAGCGGCAGCCTCCCGGAGGAGGCTTCTCACGCAAGCCGCCCTCCCCGCTCGCGCAAAGCAGGAGGCTGTCGCGTCCGTTCCCCCCCGCTCGCACGAAGCAGGAGGCTGTCGCGTCCGTCGCGCTAGCGCCCTGCCCCTCCCCTTCCTTCCGCAGGGGCGGAGGGAAGGAAGCGCGACCCGGCTGCCTCCCCGATGCTCCGCACAGGAGGTAAGTGCGCCTGGGCGCCGGGAACATTGCGCGAGCGTGGGTGATTTTCACTTTGAGGCGAAAATCAAAAAACCCGCGATCACGCCGCTGCAGCCCTGTGAGCGCGGCGGAAGTGGGAATCCGTCGTGCAGAGCGACGCTCCCACTCCCGCGAGGCTCACGAGGCTCTCGCGCGACAGAAAGCCCATGCAAAAAGGGCCTTAGTCTGGGAAGGCCTGTCGGAAGAGAACAGTCTTGACAGCTTTTTTAAAGCTGTCAAGACTGGTAATATGCCGGGTCTTTTCCGGCAGGCCATTCCATAACTTGGGAGCGATAGAAGAGAAGGCCCTCTGGGTAACTGCAGCCAACCTAGTTAGTCCCAAATAGAGTGGCCCCACTGAATCAATGGGCCTTACACAAGTGCTTGCTTACCACTTCCCCATGGATTCAAAAGGTCTACTCTAGTCAAGACTAACAATTGGATTTAGGTTAACACTGGCAAAGTGTGGCCCTCCATATACTGCTGAACTGCAAACTCCAGCATTCTTCATCATTGGTTAGACTTGCTAGGACTGATGGGCATGGTAGTGTGACATCCTGTGATAATGGGGGTTCCTGTTATCCAAGCAACAGAGCTGAAGGGGAATAGTTCTCCTTCCAGGCATACAAAGGGTTAATGAACTGCTAGGGTTAGGTTACATTTTATTGGGTGTCAGCATCACAGAGGACATCACAGGTCATGAGAGATAGTTGCCCAATCAGGGGGAGAAAGGTGAGAATCTTTGAGATGCTTCGATGAAGAGGTTTTATAAACCCTCAAGAGACCATGAGGCAGGAGAACAAAGAAGAAAATCCAAGACATCAACCAGAGGAGCCATAATGCCGGTTGCAAGTAGGCCAAGCTAGGCCTCACCTCCCTGGCTCTGCCTTGGCATACCATCTCGGAAACTGACCAACAATATGAGTAGCTTAGAACATTACTTAGTTAGTCAGATTAGGATTTCTGTTCTTTTGAAAGCTCTGGCTGAGGTGGGATACTATCTGTGATTTGTAACTATTAAGAGAACCTAGGAGGAAGTAGCCTCCCATGTATGGTGATATCTTCTGTTACCTTCATTGCCTGTTTTTAGAATAAATACTTTCCTGTAAAGAACTCCCCGCTTTTTCTCCATTCCCACGTGTTTCTCAGCGACACGCATAGAGAGGATTCCTCTTTCCCCGGCCAGGGGGAGGAAAAGGATCTCTAAGCTTAGAGATCAGTGGCTTCCTGGCAGCATCCCACTGTACTGCTGAGATAGGGATTTAATACAGTGGGTGGTGGCAGTGTTTAATTAATGGAACCTGGGAGTTTCTATCCCCTATTCAAGGACAGAAGTCCGCACTGAGTGGGAGAAGGACCCCAATTCCATGACACATCCATAGAACTATATCTTCCCCCCTCCCCCCTTTAAACCTTATGGTTTGCTTTTCCTGGTATCCTAGCACTTGCAATTCAAGAGACAAGAGCCTTGTTCACATATTATTTGTATATATAGACCATCCATGCTGAAAGGGAAGTAGAAAAGCATATTTAGCTTCAATCCCAAAATTGCACTAGTGAGAGCCAGGCTCTAAGACCATTTCCGTAATAAACTGTTATAGTGCTATTATTCCACTTTCGACATCCTATGGAATTCTGGGGTTTGCAGTTTAGGGAAGGGCCTTTGAGGCCGCAAACCCCAGGATTCCATAAGATGTTGAAAGTGGAATAATAGCACTATGGCAGTCTAGTGCAGAAATGGCCAGAGTTTCTCTCTCATGGGAAGAAGACCAAGGACCACTGATAAGCAAGACAACATCCTATAATACCCAGGGACAGCAATCCCAAGGACTGTGGGAAGCAGTGGCCCAAAATATTTATGTCCAGTGCACATACATTTACATTATGCATTCTTGTCTAGTTATAAATATAAATCAGGCAAAAAGAAATATAACGAAGTGTTACCCCTGTTTTCTGGGGGTCCTGGGAGGGACACCTAAATACTTTCTCAATTATATAAGTTGGGGAAATTAGCCAAGAGCACAAGCTAGCAATACGAGAGGCAGGGCAACGGAGTGGAATCTTTTATCCAATGTCTACGGGGTCAGGCCAAGTCAACGAGCAAACAGAATTGAAATAATAATTGTGATCTTTATTAAAATACAATCAAACAGTGTATGCAGCACACTCACACAGATAACTATAGAAATAAAGGTTGGAGTGGGATAGAGGGATTTTTAGAGGAGATGTTGGTTTGGGTAATACTACACCTGTCCTGAAGCCCGAGTAGTCTGCAGCAGAAGTTCGGAGATATAGAGTCTCAGTACGTGGGACTGAGGGGGAGGCTCGCCAAGCAAAGTGGCAGCAAGACGGGATGGAAGCCGGGAGCAATCCGAAGAAGCTCTCAAAGTCAGGGGATTTTATAGGGGAAAATGTGGCTGTAGGCTAGTCCGTACTTGGGGAAAACAATGAGTTTCGGGCTGGAGACAAAGCCTCCGAAAGGTCAGAATTTAGCATGATTGAGTTAGGTCCAAATTGACAATAGAGTAGCCAGTATGCAAATACAGAGTGCTTGACAGATGAGGATTCTCCTAATCAAGCCTCCTGCTCGGGGCAGGGAGTTCTTTGTAAGTAGTGTGCATACATAATAGAGTACTTGCCTTTGAGGTCTCCTGAAGCGGTGGGACGGCTATTTCTGGCCAGCCTGTATTGTTTGGAATATTACAGCGATTAGTGGCCGTGCCTGTCTTCGAGCTTGTCTGGGGGACCTCGCAGTACGTGGAGAGGAATAGGTAAAGAAGGCCAAATTGTTGATATCAAAGTGATATCTAATATCCTTCAAGTCCGGGCTAGAAACTGCGGTAACAGAAGTTCAACAATGGGAGCTAAAAGCAAAGCTATATAGTGCTTGTTGTTGCTGCTGCTGCTGTTGCTGAGCATAACCACACAAGAAAGATTGATTTTAGAGAAGGCTTGACTGAATGATTTTGCAATGAAAATGAACAAAAGGAATGGGCAGACTTTGGGCCCCTTGGGCTACCTGCTATTGCAGATTGGAACTGGATACACACATGTGTATATGCCAACATGCATACTTATGAATGCTTTACATCCACACATCTCACATTGGTAAGAGGGTATACCATGTATCAGTAAACTGTTCCAGAATTTCTGCAGAATCGTAGAGATTTAATCTTCCACCACAACCTGCCAATGAGCCAAACAAAGGTTAATGTTGCTGTATTACTATTAGTCATAGGTAAGAAGGGGCCAAGGTCCCTGTATTAACTCTGGCATCCAAGTCAGAGCAAATCCAAGCAATTTCATCTGTGAAGTGGTGAGCAAGTTCTCCACAGCAGCCTATTGAGTAGCTTAAATTCTCCTTTCAGCCATATTGTAAGAGACCTTTGACCACTTGAAACAGCTCTGCTGGATGGTTCTATGAAGATGCAGTAGTGTTAGACAAAAAGAAGTTGCTCAAGGTGCTGGGCATGTTTAGGCTGGAGAATAGAAGGTTAAGTGGCGACATGATAATCTCCTTCTTTGGAGGTTTTTAAATGGAAGATGGATGGCCATCTGTCCGGAATGCTTGATTGTGTATTTCTGCATGGCAGAGAATTAGACTGGATGGCCCTTGTAGTCTCTTCCAGCTCTATGATTCTAGGGTTCTATGAAAAAAGTAAAATATTTGCTGCCTTTATTGCCCTACCTCCAGTTAGATTTTAGCCTGCTTTTGGTCAAACTTGCTCTGAGTTTTCTGCCAGTGTTGCTCTAGTCTCTAGTCTCTCCCTCCTTTCATTATGGGCAACTCCTTAGAAAACCAAGGGGCTGGTTTAGCTCCACTCTGGGAGAAGGGATGCTTAGGAGTGATTGTATCTACTGCCCTGGTCATTTCACCATTCCAGAGATCAAGCAGGATTTCAACAGAACTGCTAAACTATGATAAATCTCCCTCTGACTTCCCCCCGCTAAATGCTACCTTTTAAGCTGCAGCAGCTTCCCCAATATGGCCATTTACTGTCCAAGGGAGAGCACTTGAGGTTGCAGAGCACCATCAAGCTATGTTCTTACAGCTGGACACACAGTGATCCTCTGGGATCTCCCAAGATCCTTCAGAAGTTCCAGAAGATGTCACTGCTCCATGTCCAGCTATAACATACTAACTGTCCTGATTTGGCAAGGACAGACCCAATTCATCCTCTGTTATCCCATTTTTTCAGCTTTCAAAGTAACACAGTTTCTCTTTTCTCCTATCCACTTTGTCTCCCGCTTCTTTCAGCTGCTATAAAATCAGTTTGAAGTGCAAAAGTAGTTTGCATTCAGTTAACTCAGCAGGGTGGAAAGGAATGGGTAGGGCAGAATCTTGCCCTTCCCAGTAGGCACCGGCAAAAGCAAACTACAGCAGTCCCTCCTAGCTTGTGTTTTCTTCCTTATTAATAACTTTTGTCGTCTTGACCACATTGTGACGCTACCTGGCCACATATGTTTTCCAACCTCCACAATGCAAAAAAGTGAGTTGTGCAGGCATACATTGGACGTAGGCCCTCACAATTTACTAACAAGATGCCACCTATAGATTTCTACGTAGCCAAAATGGCACGACAGTTACTGGCAGTCTTGAAGGATTATAGAAATATTTTTTTTAATAATGGAGGAGCCCGAAAAGGAGCAAAAATGAGTATGTGTTTCTTAAAGGACAACCAAGCTGGAGGGAAGAACATAAAGATGGAATGTCCTGAGATAAGGCAAGAGGTTTATTGTATCACAGAGCAACATTTTATTGCAGCCCCCATTTAGTTTATATAATATATATTACCAGAAACCTTACAGAAGAATACTATGCTAGTAACCAAAAGATTTTTGAATAAAAATTATAATGACTGTATCTACCACAAATAATAATCAGTTAGAAAATCACAATCAGACTATCTATCACAATTAAATTATAAGTACTGCATCTACCACGAAATAATAAGCAGTTGCCTACGTCTGTATGCAATGTTCTGCACATTTAATGTCTGATGGAGATGTATTTGACTGACATTGGGCATGAAAGTGGCTTGTAAACTATTTCAGAGAAACAGAAAGATAAAAGTAGCTCTTGCAATACACAGTACATGACAGATAACAGCATGATTAACATTAGGGTTAATGGGATTGGGTGTGAGCATATGCTGAAATAAAGCAATGAAAACATTACTTGAGCAAAAGATGGAGGGGGAGATCACAAAATATCTGAAGTGTAATCAGGGGGAAAAAGGGGTGACAACTGCCAGCTGTTAATAGTCTCAAAATCCCAGTGTTAATGCAGGTGCTTTCTACAGCTTTCATAAAATGTAGAAAGTGCTTTCAACAGCAGTTTCAAAAAACTCACCTTTTACAAATCAGGTTGCTGTACACACAGGAAACTGTATTTGTGTGGGATGCTGATTTACCATAATCTTGTTATTATTAAATTTTTTAAAAGTTAAAAATCTCTCTACAATTAATATCTCCATTTCTTTAATTATTTCAGCTATCTACTGGTGGACTATATTTTAAACAAATTAATCTTTCTTCAGTCTTTGATTGGTCTCATGTCCCCCAAAAGAACCCTGGGGAAGTTGCTGAGCCAGATATGGACCACAGTTCATTTGAATTAGACCTTCATAGCTTCACGCAGCCAGCCTTCAGTATCTGCTGGGGTTTGGTTCCAGCCTCCCACCCACCCACCCATCCATCCCCCATGGATACATGGTTGGTTGAATCCATAGACACAGAATCTGTGGATATGGGGGGCCAACTATATATTTCTGCATTTACTTCAACAGCCCTCTGAGTTGGAAAATGATTCTGGGGGCAGATTACTTTCTGGGCTCCAATTCCCATGGTAGCCAATTTGTCCCTGACAGGTAAAATTTCTCTAATTAAAATCAAGATTCTTCCAAAGTTTATGTTTCTGTTCCTGACTCTTCCAGTATTTTTTTCTATTTCACCACTTATGTCATGACAGAAGGAATTGAGTTAGATTATATGGCTGGGCAAAAAGCCAAGAATTAAGTGGAAATTATTGACAGATACTAAAGATTAAGGAGGGCTAGGATTACCAGATCTAAAACTATATTACAAATCCTCTTATATTGTTTGGATAAAAGAATGGATAATGTTGGAAAATAAAAAGAATGGATAATGTTGGAAAATAAAAGATTGCTGGAATTAGAAGGACATGAACTTCAATTAATGTGTTTTAGGGGAATAGAAGGGTTGGTGGGTGGGGAGGATGGGGTACATTTTAGTGTTTTAAAGTATTTATATATTCCTGTAATGCCGCCTCGATCCACTGGGAGAGGCGGGATAAAAATAAATTTTATATGATGATGATGATGATGATGATGATGATGATGGATGGCATGGCTAACTATGGTATGGGAACAAAAAGGTGAATACTAAATGCAATTATAATGCTATCAGAAGACATTTGTTAAAAGATTTGGAAACAGTATAGATCCAATTACTCCAGGTTGGCTATTTCCACAAGAGGCATACTATAGATAAGAATTGGGTAACACTCAGAAATGGCTGAAATATAAAGATCTTCTCCAAAAACAACATGAAAACTGGAGGTTTAAAGATATACAGAAATTAGAGAAGATCATAAAATGCAACAGCTAACCTACTAGCAAAGTAGAAGAATATGGAAAGAAGACATGAAAAATTTCAGATGGGACAAGGATAGATCAGAATTTTAGAAATTAGAGGCTGGTCATGCAGATTTATTTGACAAAATTTACAAATTATTGTCAAGGTTCAATACTGAGGAAGAACAAATAAAGGACTGTACTGGGAAATGGGCAAAGAATGTAGGCCACAATATTCAGATAAAACAACGGCAAGATATTTGGGCTAAAGATTTGAAATTTACCACTTGTTCTGATTCAAAAGAAAACCTATACAAAATAATGTACAGGTGGTATATTACCCCAGGGAACACTGTCTAAAATATACAAAGATGTAAAAGGTATGTGTTGGAAGTGTGATAAGTATGTCAGCTCTTTCTATCATATGTGGAAGACATGCAACAAAGCAAGAAAATATTGGATGAAAATCGGTTTAGTCATAAAAAATAAATTAAGGTTTAGCCAAGCATTATTCCTACTAAACATACTGGATTATGAGAATATAATGGAAGGAGATAATAGCAGTGATGTATTTAAGTCTTTTACTCCAAGTCTCAAGTCAAGTCTCAAGTCCCTGAAGATATTTTCAAGTCAAATCTCAAGTTTATACCCCAATCAAAATTCCAGAATTATTGGATAGAGTGAGATAAATTCAGTTTTAACAATTTAAGCAGAGTCGGCTCTCCATATTTGCAATTTTACCATCTGCAGCTTTGGAAATGAGGAATAAGATCCTATTTTATTCCCCATTACTGAAGATTCAAAAGATTTAGAAGGAAGAATCCTTCTCCCTCAAGCCTATTGCCTAACATATTTGCTGTTCCCCTCTGGGAAATGCACCTTGCACTCTGGGGGCAAGTTTTGTCTTTTGCTCTTAGGAAACATTTCAAAAGCCTCCTCTGATATGCAGTGGGGACAGGCTGCTGAGCAGACTCAAGCCTGTCTCAAGCCCACTGCCTAACCTGTTCGTTCTTCCCCTCTGAGAAATGTCCCCACACTTTGGATTTGAGAGAAATTGTCATGTGACTAGTAGGCAAAAAAGAGATGGAGGTGTTGTTCAAAGTCATAAGGTTTCTGGGTGAATGTGTCACGTTAACTGAACTAAGAGCATCAAGTCAGTCATTAAAAATATACAAGTCTCGAGTCAAGTTGAGCCACTGTATCATTTATGGCCAAGTCGAGTCTGAGTCGAGTCACTGAAGTGACTTAAGTCTGACTTGAGTCTGAGTCTATGGCCATTTTCGCATGGCATTTGCCATGCGAAAGGGCACCTGGAGCATCATGCAATTGTGAGGAGCGATCTGCCCAACACACTCACAATTGTGCGACGCTCCAGGGCCTGGCAGGTGCTGCTCACGCACTTTTCCATTTTTGGCTTTCAGCTGAAAATGGTACACGATCATGCATTGCTCCAGGGCCCCACATGCACTTGCCATGCGTGCAGAGCCTCTGGAGCCACGGCGGTCACGCTTCCTGCCCCAGCACAGCCTTGGAAACTCTCAGGCTGCACTGCGGAAGGAAGAGGAAGGGCTCTCGCGCTACCTGCTCGGGAGCAGGCAGCTCGTGCAGAGCTGAAGCAGTGGGGACACGAGAGCCTCTCTCTGGAGGCTGCTTGCACAATCCCTGTACTCCAGCACCGAAAAAAAGGTAAGCTGCGGAAAGGGCCTATCTTGAGTCTACATCACTGGATAATAGAATATTATTATGTTATGTATTATTATGTTATATGGTAACAGCTGCACGATAGATGTAAGCAAAAAAGTAGAAAAGTAGAAAAATAATAAAAGCCCTATGATAAATGAATGGATGGATAGACTAATAGAATTAGCCTTTTTTTAAAAGTAAAGGTTTAGATTTAGATTTATCTTTATGGCAACCTTTTATGGACTATGTGAAAAAAGAAAGAAGAGACATTGTGACTACTGGTTTTGATTAGAACATCAGATTCTTTTTTGGTACACAATGTGAATGGTAACAAGATAGTGTAATACTGGGGGGGGGGAACTAGAAAGGATGATTATCGTGAGAGGAGTAATTACAGGTTATTATTATCTTAATGTAAGTGGGGTTAGGCAAGAAGCCAGTTTTAGTGAAAAATGAGTAATCTAATGTACGGTCTTGGAGAGCAGATTTTTTTTTTCTTTTGTAAATATGGAAAAACTTAGAGAGAAAGAGCATTGCCATTTCATTTTTTGGTAAGGCTCCTCTTCTTTAAGCAGGATGGAAAGCATACGACATTTTTAAAATGGAAATGTGAACAAAAGCAAAACGGATGCATCCATTCGTAGTCCATACATATTACCCTGTCACAAGTAACACTGTGTTTATACATGTGTTTTAAAAAAATTGGGAGCATAGTCAAGTGACATTTCAAAAGTAAGATAAAGTAACAATCTTTAGGGAAAATGTAGTTATTACTTTTTGGGGTTGTAACAAGTAGTGTTCTCTACTTTTAAAGGGCATTTAAAGCATTTTTGATGTATTTAAAATAATATTTTGACCAGTCCTGAGGGGGATTCTCCCCACCAAAAACAAGCATATGAAACATAATTTGTAATATAAGCTATTCAAACCTTTTGTCCAACAGATTATAGTGGCAGGGAAAATTTTGCCCCTAGTTCCAGAAATGAGTTATCTAGCTCCAATATTTTATTTCCAAGCTCTGCCATATTTAGACAAATCCATGCAAACCCCATATATATATATACCCTATTCATGCTCATACATCCCTCCACACATACACTCCCAGAGGCCATTTCTGCACCTCAAAGGCCCCTCCTTAAACTGCAAATCCCAGGATTCCATAAGATGTTGAAAGTGGAATAATAGCACCATAACAGTCTAGTGCAGAAATGGCCAGAGTCACAAACATCTATCCAATTGTACACATTTCTCCTGCATGCATTCACACATACACATAATCTAGGTTTCTCCTTGATGCCACTGAGAAAGGAGTTTCTCTGTCCCAGTGCTCAATGTATGTCCTTCTCTCAATGCCCAATATGGAAAGCCAGAATCCCACTGATGCCTTGCACATGCACAAGTTCCCCTCTGAAAGCAAATGGACTTCTTTCTCCGATACACAATATCCACATTCAGTTCAAGGCTGCAGAAAAGAAGCAGCAAATGTGGTACTATGGAGCATGCAGATACGCATGAAGTGCACATGAGATGTGCATTGATGCTTATCCAATAAGAATGCAAAACTGAATAAGCTAGCAAGACCCAGCATGTTGTAGTGGTTTGACTGTTGGATTATGACTCTGGAGACCAGGGTTTGAATCCCCAGGCAGCCATGGAAACAAAGATGGTGACCTTGAGCAAGTCACACTCCCTCTGCCTCAGAGGAAGGCAAAAGCAAACCCCCTCTGAACAAATCTTGCCACAAAAACTTCATGACAGGGTCATCTTAGGGTCATTATAAGTTGGAAATGACTCAAACGCACACAACAATTCAATGTGCACTCTGTGGTGCAATGTTGCCATTCAACATAAAGATTGCATAACACAGTCAATACCTAATTCCACATATGCAGAGAGTTACTCTGTACAAACCTAGTGTAGGATTTCAGCCACCCTACATTGCACTCTTTTTGCATTGTCAATCTCTTATCCTATTGGCAGCAGAACTCTACAGCCATGCCATTCTCTTTCCCGCTGCTCAGTTGTTGCCTGCTGCTCAGCTGAAAGGCATGTGGGAGGGGGAGGAGATAGTGGGCCCTCGGTATCCACTAGGGTTTGTTCCGGGACCCCACGGATACCAAAATCCATGGATGCTCAAGTAAAATCCCAAAATACAAATTTGCTTTTTTTGAATTTATTATTCTTTTAAAATATTTACAAGCCATGGATGGTTGAATCCGTGGATACAGAATCCGTGGAAACAGAGGCCTGATTGTACTTGAACAGTGAAAAGAGACTGAGCAGTGAAGGATACAGGGCCATGAAGCAGGTAGCAATGAGAAAATTTGTCACAACCAGGGTAGAGTGCCTGGCAAGCCAGAAGGATAGGCCCTGCAGGGGTACCACAACCTAAGGATACAGTCTTGTATCCTCTTACTTAGAAGTAAGCATCATTGGAAGACATCTACTTCAATCAGCTCAAGCTAGGCTGTTTGTTACCCAGATGTCATTTTCTTTGGCTGCTTCCAGATTGCGGAATTACCTGCCGGGAAAGATTTGTCAGCTGGAGATGCTGTCTGCATTTCAAATAGCAGTAAAGGCTAGTCTCTTCCGGTAGGCCTATCCAGATTATTTTTAAAGTATGCATTTTAATGTATTGACTGAGTGAGTGAGTGAGTGAGTGAGTGAGTGAGTGAGTGAGTGAGTGATTTTAATCTATACTTATTTTACATGCTCTTTTAAATGATGTTACATGTTAGGTTATTTGTTGTTGTTCCCCACTTTGATCCATAGGGAAAGGCATGTAAGAAATTGTTGTTGTTGTTGAATTTGGTGGGACTTACTTTTGTGGAGACCTGGAGTGAGAATCACCTGGCCCTCCAGATGTTGTTTTACTGTAATTCCCAGCATTCTTACCACTGGCTATGCTTGCTAGGACTGCAGGAAGTTGCAGGTCAACAACATCTGGAGTGCTGAAGGATGCTCGCCTTGGCCTGAACATTTATAAGATGTGCAGAAGCTCCAGTAAGAACCAACTATAGTCTGAACGTTGATTTAACAAACAAACAAAAAAGATCACAATTCACTTGCTTTCTTCTGAACAACAGATTTGAAAATCTTTTGCAGTTAAAGCACTGAAGGACAATGTAACACTGAGAAAGAAAAGGCATATACAAGTGTGTAACCTTTGTGAACAGCCATGGAAATTAATGTAGCAAAGCACTGGATTTTGTTTCTATCAACAAAAGTGGGGGGAAGCATGATTTGAAATTCAAAACTTTAGAATATAGAAAAGTGTGTCTGCATGTTTGTAAGAAATGTAATTTCTTATCTGATTCTAATTCATTATAAATCATCTGATTATTATTCTGCACATTATGTTGATTTCTTGTTCCTTAGCTCAGAGGCAAACATGACAAAAGATGAAGGTTTTTACATAAGTAATTCCTTACATTTTATAATGTAAGATTTTACAAAAGGAGCTTCTATTAATTAAATTGGAGGAGTCTTTTTATTATGTGTATACTGGCCACCCCATGCGAAAAAGTAACAAACAAACAAACAAACCCCAGAGGCTACGGAACTAATGTGAGTACTGGTCCCAAGACAAGACAGCTGTGAGAGCTATTAGTCTATATGTAGCAATGGTGCATATTGGGCCCAAAGGCACATCAGAGGTGTATCTAGGGTGGAGCAAGTGGGGCACGTGCCCTGGGCACCAATGCCAGGAGGTGCAAAAAAGCTGTGCGTGTAGGGATGGGGGTTGAGGATAGGGATAAGAAGGTGGGGTGCTTCCACACTTGCCCTATACGCTGTTTATGCTAGACACGTCACTGCTATACGTTCCAAGACATACATCAAAGTGGACCAGAAGATATTCATTGCATCTCACTACCACTCTATTCATTACCATTCTATTCTGCTTTGGTTAGACCTCATCTGGAACACTGTGTCCAGTTCTGGGCACCCCATTTCAAGAAGAATATTGACAAGCTGGAGCGTATCCAGAGGAGGGTGACCAAAATGGTGAAGGATCTGGAAGCCATGCCCTATGAGAATCAGCTCAGTGAGCTGGGTATATTTAGTATGCAGAAGAGAAGGTTAAGAGGGGACGAGATAGCTATGTTTAAATATTTGAAGGGATGTCATGTCAGGGAGAGAGTGGGCTTGTTTTCCGCTGCTCCAGAGACTAGGACAAGGAACAATAGATTCAAGCTGCAGGAAAGAAGATTCCACCTGGAGCTCAGGAAGAACTTCCTGACGGTCAGAGCTGTCTGGGAGTGTGATGGAGTCTCCTTCTTTGGAGGTTTTTAAGCAGAGACTGGATGGTCATCTGTTGGGAGTGCTTTGATGTGAATTCTTGCATAGCAGGGGTTGGAGTGGATGGCCCCTGTGGTCTCTTCCAACTCTATGATTCTGTGATTGTATGATCTTCCATGTCCAGCATCCAAGGATGTGCATCCATGAATAAAAACATTAGGGGGAAGTCCACTGTGTGCTCAAACAACCCATTCCAGAAGAGGATTATGGAGGACTGCAGGAGGGAAAAGGTGTTGAAAGAAAATCCTCATGCTGCTGTAAAGTATCTCTTTACATGGGCAAATACAGTGACTTAATTCTATTCATTAATTCCTACTAGAGGAAGAGAGAGCCAGCATGCAATAGTGGTTTCAGTACTGGACTATGACTCTGGAGATCAGGGTTCTTGCATTCAAAGCAACCTGAGACAGAAAAACATGCTCTGTAAGAAGCTACACATATCCCAAAAACCCTTTTAATTTCTATCAAACTCCAAAAGTTACAGAAAATATATGGTACAACTCTACCCTCCATGTACCCGTAGGTTGAATACCAGGTTCTTTGTCCCCTAAAATCTCTAGTATCTGATTCTACCACTTGGTGGTGTATGTTCTTTTCTCTACAGTTTTACATACCACAGTTCCTGGAGTAACGGTCCATAACTGTGTCATGTTCACGTCTGCCTTTATTCAGAGCAAGTGTTAAAGAAGAAGCAAAGTTTGCAAGATCAAAAAACTCACATCTTCTCATTAGGATAGATGACATCATTTGTTACACTTCAAGATTCCCCAGCCCATCTGAATTTAGCTGCAATCCTCACAGTGGCTGGTTGGGAAAGGGATGTATTTTTGTAACAACATCTTAATATGAGCTTACACCGTTCAAATGCAAAGTATCTGGGAATGGCTTGGTCTTGGATAGCGTTAAACATTTGCTCCTAGTAGACAGGGAGGCTGCTAGAACACAAAATAACTCTAGCAATATATTCCACTTTAATTGACATGGTTCCATGCTATGGAATCCTGAGATTTGCTGTTTATGAAGTAGTACTTAAGAATTCATTACCAGAGAGCTGTAATGCTTCACCAAACCACAAAGCCCAGTATCCCATAGGATGCTGCCATGGCAGTCAAAGTGGAATAGTGGTCTGAGCATTTGATTCTGACTTTGAAGACCAGAGTTTGAATCCCTGCTCAGCTATGGAAATCAACTGGATGACCTTGGGCAAGTCATACTCTCTCAGCCTCAGAGGAAGGCAAAGACAACCCCCCTCTCAATAAATCCTGCCAAGAAAACCCAGTGATAGGGTCACCATAAGTCAGAGGTGGCTTGAAGGCACACAACAGCAACAAACTGTATAGTGTGAAAGGGGCCATGATGTGTTACCGTAATATGAATTCAAACAGCTACCTGCATGTTTGGGCTCTCTTTGGGACCATGGCTTTGGGGCTAACATGGTGAATACTTGGGCTTTAAAATACAACGGTACACTGCTATTTGGATGGAGAAAAATAATGCCCTTTTGAGGTTTGTGTTGTTTTTCTTTTATTTGACCTTTCAAAAATAAATGTGCATGTATCTTCATTTCTCCAGCAAGATTTTTCTAAGCTCCAGCAAAATATTTCCTGAATATCTATAACTCAGTTATCAGAGAACACGGTTTAAAAACTGCTGTGTTCAGCAATATGTGGCACAAAATTTAAAATAATACTGGTGAATTCCCTCCCTTCCTAACCACACTAAGCTACACAGAAATTGATACAAGCACCATAACATGTTCAACAACAGTCTACGGCTCAAGGAAAATAAATTCATACAGCAAAACAACATTTTCCTCAACGATGTTGCCTAGAGGTAAGCTGTAAGTAGTGCCTAATGTTTTATTTATCTCAATCAGCCTTTTAATGACAGTTGTATAAGTGTGATAGAAGGCATTTAATACTGCCCTCAGAACTCTGTGTATTTTGAAGTCCTAAAGATCTAAAGAAGAAAGGAAAGAGGGAGCTGAGGCTAGAAGCATTCATTTGTAAATGAGCCCAAATTATTGGACAAATACAAAAAGACACATTGCATCATTTAGTGCTACTCTAACCTGTAAGACAGTGGTTCTCAACCTTCCTAATGCCGCGACCCTTTAATACAGTTCTTCATGTTGCAGTGACCCCCAACCATAAAATTATTTATTTATTATTTACAATGCCTCCCCCCCAACAAAGGCCACCTTGCCGGCCAGAAACGGGGGGGGGCGGGCAGGGAGGGAAAGAGGAGCCGCGCGTCTCCCCTGCGAAAAAACTCCGAGAACCCCCCCCGGGTTCTGCTTCTGCTTTGCTCTTGTTTCCGCTGGAGGGGGGCAGTGTGGGAAAAGTTTCCAGAGTGTTGACCCTGGCTGGGAGGGGAGGAATCCCAGCGCCTTTGTCTTTTGCACCGGGCGCAGCTCGCCCCCTGGAAAAGCACTGCCTTGCAGCCCTCCTGCCCCTTCTGCAGCACCCCCCTCCGTGGCAAGTGGGGCAGGGGCCGTGGCAAGGAGGGGGCCTGCCCCCCGTGCTGCCACCCCCCCCCCAACCTGGCCCATCAGACGGGAGGTTCTCCTGGTAGCGGAGAAGGAGAGCGATTTCAGTCCCTTCTGAACAGGGGGCAGGAGGACGCGAGCGCGTGGCTCGCGCTTGCGCACCACCACCAAGAAGGGAATGGAGCCTAAGACCATTGGAAATACATATTTTCCGATGGTCTTAGGTGACCTCTGTGAAAGGGTCGTTCGACCCCCAAAGGGGTCGCGACCCACAGGTTGAGAACCGCTGCTGTAAGAGCACTGACAGTTATCACAGACAGCTGAAAGCTCTTGATATTTCATAAAAAAAACTTTTGTGTGGAACTAATAAATCTGATTCTGCACATAACTATAGGGTCAATCTTCCCATTAGGCCACTTCAAGCAGAGGATGTGAGGACTGGTGAGTTTATCTTACATACACATACACACAAATACACCTTTCCTTCTCGTAGGGCTTCTGCTGCTTTGCAAAGCCTCACTGGCCAAAATGACCAGGCCACCACTCAGCAGAGCCAAGCAGCTCCCAAATGCCCAACTCTGGGGTGTTTTCAGAGCAAGGCAGTATAATTGAGGTGCCTTGGGAGATCATGAGTGAGATCCTCTATTAGGGCTGCCATGATAATGTGGATTCCCATTATCCAGGTAACAGAGCTGAAGGGAGATAGTTCTCCCTCCAGGCAAACAAAGAGTTCATGAATGCTGGGTTAGGTTACATTTTATTGGGGATCAGCATCACAAGGACATCACAGGTCACAAGAGATAGGTGAGAACCTTTGAGATGCTTCAGTCAAGAAGTTTTAAAAACCCTCAGGAGATCACAAGGTGAGAGAACAAAAGGAATTCCAATGAGAGAGACCACCAGTCATAGATGGGCAAAATGGGCCTAACCTCGTGGTTCCCCACCCCCAACAGATCATCTCAGCATCTGATCAGCAGTGTGAGTAACTAGGATGTTTTAGTTAGTCATGTTAGGTTTTTCTGTTACTTTAAAGCTCTGACTGATATTATGTAACTATCTGTAACTTGTAGGAAGAAGTCTTCATGTATGGGGGATACTCTTTGTATTACATTGTCTATTCTTGGGGGTGGGGGAACACTTTCCTTTAAAGAACTCCCTACTCTATCTATTTCCACATGCTTGTCAGCTACATGCATAAATAGGATTCCTCTCTCCCAGAGAGGGTGGAGGGAGGAACAAGATCTGTAAGCTTAGAGATCATTGGCTCTCTAGTGGTTTCCTACTGTGCTACTAGGATGAGGATTTTTAATCCAGTGGGTGGTGGCAGCATTTTAATCCAAGGAACAAGATGGGGGGGGTTCATCCCTATTCAAGGACAGAAGTCAGCCTTGAGTGGGAGAAGAGCCCCGGGTTTCCATAACAGCTGCATAAAACAAATCTTGCTTGCATAACACAAATCTTCCTATGTGGTGTTCCAACCTGATTGTGTTATATGATCTTAGCAACTGAACAGAAATCCTACACAACCCAAGGCACAACTAATGGACTACGGCCACCAATTTCAGCAAGACAGGGGAGCGACACGTTGTCCAGGATTGTAAATATCCATGTGTAGTGACGCTCCATTCACAATTTCCCTTCTGCAACTCAAACTGAGGGTGGACATTGTATGTGCAACTCCCTTTCTGTGACCTAGAGCACTGCACATCAGACAAAAATGACTAACCACTTCTATAGGAGAACTTACACACTAGCAGGATACTAGCCTATCCATGCTACAATGACAAAGGCAATCTCCCTGAACACCCTGCCCAGAGTGGCTGGCTCTGAGGAAGGACTCTTCCAAGCCGGGGACTTGGGCCTGGCCAGATCTGAGGAAAGCAGCACTGGCCGTTTTATGTGGTCATCAGTGATGGCACCTGTCTGCCATCTTTCTCATTTTCAAAGGGCAGCAAGAGCCATGTGGCAATTTTCCTCTTGTTTCAGGCTGAATAAACTTGTACAAATGTTGTATTTAGGTGAGGGTCATACTGAAAGCAATGCCTGTGTGCCATTTTCTCTGAAACTGTTAATCCAAATGCCGTGCTATTATACTATCAGATAGAGTAATTCTTACTGCATGGCTGACATAATTTCTAGATTTCTGGTGTTGCATAACCATGCTTATGAAGCAGAAACAAAGAGTAGTCATTGAGTTCTTGACCAAAGAAGGATGTACTGCTGTCGACATCCACAGAAGGCTCAGAAATGTGTATGGTGAGGTGACAACTGGTGAAAGTAATGTGCAGCACTGGGTGAAAAGGCTTAAAGAAGATGTAAGCAGTGCTGAAGACAAACCACATAGTGGAAGGAGTCAAGCGATGAGCAGTTAAGTTCAGCTAAGATTATAAGGAGATACAGTTAGAGGAGAAAACCAATACAGGGTGGACATGATTCATGCAGACCAATGTATGACTGTCCAAGAGATTGTTGAGGAACATGATTGTGGTCACAGTGTTGTCAAGCAGATTATTCACAACCTTGGATATAAGAAAGTGTATGCCAAGTGGGTTCCTCATCCATTCACAGCTGATTTGAAAGAGAAAAGTGTGTGTGTGTGTGTGTGTGTGTGTTTTCAGAACTGTTGGCAGCATTTGAAAACCATGAGAACACCTTTTTTCAGGAATGTTTGCACTGGTAATGAGACCTGGGCATACATGTATGACACAAAGACAAAGGAGCAGTCTAGGGAGTGGCAGCCATATTGTAGACAAAGAGTTACTTTATACATGTATGCAGTTGCCTGTGTTGTTAATAAAGGAGTTATGACCTGACAGGCATTACTTTCCATACAACCTTCCTATTATATGAGGCATAATAGGAGGTAATATATTGTTATATTATGTATAATAGATAAGTTAAAATTGATGGTGTGTTGGGAGGAGTAAAAAGATAGAATATTGGAGGCTTTGAGTTTAAATGAAATTTGAAAAGGTGAGGAATGTCAGGTCAACAGAGAGAAATGTAAGGTCCTGCACTTAGGAAGGCACAAATATAGGATGGGGGATGAGTGGCTGGATAGCAGTACATGTGAAAGGGATCTAGGAGTCTTGGTGGATCACAAGCGGAACATGAGTCAGCAGTGTGATGGGGCAGCCAAGAAAGCCAACGCAATTCTTGGTTGCATCAATAGGAGTATGGTGTCTAGATCAAGGGAGGTAATGGTACCACTCTATTCTGCATTGGTTAGGCCTCATTTGGAATACTGTGTCCAGTTCTGGGCACCTCAATTCAAGAAGGATATTGACAAGCTGGAACGTGTCCAGAGGAGGGTGACCAAAATGGTGAAGGGTCTGGAAGCCGTGCCCTATGAAGAATGGCTTAGGGAGTTGGGCGTATTTAGTCCACAGAAGAGAAGGTTAAGAGGGGACATGATAGCCATGTTTAAATATTTGAAGGGATGTCACATTGAGGAGGGAGGGGGCTTGTTCTCTGCCGCTCCAGAGACTAGGACAAGGAGCAATGGATTCAAGCTGCAGGAAAGGAGATTCCACTTGAACCTCAGGAAGAACTTCCTGATGGTCAGAGCTGTCTGGTAGTTGAATCTGCTGCCTCCATGGAGTGTGGTTGAGTCTCCTTCTTTGGAGGTTTTTAAGCAGAGGCTGGATGGCCATCGGTTGGGAATGCTTTGATGGATGTTCCTGCCTAGCAGGGGGTTGGACTCGATGGCCCCTGGGATCTCTTCCAACTCTATGATTCTATGAGACTATGAGAAAGAGTCACTTAGGGAGTCAAGTGATGAGCAGTTAAGTTCAGCTAAGATTATGAGGAGATACAATTAGAGGAGATTTAGAAGTAAGAAGAGGTAGAAGAAAGCAAGGTTAAGTTTTTAGTCAGTTTAGTTTTAGTCAGAAAGAAGAATAGTGTGATGTGTGACTGATAAAAATTAATAACCTAATATTTAACAGCTAAGCCATTAAACCTTGTAACCACATGGCTTCAGTGCATAAGTAATCTTTTATGATTATCTTCTGTTTAATAAATATTTTGTAATATACACACAAGCCTTTAGAAGCACTACTATGGTGGCATTTGAGTGGTGACAAGTCAGACACAGGGGATCTATGGTGGCAATGAATGTTTAATTGTGCTTGGTTTCTTTGGTAGCTGGTGTTGTTTTGGGATAAAGAAATCGACACAAAAAGATTCACACATGTAACGTCACAGGGTGTGGAAGCAGCCTGATTGACAATGTGCCTCACAAGTGATTTGTGGTGGAATTAAAGGAATAAAATATCTTAGACAGGGACCAAGAGTCATTTAGAAGAGTCCCATATTTAGTGGTATTGTTTGAGATCAATGGAAGGATCCCCATAAGTGGCATTGATAGCAGTGGGACAAGTAGGGATCCAATGAGGACATCAATATGTTGGTTCACTTTTCAGCATATGTATCATCCAGAGCTAGCCCACAGAATTATAAGTTGATTTATGATTAAAAACCATGATTATTGAACTGTGCAAGATTAATTCCAAAATGTTGTTGGCCATTTGATAAGAGGATCTCAGGATCACTCTTTGGCATCTTCAGTTAAATGAACTGGGTAGCAAGTGATGGGAAAGAACTTTGTCTAAAATACTGGAGAACTGCTGCCAGATAGAGCAGACAAGACTGAATTTGACTAAGAAAAGTCAATTTCCTCTGTTCCTAACAGAGCTGCTACATGAAATGTAGGAAGCGAGACTGGAATGTTGGAATGTCAAGAAGGACACTGATTCTTTGCTCTATTTTGTGCTTTTAGGGACATAGAAACCTTCTTGCCAAATCAAACCATTGGTGTATCTAGCATGGCCAGCTCTGACAGGTAGCCTCTCTCCAGTGGTTTGGACAGATTTTTTCCCTATGTCCTACCTAAAGATGACAGGGATTGAACATGATGAAAATAATGTGCTCTACACTGAGCCGCTGTTTCTCCTTTGTATTCTTGCTTTGCTCAGGATTCTTCCAGTTTCCCCCTCTCTTGTGTTCCTCCAATGCTGAAAGGCAAAATGTGACATGCTACAATGGTCTTTTTATTCCCCTGGCCAATACATATATACTGTGAAATTTGTTTCCTGACCTTTCACAAAAGTGAATGGCAAAGGGGATGGATATTGATGAAGCTTCATGAACTACCTAAAGACTGTTAATGAAAGGTATGAGCCCCATCAGTAGCTTTGCTACTAAACTGCTTCCAAATGAAACTAGAGGAGATAACCATGAGGAAAAGTCCCATCTCCCAACTTTTCCATATATCTTAGAAGGCATGGGAAATTGATGGATCTCTCGTTTGCCTTTAATCGTTTTTTTTGTGACTGATTACTAGGAGTTAATTTGTATATCTGATTCCTGAGGCGGGTATCTCTGAGGGGGAAACCACTGTCAGAGGGAAAACAGGTTAATCATGGGGAATCCACATTCCTCTCAAAGGCTAATTTGAATCTAAGGTTCATGAGAACTCAGTTCATTGTGAAAACAGTGGTTTAATCAGCTTGGTCAGCCCTTCTTAGCCAGCATCAGTAAGGAAGCATTCTTAATAACAGAGACCTTAAATGGAAAGGGAAAAGATACCGTTTGGTTTCAGTCCCTGGTATCTTTAGGTAGGGTTGGGAAAAATTCCACTTTGTAAAATCTCCGCCCATTAATATACACAATACTAAATATGGTCTGACTTTGTATAATTTAGTTTCCTATATTTACTCTGTTTGGCCAACTTCTACTGCCATGTTGAGCCATGTGGAACTGTTCAAAATTTTCTAGACAAGATCTTCAACAGCCAGAAACACAATCGTGTGGGGATGGGGGGGGCAATGGGTATGGTGCGCCCCTAGCGGCAATTTTTTGGGGGTGACACTGCGCAATGTAGCCCCGCCACCATGCAATATAGCTCCACTCCTGCATGATGTATCCACACCCCCACTACATGCTCCCCACTATGTGGCCTCACCCAATGTGACATAGCCCCACCCCACCTGACGTAGCCTCACCCCCCTTCATGCACTTTAAGCTACGTCACTGCAGAGACAAATCACTAAAATAAAGAATCACTAAAATAGTTTTCAATGTCTGTTTCAATGTCTGTGCACTAACCATGAATCTTGTCTTGAGCAGCTAGTGGTGGTAGTAGTAGTAGTAGTAGTAGTAGTAGTAGTAGTAGTAATATGAACTTTCAAGGCACCTGTTGACTTAAGGCACCCCCATGAATTTCACTGGGTTTTCTTAGTTAATAAATACTTAAGAGGTCATATGCCACTGTCTTCCTCTGAAGCCTTTAGCAACTGGTAATCTCTGGCAGTCCTCTTAAGCACCAAGTATTAACCCAGCTTAACCCTGTTTAGCTTCTAAGATCAGCCACAATTTGGGGCAGATAACCATTTTTTAATATTAACTGGAACCTCCTAGTAACTTATATTCTTTGTTGTTGACTAGATCATAGATCGAGATAAATAATCAATGTTATCTTCTCCAACTAATCAAAGAACCACTCAGATCTCACCATTTTTGGCTGTATTCTTCAGCTTATTCACACTGGCTCATAAATGCCATGGGTTTCCCTGATGCATCAAACACCACTTTGATGAAAAGCTAGAAAGCAAATTCCCCGGTGGAATAAAATTAAAAGGATTAAAAAGAGAATGTGTGTGTGTTCTGATAGTCTTTGCAATTTGACACAGGTCCTAAGATCCCAAAATGTTTACAAACCTCAGACCATCTGGCATCTTTCTACAAATTTTAATCAAACAGAAGCAGAAAGATGGTAGTTCAGGATCTATTGTTCCATCACTGGGTGATTTGCATTGGGTTGGCAAAAAGTCATGACCAAGTCTTGTTACACTACACTAGCAGTTCCACTTTTTCCAGGGTAGCACAGAGATGGCAAGGGAAGACAGACTGTCATACTGGGTTTACTTCCAGCCCCCCAAGACTGACTTCTACCCTTGAAAAGGAGCAGAAAATTCCCCAGCGTTCATTAATTCTCATACTGCCACCACCCACTAAATTCTGAATTAACTGAACAGTACAGTGGGACTCTGCTCAGTGGATTGACAATCTCTATGCTTAAGGACCTTTCCCTTCCATCACTTCCCATTTCTGAGTAAGAGAAGTCCTACCTAAGTGTGTGCCGAAGAGTGGCATGGGAATGGAGAGGAAACAGAGGTTTTACAGGAAAGCATTTATTTTAAGGCATGCAAGTAAACAAGACAATAATACTCATGAGAGGCTCCCCCCTCTCAGGTACGCTTAAGTTACAAGTAGTAAGTTACAAGTATAAAAACAGATACATTCTTAAGATCAGCCAACCTCCAAAATAATAAAAGCCCTAACGCGACTAACTACCTAACATTCTACCTACTCACATTCCGGTTCACAGGCTTAGGTGGTCTAAGAGAAGCATGAAGCCAGGAGGCGAGGCCTAGGGCCTGCAGTCCACTACTGGCACAGATTTCATCTCCACGAGCCTTCTTTGTTGTCTCTTTCCCACATGGTCTCTCAAGGATTTTATAACTTCTCCATTGAAGCATCTCAAAGATGCTCACCTTTTTCCTCTTGATTGGGCAATTCTCTCCCCATGAAAAGTGTAACCTAACCCCAACACACCATTAACCCTTGGTTTACCTGAAGAAGGAAGTATCCCCCTTCAGCTAAGTCTAGATAATAGGAAGTCCCATTATCACACAGACCCCCAGATATTAGCAACCTATTTCTTCAATCCCTTACTACCTTAATGGCTGCTGGGCCCACAAGCATTCTGACAGCACGTCTAATACTGGCATAGTTACACAGATCTAGGGCACCAACAGGATTCTGGTTTCTGATCCCCAGTTGTTTGACAAGAGCAAAAACAACACAATCCTTTTTCCCACCTAAACTGATATAATCACAAATGGACATCTGCAAGAAAAGACTGCAAGCTCAGTTCATTTCTGGTTCTGAAAGCAAAGTCTTACAACACTTTATGACAGATTTTGATTGATGCTACCAATCTAAAGGCAATCCTCCTCATGGGGGTGGGAAGGGTTACATAGAAAAGATTATATATGGAAAACAATGTCCTGAACTAATATTCTCCTTCCCCACATCCACCTACCACAACATTCCACAAATGCAGCAGAGTCATTGCTTGACAAAAGCATAAATATCCTTGAAGGTCCATTCTTTCATTTTATACCTGGCTGTGGTTGATGTATCTTAGAGTTCTATTAAAAAGCATGGGAGGAGTACATTCAACAGGCCTGAAGACTGCCCATCCTCAGTGTAAAGAATTTAGAAGGACCCTAATTGCTAGTAATGATAAATTATTCTTAAAAAGATTGGAAATCCTGATAGCAAATTATGGAGCATTTTTGCTCAAGTTCATCTGCCCAGAAAAGACATCAACTCACAATTCAAAGACCAACACTACCCTCTAGTGGTCAGATGGCTGAGAAATTGCATGAAGAGCAAAGGTAGCTGTGATGGCCATAATAAAAACTGCTAACTCCATAATCGTGCAATGACATTATTAGTTCAATCAAAAGAGAGCAAAAAATGTATGTAAGATTTTTTGATTACCCAAGCCCACACACACAAATCAGTGGGAGAGGGAGAGAGCAAAGCAAACCTGACTTGGGCCATTTCCGCATTAGCCTGTTGTAGTGCTGTCATTCCACTTTCCCTAAACTCCCTGAACTGCAAACCCCAGGATTCCATAGGATGTTGAAAGTGGAATAATCGCATCATCATCATCATCATCATCATCATCATTATTTTTATTATTATTAATTTATTTGTATCCCGCCTCTCCATATGGATCGAGGCGGCGAACAACTTACAAATAGCATGTATTTCTATACATGCCCCCAACAAACTGGGTACTCGTTTTACTGACCTGTGGAAGGACGGAAGGCTGAGTCAACCTTAACAGGGTAGTGCAGAAATGCTCATGGTGTTGAAGTCATTTTGTTTGCATGATATATTGCAATAGAATAAGGGAGTATGCAGACGTTCAAAGGTGGGTCATGCAGATGCTGTAAATGGTTTGGGGCTTCATTCACATGGTAGGATTCCTAGCAACTCTGAGACAAAAATGAATGAAAATTTTTGAAAATATAAATCCAGCTGTAAATAGGATAGCCATATCCCAGTTTCTCAAATCCCATCATGCCACTGCCTCTCCATGGTGGTGGGATTCCATGGTCCTGTGAGGCAAGAGGCCGAGCTGACAGTAGCAAAGCTGCTGGTAGAGCCTCCCATCTCAGACAGGCTTTTACTGAGGAGCCAGATTAAATGTGCCAAACAGCTACTGGGCAGCAGCAGCGGGGGGGGGGTTGACAATGGCAGAGGACATCTTGAGACAACAGCAGTGGCACCATAGCTAACGCTTGTTAGTACTGCACAGAAGGAAGCACAGCAAACTCCTTCTGAATGTCTTTTGCCATGAAAACCTTGTGATGAGATAATCCAAAATTAAACAAGAGATAGTACCAGAAGATTACACTCTCTTTGAAATCTCAGGTTTTCTCCTAGACTCAGCTCTGAGCCTGAATGCTCCAGTTTCATCAGTGACCAGGAGCACAGTTGCACAGTTCCTTGCGATAGTGACACATGCCTTAATTACATCTCATTTGGACTACTGTAAGGCACCCTACGTTACAAAACTACATGGATCTGCCTTTGGAAACTGTTTGGAAACTTCAGTGGGTTCAAAATGCTGCAGGCAGAATGCTGACAAGGGCAAGTTATATGGCGCATAGAACTCCCTTGTTAAAACAGCTTCACTGGCTACTGGTTTCTTTTCAGGCACAATTCAAAGTTATGGTCATGACCTATATAGCCCTATACAGCAAAGTCCAGACTGTTTGAAAGACTGTATCTCCTGTACAAACCTATCAGAGTTTAAGATCTGCAGGAGAAGGTTTTCCCAGGCTCACTTTGTGAAGACTCGGGAGAGAACCTTCTTAGTGGATGCTCCCACCCTTTGGAACTCTCTACCATGGAGGCCAGGCTGGCTCCCTCTTTGCTTTCCTTTCACCAGGGCCATTTCTGCACTAGCCTGTTACAGTGCAATGATTCCACTTTCAATATCCTCTGGAATCCTGGGGTTTGCAGTTTCAGGAGGGGCCGACCTCCCCTCCCGAAATTGCAAACCCCAGGATTCCAGAGGATGTTGAAAGTGGAATCATTGCGCTATAACAGGCTAGTGCGGAAATGGCCTAGGAATGGAAAACATTTCTGTTCAAGCAGAGTTTTAATGTGTGAGCAGTAGAGCTTTGTATTTTTACTTTGATGTTTCAGGGGTTTTTTAAACTTCTATATATTCTTATAATTATTTAAATTACTTTTATATGATTGATTTTAATTTTTTATCTTACATGTTTTTGACTATTCTGGAAGCCACGTTAGGTCCCCCATGTGTGAGAAAGGCAGCATGTAAATGCAATAAATAAATGACACTCACAGGTCGGATGGTACTCAACAAGCAGTGGGGGTACACCAGGGAATTACTACAAGTATTGCTATAGTCCTGAATGCAACTGTTCAGCAACTTGTGCACAGGGATGAAAAGAACTACTAAAATAATCAATGCAGAGAAATAGACAATGACAAAAAAAAAAAAGGGAAGAACATAAGACCTCTTCCACAAGAATCAAAGGGAAATTTAAACCAAGAGTGGGGATGCTTTATGGCCAGCAAGGGAACACATTACATGACCAAGTACACTGAAGAACTATGTAAAAGGGATGAAAAGACGACAGATTCATTCAAGGATGAACCCTTTGAAAATGAATCTACAATTTTAGAAAGTAAAGTGAAAGCTGCACTCAGGGGAGTTGAGAGAAATAAATCGCCAGAAACAGATGGCACACGAATAAAACTGCTTCAGGCTACAAAGACAGAACCTACTATAGTTCTAAATGAAATCTGTCAACAAATATGGAAAACAAAAAAATGCCCCATAGATTGGAAATGCTCAATATATGTTCTAATCCCCACAGAAAGGGACACCAGGGGTTACAGTAACCATAAGATCACTGCATTCATCTCCCACACAAGCAAAGTGATGCTTAAAAGTCTACCTCAAAGATATTTTACCATAAATGGAGCAAGAAATGCAGGATGCCCAAGACAGGTTCAGGAAAGGAAGAGGAACTACTGCAAACGTATATTTGACAATGGAGCGCACAAAGAATTCTAGAAGAAAATCAGCCTGCGCTTTATGGATTGTGAAGCCTTTGATTATGTACATCATTAAAAACTTTGGATTGATCTTGTGCCATAACATTGATTGTCCTCATGTGTATCCTGTACTCAGGGAAGAGATAGCCATGAAGACAGAATACAGAGAAGAGGAATGTTGCCAATTGGCAAGGGGGTTAGGCAAGATTTCATTTTATCACTCTATCTGTTTAACTTATATACTAAACATATTATATGTAAAGTAGGATTAGACTTGGAAGAAGGAGGCATGAAAATTGAAGGAAAAATCAACAATTTAAGATATGCAGATAACATCATACTACCAGCAGAAAATAACAAACACTCGGAACCATTACTGAAGAAAATCAAGGAAGAAAGTGTGAAGGCAGGTTTACACTCAAACATTAAGAAAATGAAAATAATGAGGAAGACATTGAAATAGTTAAACATTTCCATACCTTGGCTCATTCACTAATTGGAATGGAGACTGCAGCCAAAAAATCTGAAGACAACTAGGACTTGGAAGAGCAGCTATGAAGCTACTAGACAAGATCCTGGCGTGTAAAGATATATCATTGAATACTAAAGTTAGGATTGTTGATGCCATTGTATTTCCAATTTCTATGTATGGTTGGAAAGCTGGACAGTGAAAAAAGCTGATAGGAAGAAAACCAAGTCATTTGAAATGTGGTGCTGGAGAAGAGGTCTACAGATACCATGACTGCTAAAAAGACAAATTAATGGGTCCTACAGCAAATCAAGCCTGAACTCTCCCTAGAAGCCAAGGTGACTAGATTGAAACTGTCACACTTTGGACATATGGGAAGGCATGACTCACCAGAAAAGACAATGATGCTTAGCAAGGTGGAAGCCGGTACTGTTAGAGCCATGTATACCCCACATTTTGGTATGATTTAATTGGCAAAATGTATCAACTGGCTTTAATATAAAATAAATCCTGATGTGCCTGAAAGCCAAGCTGAATAAGAGGCAAGCTGGCCAGATAAACAGGTCATGAGACCCCCTTGCAGGCCTAGCTAAGTTGTACCAGAAGCTTTCAAGTGCTAACAAACTTCCAGCTAGCCATTGAGACAAAGAGATGAGACAAAAGAGTCACCAATGTTCACACAGAAACATTGATGAGCATTTTCCGTCAACTCCTCCCTTCAACACCTATTCCTATATACCCTTTCCTGCCCAAAATGATACAAAACGATCAAAAACAAAAACTATTGACTCTGTCACCATCAACATATTTCCCTCACACCATCAACTCATTCCAGCCACCTTTGTCCACTCTGCAACTTCCATTGTTTTCTCAGGCAGAAAGTCATTTACACCCTTTGCCCTCAGGGTAAATTTTGGGTATACCGTAATAATCTCCAATTTTGGGCACCTCAATGCAGTACCTAAAATGCTGAACACCACTATGTTGCTCTGAACTCCAATTTGGTTTGTCCTTAGGTGCAAGTCTAAGCCACATTGCTGTTTCTTCACTTCTCTTCTGGATTGGTAATTATAACCCACTCCCTAAGTATCTGTCCAAATTTCCTTTCTCTTCTTGAGTCAGCTCTGGTGTGAGTGCATGATTGTTTGAATTCTCCTCAATAAACACATTTTTAATTTACTTTTGAATCTCTGGCTAGTTTTCTTACAAGGATCCTGTAGACATTAGTGAAAAAATCCTGCTAGTTACCCCACCTCTTGTTGCCCTCTCAATTAATTTTACATTCAAGTGTGAGTACTGCTGGAGAACGTCTAGGTATCCCACACCTTTTGAGGTAACAGCAGGAAAAAAGGAAGACCACATTACAGATGGATAGACTCAATCAAGGAAGCCATGACTCTGAGTCTCCAAGACCTGAGCAGGACACTTGATGATAGGGTGACTTGGACATCTCTCATTCATTGGGTCACCATAAGTCCAAGTTCACTTGATGGCAGTTAACAACCAACTTCCTCAAAGCTGGGCACTGCTCACTCTCCCTTCTCTCCTTCCCTCTCCTTTGCCTCTCCTCATTCTCTCAGATTCTACCTTTGCTCCTTGCACCCTGCCACAGCACTTCTCATCCTCCTTTCTCCTCCTTCCCTCACTGCCCTCTCCCTTCACTCCTATTCCCTATCTTGCTTCATTTCACACCCTTGAAATGTGTCCCATCCTTGCTTCTTGCATTCCACTGTGTGCAGCACTCACTTTGCACCACTCACTTTCCATTCACTTTTTCTCCCTCAGTTGCCTCATCTCTCTCATTATTACAATACCCAGCTGCTCATGACACTCATTTACCCTTCTCTCCTTCTCTGCCCCATGTCAACTCCCTTGCCCTTGCAGTGCCCTTCCTTGCTTCTTGCACTCTGGTATTCACGCTGTTCACTTTCCCTTTCCTCCTCCACACTCCCTCATCCCACCTTGTGCCTTTGCAATGCATCCCTTTGCTCTCCACTACTCACTTTCACTTGCCTCCTCCCCCCAATTCACCCCAACCCCTCACAACACATTCTTCCATCAGCTGCATGGCTTACTCTTCCTCTCTTCCCTCCTGCCTTGAAGTCAAGGACAGACTTGTTCCTCACAGAAAAATTTCACAGAAGAATGTCTCCACATTTTACTCCATGTCTCAGCTCCTACAAGGGCTAGAGACTTACCATTTTCAAAATGAAAGTTCAGAATCCAGACCAGAAGATGGCCCAAATGGGCATTAGATGGCATAGCTAGAATCTGAAGAAAACCTGTCCAAACCAGGAGTATGGCAATTCTTCCTGTAAACTCAGAACCTTTACTTGCAAGCAGTAATTTGTTAACAGTTATATTTCCAAGGCTCAACAGCTAATCAACATTATATTAGCTGATGCTGTGATGAATGGAAACTCTTCACAGCCGAAGGAAGTTAGAAATTAGTTAGGACTACCTTGTCCTGGCCAAACCTTGTGCTGGCCTAGTGGCTAGAGGAAGTTTGGATCTGTTATGACTTGATTCCTCCCCCATCCTGACCTTTCTCTACGTACTTTCTGGCACTTCTGCCAGTAAACTTTTGCCAGCAGAGCAGTTCTGCTAGCGGCTCTATGTAATCAGTTCTCTGTCACTCTTTTCCCAGATCTGAGATTGCTAATAGAACACGGTTCTGCTGGCAGAAGGGAAGACTCGAACACACTATATCTTTAACTTAGAACTGCACTGTTGGTTGCTAGTATAGCTACAATTTCAAAATTGAATTTTGCTCTCTTCCTTCTCATAAGTAACTAAAATAGTACTTTTAGTTAACGTTTCTTAAAAAAGCCATCTTAATGCTGCAACCCTGTGGAATAAACACACTCCCTTCCTTTCTACCTTATCATCACCTCATCAGAGCAACAAGCACAAGAAACAACCTGAACAAGCACTTGAAGTTCTTTATGAGGGTGCCACCCCTCGAAAGCACCTATTTGGCCTCAAAGACCCCTCCCTAAACTGCAAACCCCAGGATTCCATAGGATGTTGAAAGTGGAATAATAGCACTATAACACTCTAGTGCAGAAATGGCCTGAAAGCAGGGAAAGAAAGATAAGTGAAGCTAAAAAAAAGAGGGAGACAGAAGGAGAAAGGGTAGGAGAAAGAGAGAGATCAGGAAAAAAGTAAGAAGACAAATATAAGCAGCAAAGTTGATGAAAGGGAAAGAAAATGCAGATGAAAAGGACATACTAACAAAAGTTACACAGCAACGATCAGGGACTGCTGAGGCAGCAAATACTAAGGCAGTTCAGTACTTCCCTGCACAGACCACTCACTCCCACTAAGACTGGGGCAAGCCAATCTTTGAGAAACTTAAAGAAGGAGAGGAAGGAGATCTGATCCCTCGGAAAATCTGTGCAGTCTCCCTGAAGCAGCCTGGAGCAATGGGAACTGCAAGCCCCATCGTTTTAGAGAAGTGTTCTTTTACTTACTTTTTATTATTTAGAATATTTATACCCCATCCTTCAGCCAAAAAGGCCCCCAGAGTAGTTATCAATGGTTTGATAGTTGGAAAAGGGAATGACTGTGTGGGAGGGATTAAGTCCAGCAGATTGTGCCTATTCCCCTCACTCTGAGTGCAGTCCTCCTTCCACATTTGCTAGGGTTAGGGGCATAGCACCCCTGTGAAAGTGAAAAAAATGTGAATAACTCTAGGCCCTCCCAAACCATATTTAACACACAAAAAGTATGATCACCATATTCAATCCACTGTGGATTCCTTTGAGGCATCAGGTTTCTTCACAAGGCAGAAGTGACTGGTGGGGCTTATTGCCACCTCCACTGCTGCCCCACACCATTTTTAATAGGGACTTACAAGCCTTGTTCGCAGTTTCTCAGTCTCATGAGGCTTGCAGTCCCTATTAAAAATGGCACAGTGAGGCAGCAGAGGTGACAGCAAATAATCTGTGAATAATCAAATCTGCAAAAGAGAAACCCGCAAATGTGGAGGGCTGACTGTACTAGAGAAGAGGAGCTAAACCCAGTGGCGGAGCTTGCAGTGTGTGGAGGAGGGGCAGGAGGAAGTGCAAGGGGGTGGGGCTATAGCACAAGAGGGCGTGGTCATTGTGCATGGCTGCGGTGCGCAGGGGCGGGGACAGGGTGCGCAGGGGCATGGCCACGGGCCAGGATGCCCCAGAAACATTCCCGCCCGGGGTGAATCGCCCCTCCCCACCCCCACATCCCAGACAACTGGCTAAACCTTGAGATCTAAGAAACCTAGGCCTCATAGTGGGCCACCCCTGCTCCATGTAGGCCCTTTTCGCACTGAGGCTTCTAGCGCAAGCGGGGGAGGCCGGCAAGCGCAAGAAGGCTCGTCCGGGAGGCTGCCGCTTCCCCCCTCCTTCCTTCCGCAGGCGAAGGAACCAGCGGGGAAGTGGGACCGAAGGAGGCTTGCCGTGCAAGCCACCCTCCCCCCCGTGCGAAGCGGGAGACCTCGTGCCGGATTCCCACCCCGCGCGCGCACTGGATTCCTTCCCCCCGCGTGCGCCGGATTCCTCCCCCGCGCGCGCGAGCGGGCGGCGTTGCGCCCCCCGCGCGTGCGCTAAGCGGGCATCGCGTCCGTCGCGCTACCTCCCCACCCCGCTCCTTCCTTCCGCAGGGGCGGAGGGAAGGAAGCGCGACCCGGCCGGCTCCCGGAGGCTCCGCACGAAAGATAAGTGCGGGTGGGCTCCGGGAGCGTTGCGCGAGCGCAGGGTGATTTTCGCTTGTACGCAAAAATCAAAAAACCCGCGCTTGTGCCGCTTCAGCCCCGTGAGCTGGGCGGAAGTGGGAGTGCGTCGTGCGGAGCGATGCTCCCACTCCCGCGAGGCTCACGGGGCTATCGCGCGCGCAAAGGCCCGTGCGAAAAGGGCCGTAGTCCAGTATCTTCTGTTTTGATTTGTAGCATCTCTGCAGGGCCTCAGGCAGAGATCTTTTCCATCACTTACTACCTCTTCTTTTTTAATCAGTAACACAACAGATTGAACCTGGGATCTTCTGGATGATCTGCCTTGCACACTTTTTTGCTTACTGTTTCTGCTCAACTTCCTTGCACAGTTTCCAGTTAGAAGTATACATTCATTCTGTCTATCTATCCATCCATCCATTCATGCCTCTATCCAACTTATCTTCTGTTTGCAGACAGTGGTAACATGTTTTGGCACGTCTGGATCCTTTTCTGACCTGGAGGACTACGGGTATTTTTCAGCAGTGGTTACTCAGACTAGAAATATGAAAACAGCAAAGTATTTTGAATTTGGGAAATAATACTACTATCTTCAATTGAGAGTCATTCAATCTGGAACATAGACCAATATCCCATTTTAAAAAACACAGACAACTCTAGTTACTAACAGAGGTCTAAGATTGTTCTGATTTCTGTGCATGCATCATAATGAACCTGATGTGGGAGTGGTCAGCAGGGGTGGAATAGAACGGAGCTAGTGTGGGCAGTTACCATGGAGACAGCAAAGACGGCAGGGGAGGAAGGAGTAGGTCAGTTAGGGCTGTGTTAATTCAAGAGAAGGGCAGCAGCATCAGAGACAAAAAAAAAGCTTCAAGTTTCATTTCATTTAACCACTCAGGTTTTCATGTAGCTGCTGTTACATTCATCCATATTTGTCTTATTCAGTTTAAATACTAAGGCCTTTTCCACACCTTACCCGTTCCCACCGATACCCTGTCACAATCCCAGCAGTGCATTTGCTGGGATGGAAGTGCAATGGGAATGCTCACCTCCACACCTGGCCAGCTCCCCGCAGAAGGGAACACAAGCAACATACTCCTTCCTTCTGCAGCACAGCCAGCCTCTTTGCTGTGCTGCACTGGGGAAGGAAGTGCATGATCACACTTCCACCCCTTTTGCATGGCCTGCAGTGACGAGAGCATTGTGTGATCGCAGATGCTTAACAGATTTCTTCCATTAGGCAAATATCCCATAAATGCAATGGGTGGGGAGGAGTTGGCAGTAAGACCACAACAACGTAATGCAAAAACACAACCTGCAGACTGCTACTGTTGGCAATAAGCTCTGGCAAAAATGTTAGGGCACCAACCCTTAACACTGTCAGGGCACCAACCCTGAAGACTGGGTGACAACCCAGAAAATTACTAGGGCACCAACCCTGAAAACTTTTGGCAACAACCCAGAAAAACAGTTTGGGCACCAACTCTGCCAACCATGAGAAACTGTTAGGAAAAAAACTACATGTTGACATTCACTGCCACAGAAGGCACTGCCTGTTTCAGTGAGTAAGGGTTAACTGGAGTCTTGTTTATTCCGCTGCTATGGCAACCGTAGGAGCCTGGCAGTTCCCAGCCAGCAGATCTGATAAGAGACTCTCCAACCTGTTTTCCCATAACAAGTTTTTTGCTTCTCATAATAAGTATTGCTATGTCTCATGACATGTATTGCTATGTCTTGAAAGAGCCCTGTTCTCACCATGTGTAAACTTGTTGACAAATGTATACAAAAGGGGCCGCCTGTAACGGGCAGGTTCCATTCTCCCTTCTGCATTCTGCATCCTCTTTGTATTCCTGTATGCTTTCTCCTTTGCTGCTGGAGACATGGATTTTACTTAAGTTTTTGCTAAACATGTACTTTTCAAGCTTTGCTCTTCAATAAACTGAGTAGTTTTTAGACTACACCGAGTGGTCTCATTTACTGGCAGCTTTATGGGACTTAACAAGTTTTTTCCTTGCTTTTAAGGACAGCCTGCCTGTGGGTCATGCTCATGTTTATGGCATGCTACCCCAGCTTTTTCTGACACGCCAGACCTAAAATATTAGGCCCACACGGACCACCTCGCATAGTATACGTGATTGCAGATGAGCTCTGAATCAGCCTGGAAAGATCCCCAACTTTGGCGCAAAGGGACTCCCCTCCCTCAGCAAGAAAGCAGTCCAAACTACCTCTTACATGAGCAAAGGGAAAAACAGTGTACTGAAAGAAGGGAAGGGTTAAATAGGTTTGTGATGAAAATGATCTCATAAAGCATACAGCACATGGAGCCCTGGTGGCGCAGTGGTTAAATGCCAGTACTGCAAGCCACAAGGTTATGAGTTCGATCCTGCTGGGCTCCAAGGTTGACTCAGCCTTCCATCCTTTCGCAGGCTGGTAAAATGAGTACCCAGCTTGTTGGGGGCATGTATAGAAATGTTTCGAAAATACATGTTATTTGTAAGTTGTTCGCCGCCTCGATCTATATGGAGAGGCGGAATACAAATAAATAATTAAATAAAATAAAAAATAAAAAAAATATGCAAGAATATTAAGAATATTTGCTTTCCCAGGACTAGAATTCTGATACATAGTTGACAATACAGTAACTTCTGGTTAACAATCAACAATGAATCTTGATTTACATATGTATGCATTCAGCAATGAAGTGTAGCAATATTGTTACAGAAAGCACGCTGGGAACCAATGCTGAGAACCTAGGAATTTGCCAAGTAATGTCAGCATCATTTTAAGTAGGACATGGAGCTAACAACTGGAACTTTAAAGTTGACTAGAATTCAAAATGGAAGACTTTAGTTAAGCAAATATAAAAGACAAAGAGAGAGTTTCTTTGGCTTAGACATTTAAACAGGCAATACCCTCTGTGAATTAAACTGTCCAGGGTACTGGATCTCCTAACAGCCCTGCAGAGTAGACTAGAGACAAAGATGAGAAATACTGTCCATTTGGTCTGCACTCTTTTACTGCTAAAACTACCATTGTGTCCCAAACCAAGGACTGCAATGCCATGCAGAAATGGCCTTAGATTCTAATATATTTACAAAATAAAACCTATTCCTACCTTTGAAATATATCCAGGAGTCATTGTGCTGTTTTTCAAAGAGAAGGAACTGGGATAGAGTTTAAACACCCTTCCAAGATACATTTTAATTATTAACATATTGAGTGAGAATCATAGAATCGTAGAGTTGGAAGAGACATCGAGTCCACATTCCCAAGCAGCATATTCCACTGCCGGACAGCTCTGACCATCACGAAGTTCTTCCTGAGGTTTAAGTGGAATCTCCTTTCCTGCAGCTTGAATCCATTGCTCCTTGTCCTAGTCTCTGGAGTGGCAGAGAACAAGCCCGCTCCCTCCTCAACATGATGTCCCTTCAAATATTTAAACATGGCTATCATGTCCCCTCTTAACCTTTTCTTCTGCAGACTAAACATACCCAGCTCCCTAAGCCATTCTTCATAAGGCATGGTTTCCAGACCCTTCACCATTTTGGTTGTCCTCTTCTGGACATGTTCCAGCTTGTTGATATCCTTCTTGAACTGAGGTACCCAGAACTGGACACAGTATTCCAAATAAGGCCTAACCAATACAGAATAAAGTGGTACCATTACCTCCCTTGATCTAGACACCATACTCCTATTGATGCAACCAAGAATTGCGTTGGCTTTCTTGGCTGCCGCATCACACTGCTGACTCATGTTCAGTTTGTGATCTACCAAGATCCCTAGATCCCTTTCACACGTACTGCTATCCAGCCACGTGTCCCCCATCCTATATTTGTGCATTCCATTTTTTCTGCCTAAGTGCAGGACCTTACATTTCTCTCTGTTGAAATTCATTTTGTTAGCTTTGGTCCAGCTCTCCAATCTGTCAAGGTCATTTTGAATTTTGATCCTGTCCTCTGGTGTATTAGCAACCCCTCCCAATTTGATATCATCTGCATGAGATTCATCTCCACTTTATCACAGGATAAAACAGTTCTGTAAAAGGCTCCTCAACTGGAAATATTCCTTGTCACCCTGTCCAGCAAAACACTATGAAGTTTATGTTAACCTGTGGGACCCAAATGGAAAAACAATATTGCAGTAGGGTGCAATGCATCAAGGGTGCGTGTACTGAGAGGGACAAAATGAGGATATTGCCCTCCCCCCTCAAAAATAAGAATTCTTCCCCACAAAGAGTGAGATCATTAAAACTCTTCAAATCTAGAACTCTTATATTGCCATGTTCACCTCAACTGTATCTCTAAATGCTCAGCTGAACCTTTAGCCTACTGCAATGCTAGAAATTTGGGGACTGAAGGAAAATTTCATTGAGCAGGGCAGAAGTCTTTAGGGGGCAGTGATGCCCTCATTGTGCCTCTCCTGTAGTTATACCACTGATTTACATCTCAAATGAGGTTGTGGAACTCTGCTCAAATAGTCAAAAAGGCTGCCTCTCTTTAATGGGTAAGATGTTCAGAAAGCATATTGATTGGGCTGTCAACTTTTAACCAATGTGCCAAACATTCCCAGACTGTTCCTTAATTGTAAAAGTTAGCATAGCACCCAAATAAATCCATCACTTGCCAGGAAGATTCATCTTTCTAGAGTTCAAGCTCGGTCTGTTAACTGTCTCTCACGCTGTCCAGAATTTTGAGCTTATTCTGTTTTGTGATGTAATTCATTATGACTTCAAAATATCCATGTTTGCATTCAGCCCCGGTTGTTGCCATGCCAAGAGCCAGTAAAACCACTGCAAACAGAAAACTATCAGGCTGGCTGTTCAGAGGATCTGATTTTTCCCCCATCTGAACCTGAATCAGAATTGTATGTATTCAGAAAACTCACCATCTAAACTCAGTGAAGAGTTCTATGCATACTGAAAACCTGATTTTGAAAAACTTGCCAATCCAACACATTATGAACAAATCCTAATTCAGTGTGTTTTACCATTCAACAACCACTGCTGTGAATATATCCATCTCCATAAAATCCCTTTCTCCTTGCTGTTCATAGCATTTTTTAAAAAATAATATATTAAAATCATTTTGAAATATTCAGCATCTGTAGATTGTTCTTCCTTGCCCTTTCCTTTTTACGTAGCTATTTTAGTCCCACAGATTATTTTGTTCACTACTCAGATGGGTGAATAGAGCTCCAGAGATTTCAATGTTTCCAAACTTGTTACCTCTGACAAAATATAATATCCATCATGCTTATGCCAAATGTGTACAGGGAGTGGTTAATCCCTTACTAAAACAGCACAGGGTTCTGGCTTGCCTGAAGCAGGCTGTTATAAAGCCATTGTTCAAAGGCTCTCTCTGGTAGCCTCTCAGCTGGTGGTTTTCTAGATAAGACCGATTATCTAGATCCATTTCAATCTGGTTTCAGGCCAGATTATGGGTTGCCTTGGGGGATGACCTATTGGACAGGTGGAGTGTGTCCCAGTTGGTTCTTCTGGACCTCTCAGTAGTTTTTGATATCATTAGCCATGGTATCCTTTGGGGCCACCTTGCTGGGATGGGACTTGGGAGCACTGTTTTACAGTGGCTTTGTTCCTTCCTCAAGGGAGAAACCCAGAGAGTGATTCTGGGGCACACCTATTCAACCCCTTGGCCATTGACTTATGGGGTCCCTCGGGGCTTGGTTCTGTCCCCTGTGCTATCTAACTATATAAAAGTGAACATTTGTCTGCGCATTTGTCTATTTGTCATCAGCATATGATTGGCTGTGTGAAGTGAGAAGACTTCATATGATTAGCTGGCTAAGGAAACTGAGGAGTATTGGATATACAATAATAGGTGACCTGATAATCTAGGTAAACGGATAGAGTTAAAAGAAATACTTGATTTAATAGGTAATCAATATTGGCTTCAATTAAATGGTATATATAACAGTTTACAGGAAATAATATCTATTATAGATAGCCAAAACCCATTAGCAGAAATATTGAAGAAAAGACAGGAAGGCAGAAAGGGGTTAGGTGGTAGGATATATAGGATGCTATTGAATAATCAATATAAACTTATAGAAGGTTTGTTAGGAGTTTGGGGTGAGGACATCCAGCTTAATAAGAAAGAAATGGAACAATGGTTACAGGAAAACAAAATTATCAAAAATAACAAGCACCCTTTTCACATCTTACCTTTCGGTGCAATGGGGAGGGCGTCTCGCGTGAGAAGCCTCCTTCGAGACGCTGCTGCTTCCCCCTCCTTCCTTCCGCAGGTCGCTTCCCGATTATGCAACCGTCGTGCATGCGCCCCACCCCTTCCGTCCGCAGGGCACTGTAGGCTGCGTGGAAAAAGGAAGTGCCCGGCTCGCCAGCGCACTGCACAAAGGTAAGTGTGCGAGGGCAGCGTGAGCATTGTGCGAGCATGGGGCATTTTCGGCTTCAAGCCAAAAATCAAAAAATGCGCGCCCGCCCTGCTGCAGCCTCGTGAGCAAGTGGGAGTGTGTCGTACGGAGCGGCGCTCCCATTTGCGCGGTGCTCAAAGGGCGCTCGCGCTAAAAAAAAAAGTGTGAAAAGGGCCAAGGTTAGAGAACAACAGATGAAAGTCATATAGCAAGATGGTATAGAACACCACAACAGTTATCATATTTTATTAAAAAATGTATCACCTGCCTGTTGGTATGGGCGTGGGAGTAAAGGAACATATATTCATATGTGGTGGGAGTGTGCCAAAGTGCAAAGTTTTTGGAAGGAAATAGAACAAGAAATACACAAAATAAATTGGATGGAGATTCAATTAAATAAAGAAATATATATAACTTGTAATGTTTGGAATATAGGATTAAAGAAGGAACAAAAATATTTAATTAAACAATTAATTATAGCAGCAGAGGCAGTAATTGCATATGGATGGAAAGAAAAAGAAAGATGGAATCGTAATGGATGAGTGCAGTATATATCAAAATATATGATATTTGATTATATAATGGAAAAAAGAAGAGTATATTTTTGTCAAAGGAAAGAGGAGGTCTAGTAATAATTGGATTACTGGTTTAGTAATTGGAGATTAATGACTGAGTTTGTTCAGGAAAGGGAGGGCTATGAGAAAGTAAAAGAAACAGTTAAAATGATTTTCCACATGAGAAAAAAAGGAAACTAATAAGCTACTCCATTCTGGGGTGGATGAGGGGTGGGAAGGGGAGGGGGCAAAAAAGAAGGAAATACTATATGTATATGAGTGGTTTGTTAAATGTTGGGTATACTATTATGATATAGTGTGTATAACTTTTTGTTTTGTAAGATATTTTACTCATAAACTCATATATATTTAAAAAAATATCCTGCCTGTCTAGGAGCTTGTCCGGGCGACCTCACAGACATATGGAGAGGGATGGTAGAAGAGAGCCAAATTATTGATATCAAAGTGATATCTAATGTCACCCCAAGTGCAGCTTAGGAACTACAGTAACACCCGTGCACAGTGACTGTGCCCCTTACACAATAGCCACACACCTTCCTCCCCACACACACACACTCCAAGCTCTGCCACTGGTTTTGAGCTGGCAAAAGAGAAGGTTGTCAAAATGCAAAACAAAGCAGCAATGGGTCCAAGAGCAAACCAAAATGAAGCAAGCCCGTGTGTTAATACATATTAAATACCAATATTAACAATATAGAAATGAAGGTACTCTACTGTTAACAACTGTACTGCGTAACTACTAACAACCGTAAACACTAAAGGCACTGAATACAGAATACAAAAATTATAATAACGCTATCCAAAGCAGAAATAATGGTACAGGTTTTCTTAAGATCAACAAATACTGTAAAAAAAACTGTTTTGTTTTCTAGACAGAGTCAATTATTTTGTTTACAGTATTTGTTGATATTAAGAAAACTTGCACTATTATTTCTGCTCTGGATGGTGTTATCATAATTTTTGGATTGTGTATTCAGTGGATTTAGTGTTTACAGTTATTAGTAGTTGCGTACTACAGTTGTTAACAGTAAATTCACTTCTATATCGTTAGTATTGGTACTTTATATGTATTAACACACAGGCTTGCTTCAAAAAAGAAGGCTGTCTCATATTGCTTTTTTAAAAATCTAGCACCCCTAGCTGGGAGGCTCCTCATTATTTTTCAATGGGGCCTGAGGACAACTTATTGTAAAGCTTTGACAACAATGTCAGTGTTTACTGAGGAAAAGGCATGCCCAACCTTTCCCCAAAGAGTTTATTACAGTGGAGCAAATGGAGATAACAGGAAGCTGGCAAACTTTGGATGGTCTGAGCTTTATGAGCTGCCTATCCAGCATTCAGATAAGGTAAATTTTAAAACAAAGACAGTAATTTTCTAAACTCAGTTTCCTTTTATTTTATTTTTCTGTAAATAATGATAAACTCCATGTCCGCCATGGAGAGTCAAACTCATATTTGGAGAAAAAAAAAATTAGGTGGCAATCAAGTGTTTTTCCTACATAACTTAGGCCCTTTTCACATGTGGGCGGGTAAACGGGCAGCTCCACGCGGAAACGGAGCTTACCTTTATTCCATCGCCGCATGGAGCTGCCTGTTTCGCCGCTCCACACTCAGCGGCATCTGTGGCGTTCACTGCGTCCAGCAGCACCCAAAACGGCGGCTTCTCACTGACGGAGGCCAGTAGGAGAAGCTCGTCAGCCGGAAATCCTGCCCCCCCGGCGATCTGCAGGCACGCTCTTGCGCACGCCTGCAGATCTATACCGGTGCTGAGACAGGGCTGGACGGGGCTGCACGCCCCGCGCCTTTTAAAACCCAAAAAGCAAGTGGTTTTACAAAAGCGCGGGCGGCGCCTCTTCTGGTCGCCCCTATGTGGATTGGGGTGTGGATTTACTCTAAAGTAATCCACCCCAATCCACGTTATGATGTAGACGACCTCCGCAGAGGTTGCTCTACACCGGTTTTTAAGCCCCGTGTGAAAAGGGCCCCAGTTTCACAAACTAGATGGCAGATGCAAAATTATGGACCGTTCTTTTACACTTCACTGTATAGCTATACCTATATACTGTATATACATTTTGTTATTAAAAGAAAGAAATAAAAATGTTCTGTGTTTCATTTATCTCTGTTTTATTAATTTGCAATCCTAGCTAGGTGCATGTAGTATTTATTAATCAATGAAGTGTTTAAAAATTATTAAGTCAATAAAACATATCTTCTGGGGCAATAGAGGCATTTGAAAAAATTAGGACATTAAAATCTTGCTGAGTGTAGGCTAATACTCAGAGGTGTGTGTGGGTGTGTGTACACACACAGAAAAAAGGGGGTGGAGGTTAGCTGTGGTTTACAGATCTTTATGACATTTTGAGAGCAAATCTGCTGGGGCTGCAGAAAATAAATACTTCAGGAATTTTAAGGTATTAATAGATACCCAATATGTTTGCCCTCTTCTGTATATGGCTAGAGTAGAATTAGTTCCATGAGGCAAACAGCAGGGGCCCTTTCACAACACCATTTGTTTTCTAAGGGTCTTTCCGCACTACAATGTTATAGCCCTATTATTCCACTTTCAACCTCCTGTGGAATCCTGGGATTTGCAGTTTAGGGAGAGCATTTAGAATTCTCCGCCAGAGAGCTCTTTGGCCTCAGGAAACTACAAACCCCAGAATTCCACAGGATGCTGAAAGTGGAATAATAGCACTATAACAGTGTAGTGCGGAAATGGCCTAAATAAGTATACAGGAACCAGTGCAATTTTAAAAACCGATCAAAGTGGATGCAGAGAAATTGTCGAAAGTTAATTGCTCCTTAGTAGTTGGATCACTTAACACTGTGGCATCATCTAGATTTTTTTTTTATACATCAAGGAAAGGGAAATTTGCATCCAAGGTTGAACCGGCAAACAGATCACAGGGAAGAGCTAAAGATTTGTAACGAAAGAACTAAGCAGGGTCAGTCAGCGCCATTTCCACACTAGCCAGTTGTAGGCCATTTCCGCACTAGCCTGTTATAGCGGGATGATTCCACTTTCAACATCCTCTGGAATCCTGGGGTTTGCAGTTTCGGGAGGAGCCTCAAAGCCCCCCTCTCTAAACTGCAAACCCCAGGATTCCAGAGGATGTTGAAAGTGGAATCATCCCGCTATAACAGGCAAGTGCAGAAATGGCCGTAGTGCTATGATTCCACTTTCAACATCCTATGGAATCCTGGGGTTTGCAGTTTAGAGAGGAGCCTCAAAGCCCCCCCCTAAACTGCAAACCCCAGGATTCCATAGGATGTCAAAAGTGGAATAATCGCACTATAACTGGCTAGTGTGGACATGGCCTTGGTTAGGAACTGGACTGGGAGACTGCCAATAAATACAAGGTGCCACGGGCTGTATTTCAGGAAGGAACTGGTAAAACCACCTCTGCGTCTTCCTTGCCTTTAAAAACCCTATTAAATTTATGAGGTCGCCACAAGCCGACAGGCAATTTGAAGCCACATAAGGCAGGCAAGTCAGGACCCCGCTCTTTAAAAACACGTTACAGCTTCCGGGACTGCCTCTGTAGCCTCGCAACGCCGTCACGTGCCTCATTTGCATATTGCCCACCAGGCTCCGCGCAGGGAACGCCTCTGTTTCGTTTCGTCAGGAGAAATATTTGTATTGGAAAAGACTCCCTGATTTTTAAAACCTTTTAGGGAAAACATTCCTACTTTAATTGTTTGCCCTCAGTAAGCGGTATAAATGGAAAAGGATTTTTTTTTTACTACTCACCATAACCTGAGTGGATGACGCCCAGTGGTTGGCTTTCGTTTGCAGGAGGTGTCTCTGTTCATTTCAGTGGAAAAGGGACGAACATCCCTGGATGGGTTGCTCCTATCTTAGAATTTTTGGAGGCCCGGCGGCGGGCCAGCGTCGGATGCAGTGTAAAATCAGGTTGATTGGGTGCAGTAAGTGTGCTTAAAGGAGTTGCGTTGTGTTGGTTTTCTTTAGTGAAAACATGCGATAAGAAGACTGCAGAAGGAGGAAGTTATAGTAAGGTCTATTGCTGTTTGAGTACTTCTTTGTTGTTTATTATTACTATTATTATTATTTGGTTATGAATCTCAATTGTAAAAGGAAACTGGAAAAAAAAAGTGGAATTTGGAGTGCGCACGCTGTGCATTTCACAGACGCACAAAAGAAAGTTTCAGACAAAGTACAAAAACAGAGGACCATGGTTAAAAAATAAAGGAATAGGGGGCACGGTTGTAATAATGCAAGAATATTTATTTGCTCTGAAATAGGTTACAAGGAAGGAAAATGTATTTATTATTATTTATTTGTATCCCGCCTCTCCATATGGATCGAGGCGGCGAACAACTTGCAAATAGCATATATTTTGGTACATTTTTCTATACATTGCCCCCAACAAGCTGGGTACTCATTTTACCGACCTGCGGAAGGATGGAAGGCTGAGTCAACCTTGGAGCCCGGAAGGATGTATGTATATATTGGTTAGGACGCTAGACGAGTGCAAATTTATTTTCTGTATTTATTTATCCTTTTTTATTTTGCTGAAATATTTATATATATAGAATGCAATGAGAAGGAATAGAATGACCAGTAGGGTGTTTCCATACTGGCCAGTGGAGGACTAGTTCTTTCTGGCTTCCGGTGAATCTATCAGGAGGTTCTCTTGGCAAGATTTGCCTTCCTCTAAGGCTGAGAGAGTGTGACTTGCCCAAGGTTACCCAGGGAGTTTCCACGGCTGAGTGAGGATTCTCCAGAGTCATCCTCCAATGTTCAAACCATTACACCAGGCTGGCTCTCTCACCCAAACTACTCCTTCAGTTTAAGGATTCCAAAACAGCCTCAAGCCCTGCCTAGATCATGCAGTGCTGTCTTACAATCTGCCTTTTATAGGACTGATGATAGCTATCCATCCTTCTCTGTATGCAAAGAATCACAGAACTATAAAGCAGAACTGGACCTCAAAGTCACCTAGTCCAGCCACCACCAATACAAAATACAAGAAAAATACAGCTATGTATCTTCCTCCATTATTGCTCCACTGTTCACCCAGGCCATTTCCGCACGACACTCTTATAGTGCGATGATTCCACTTTCAACCTCCTATGGAATCCTGGGGTTTGCAGTTCCGGGAGGGGCCAGCCAGCCCCTCCCGGAACTGCAAACCCCAGGATTCCATAGGAGGTTGAAAGTGGAATCATCGCACTATAAGTGTGCTGTGCAGAAATGTTCGCAGTGACAGAACTATGTGTTACAATCTCTTCTGCTATGCTAGGACTACAAAGCACTGGAGGTTCCTGAAAGGAAGTAGGTCCATGAAAATTCTATATTGAAATAAATAGGTTAGTTTTTAAGGTGCTACAAGGCTTGATCTTGTACTAAAAGGCTTATGGAAGGCACACATGTCCACCAATATGAAAGAAAGGCAAACATGACCATAAGCAACAAAATGTTCTTTATTATGCCATTGTTATTAGACTTGAGATGCTGCTGTACCTTTTTCTGGGTTCTGTGGGCCGATTATGAATGAATATTGCAGGCAAAAATCACAATTTAAGTCCCAATATATTTTTAGCAACAGAGCAACAAATAATATATTAAATTTAGCACACATACAGTGTTCTAAAGGTGGTGTGCCTTTGACGAGGTGCCCTTGCAGGACTTGACTGCAGGACTCTTCTGGCTCTGCTGCTCAATAGAACTGCAGGTTTGGATGCAATCTTAAGACTCTAAATAGAAGATACAAAATACAAAAGACAATGCAATATATAGACTCCACAATTAAAACATTGTCCTTAAAATTAGCCCTTTCCTTAAAAGCCTTCAGGTTTAATAACCTGTCCATGGATGGCAGAACAGCAAGAAGGAGCTGTTTGGATCTCCTTAGGGAGCGAGTTCCAAAATCTAGGGGCAGCCACTGAGTAGGCCCTGTCTCTTGTTCCCACCAGTGGTACCTGTGAAGGTATTACCAACTGTTCATACTTTTTTTCCATTCAGGTGCAATGCCTACATATTTCAGACTGCACTATACTTTTTCTTAAGTTATATGTTCCCCTTTGCAGGGTGTAGCCACAACACATGGCAGAAGTGCTAATAAACAGTAAAAGAGGATACTTTTATTGGGCCAATCAAAAAAAGACACAAGTGTCATGTATTTTTTTTAATTATTATTTTTTTATTAAAATTTCCAACCATTGAAACACATCTCTTACATCTCTCTTACAAATCACAAACATAATGTAACATAACGTAAAGGCCCTGGTGGCGCATTGGTTAAATGCCAGTACTGCAACCCACAAGGTTGTGAGTTCAATCCTGCTGGGCTCCAAGGCTGACTCAGCCTTCCATCCTTTCGCAGGTCGGTAAAATGAGTACCCAGCTTGTTGGGGGCATGTATAGAAATGTTTTGAAATACATGCTATTTGTAAGTTGTTCGCCACCTCGATCCATATGGAGAGGTGGGATACAAATAAATAAATAAAAAACATAATACAAAACATAAAACAAAATAACACAATGTAATATAACACCAAAGAAAAATAAATATCCACTTGATTAGTCTTGTTGCTATATCATCCGTTTTTATACAGGGTCTGGGTTAAATCTATTCGATCTGCAAATTATCGCCATTTTAATTCTTTTAAATTCAATAGATACAAATCTTATCCTTGAGATTAGGCTACACCACATGTATATACATATTCAGTTCAGTTATTCCATTTATCACTTCTTTCTAGAATCCTTCTGCAAATATTTTATCTTTCCACTTTTCTTTAAAAAAGGATATTAGCAGCTCCCAAGTTTTATTAAATTCTACTACGTTTTTATTATTAAGAGACAGAGTTGACTTATCCATTATCATCATATCTCACAAGGCTTTTTCCCATTCACCTTCACGTATCATAGAATCATAGAATCATAGAAATTCAGAGTTGGAAGAGACCACACAGGCCATCCAGTCCAACCCCCTGCCATGCAGGAACACCCTCAAATCAATCCCGACAGATGGCCATCAAGCCTCTGCTTAAAAACCTCCAAGGAAGGAGCCTCCACTACACTCGGAGGCAGCAGATTCCACTGCCGGACAGCCCTGACTGTCAGGAAGTTATTCCTGAGGTTCAGGTGGAATCTCCTTTCCTGCAGCTTGAATCCATTGCTCCTTGTCCTGGTCTCTGGAGCAGCAGAAAACAAGTCCCCTCCTTCCTCTACATGGCATTCCTTCAAATATTTAAACATGGTATCATGTATAGTGTCATGTATTTTTTTATGTAATGACAAAAAATTTTATTTTATTTTTATTTTTTTTGGTTTTGTTGTATGGTCAACTGGGCTAACCCTGCATTTTCCCCCAACCATCTTTGTGATTTTAAAAGACACCCCCAACTGTGTCCTTGTATTTTTAGAGTGTGCTGTCACAAGCCTTTCAACAAAAAGCTAAGTCTAGAGAAGATTAAGAAGTAGTATGAGAAATATTGTAAACGCAGTCACGTGGATGATGGAGCAAGCTTGTTTGGGGCTTTTCTAGAGGACAGGATCAGAATCAGTATAAGGAAGAAAATCCTGCTGGAACAACGATCTCTGAGAGTGGTGGACTCTCTTTGGCCATTTCCACACTACACACTGTTATAGTGCTATTATTCCGCTTTCAACCTGCTGTGGAATCCAGGGGTTTGCAGTTTAGGAAGGGGCATTTAGAATCCTCAGCCAGAGAGCTCTTTGGCCTCAGGAAACTACAAACCCCAGAATTCCACAGGATGTTGAAAGTGGAATAATAGCACTATAACAGTGTAGTGTGGAAATGGTCAAGGTTTTGAAACTTCTCAAGAATACTTTTAATTGAAGATTCCAGCACTGACTCCCTTGGTAGATGAGATGGCCTTTAGGGTCTCTTCCAACTACAAGATACTACCTTGACTCTCAAACCCTCTTCCCATTGTTTAGTCACACAGCAACTACCAAGTCTCATTTGTTTCTTGTGTGTTTGTTCCTTCGAGTCCCTGTCCACTTTATGGCAACCTTGTGAATTTCATGCAGTTTCTCAGGCAAGGAATACTCAAGAAGGGATTTGCCAAAATCTTCCTCTGAAATACAGCCCACAGCCTCTGGTATTCATTGACTGCCTCCCATCCAAGTACCATCCAGGGTCAACCACCAAGATCAGATAGGATCTGGTGCCTCTAAGGCCCTTTCCACACAGAACTGTTATAGCGCTATTGTTCCACTTTCAACATCCTATGGAATCCTGGGGTTTGCAGTTTGCCTTTGAGACCCCTCTTTAAACTGCAAACCCCAGGATTCCTGAGCGTGTTGAAAGTGGAATAATAGCGCTATAACAGTCTAGTGCAGAACTGGCCTAAGTGGTTTAGGCCCTTTTCTTTCTTAACCTCGCTTAAAATCTGCCTTTGCTAAGCGCCCTTAGAGGGGAAGTCAACTCCTGTCGAACCAAGTTGGATTTTATTTTCGTTTAAGGCTAAAATGGAGAAGGAGACGAGATGGCGGGTTGGAGGGGAAATACTGAGGGGACCCGAAGAGCCCCGTCTGAGGCATAACTAGTGTTCGAAGGGGGCGGAGGCGAAGCCGTAGAGAGGAAAATAAACGCGTTTCCGCTCTCCAGCCTTCCCTCCTCCTCACGCGTGAGGAAATGGCGGGTGCTGCCTGTAGCGGGCCATCTCTCCAGCCGCACAGCCCGGGAGGGAGGAAGGGGAGCTTCGCCAACGGCGGAATTGGCGGCTTGGGTTTCGCGATGGCCGACGGAGAGGAGCGGCGAGTCTCCTCAGAGAAGGCCCGCGGTGGCGGCGGCGGCGGCTCCGCCCGTTACTTTTGCACGGCGGGACGCGGGATGGAGCCCTTTCTGCGGAGAGAGGTGGAAGCTCGGCTGGGCGCCACGGAGGTGAGCGGGCCTCTGAGTTATCTGGCCGTAGACGATGCGGCCTCGTAATAAACTCAGACCGCGAGATATCCTTGTGAGGAGAAGCCCTCCCGAAGATGCGCGTTAAAAGCCATAAAACCTTAAAAAAAGAACGTAGGGGTCGGGTACTACGGTACTACGGCCATTTCCCGCAATATTATAGTGCCAATATTCCACTTTCAACATCCTATGGAATCCTGGGGTGTGCATTTTGGGCCCCTCCCTAAACTGCAGACCCCAGGATTCCATAGGATGTTGAAAGTGGAATAATAGCACTATAACCGTCTAGTGCGGAAATGGTCTGTGTCTCCGTTTTTCTCCAACCCGAGTTTACTTCTTGCAGGACACAGGCATGGTTTTCGTGTGAATTTGAGCTATGTTTGGAGGTCAGGCAGATAGCCTCCGGGGTGTAAATTCGGGTTAAAGTGGGGTTTGCATCTCCTGTGTGCGTGAGCCTGTGTTTTGCATGGGACCTTTTGTCTCCTGGCTGTATGACTCCGGTCCGTTTCTGCGCCTACTCTTTGCCATTTCCGCACTAGCCTGTTATAGCGCGATGATTCCACTTCCAACCTCCTCTGGAATCCTGGGGTTTGCAGTTTCGGGAGGGGCCTCCTGGCAAACCCCAGGATTCCAGAGGATGTTGAAAGTGGAATCATCGCGTTATAACAGGCTAGTGCGGAAATGGACACTGGTATAGTGCTATCATCCCACTTGCAACATGCTGTGGAATCCTGGGATTTGCAGTTTAGGGAGGGGCCTTTAGAATCCTCAGCCAGAGAGCTCTTCGGCCTCAGGAAACTGCAAACTCCAGAATTCCACAGGATGTTGAAAGTGGAATAACAGCACTATAACAGTGTAGTGTGGCAATGACCCCAAGAAAGTTGGTAAAAGGGGGAGGGGAGCTAAAACCTAACAAATCCAAGAAATAGAGCAACTGAAGTTAAGAGTTATAATATCAAACTGTATATAAAAATTTTTTAAAAAATCTATATATATATATCTGTGTGTGTGTATTTTAGGAAATTTACTAATGTGTCGTGTACAATAGTTAAATCAATGAAATATTACATAAAATATATAATATAGAAAATACAATAATATGATAAAAAGAACCCAAGTCTTATAGGGAGACTTCAAGTCCCCTGAAATGTAAAGGCCTTATTGGAGGCAATTGCTGGAGATGAATTGTATCTTCAAATGATGTGCTAGTCCTTCCAAAGACAAACGACTGCGGTAAACCACTTGATAGGGAAGGATAAAGTCGACTAATGTCTGTTCAAGTACACCACTAATTGCAGCCAAACACGTTTTGACCATGAGTCTTCATCAGTGGTTGAAATATTTCCTAGAACTTCTTTATCATGGACAAATCATTCACTATATAAAAAGGAGTATCCACAGATATTTTCCTGCTGTCCCACAGACATTGTTTTTGAGTGTATGGTATTCAGTATTCAGTGTACCCCTTGAACTTTATAAGGAGTGTGCGTTTCTTTGAGGAAGTCAATTAAATAAGTAAATAGAACATAACTTTGGGGAGATATATTTTTCAGATTTCATGTCTCATCAGTGTACGTTCTCTGTCAAGGTAGACTACGTATCAGGAAAAGTTTTCTTCACAACTAGTGCTGATTTGGATATGTTGAAGAAGCTGAAGTCTGCTGAGCGGTTGTTTCTGCTGCTGAATAAATACCCTCCACTTGCCATCTCTAGAAATAAAGGTAAATTTTTACTGTGGTCCTAGTTAGCCAACTCATTTTTTTTCCCCCTAACCTTCTTTGTTGAGAGGGTCTACCTATCTCCTTCCTCTTTCACTTTGTTAAAAGAGTTGATGCAATGCAGTTTGGAGGGTGGATGTGTTAATCTGATTAAAATTTCTATTCAACTATGAACATTACTTGGTGCCTTTGGGAAAGTAACTATCTGGAGACCACATGTACTACTCAAGTGGATGAACAGGGCACTGAAATGCAACTTGTAATTCCTTACTTGGAATTCCTTAGAAGGAAGGCAAGATAAAAGTAGACAAATTTAACTTTCAGGACTAGCAGCAAAAGTAGCAGCTCTTTGTGATGCAGGAGTCTCCCCAGAGGAGTATTTCTTTGCTCTCTAGAAGTATAGTGAATTTTATTGTAATTGGTGCTGTTTTCTTCAGTGCTGCTGCTGATTTTTGGACGTGCTGTTGGAAGTGCAAATGAAAGATGAGCTGAGGCATAAAAATGGCTTGGTACTGCCCACATCTTGCCCCATGCTAAAGCATGGCCATGCCTTGGTAAGGATTACTGTAGCTTGCTAGGCAGTGGGAGGACTAGATATATAGGAAAGCAGTGTTGATCTTAGGAGGAAGTCTTTTTTTCTTTCCTTCCTGAAGAAACATCCTATGAAATGAAATCTGGTATTTTAAAATAAAGAGGCAGTGATTTAAGCACTGAACTATGGCTCTGGAGACCAGAGTTTGAATCCCCACTCAGCCATGGAAACCCAGTAAGTGACTGTGGGAGAGTTGCTCTCTCTCAGCCTCAGAGGAGGCAAAAGTAAACACCCTCTGAAAAAATCCTTAGGGTCGCCATAAGTTGCAAATGCTTTGAAGACTCACAACAACACACTTTGAAATACAGTTTATTGATATGTGCTACTAAAGAGTGTACGCTAAAAGTTTTTTAAGATTATGCTTTTATTTCAGGAAAAATAATCTATGATATTCAAAATCTTGTAAATGAGAATCCCAACTGTTGGCTGGATGTTGTTACTTTTTGGAAAAGTTTTCATGATCAGGAGATAAAACCAGAAAACACATCTCAGAAATATCCAGGCTCTCAAAAACGGAAATTGGAAGATGAGAGAAATATCAAAAATAAAAAACAGAAGGCCAAACTGACACTAGAGATGGCTCCTGCTGAAAGTCAAATCGAAAACCAGCAAAGATGTGATATTTCAGAGGCTCATAAGGACAATGTCTTGTCTCAGGTTCCATCATTTCTAGAAATGACTCCTGAAGTTCCTGGGGAAAAGTCTGTTGAAAGTAACAGTAGCATCATCTTCAGAGTATCTTGCCGCTGTAGTGGAGTGCTTGCAAAAACATTTACAGCACAGGTATGTTAAATGTACTAAAATTTGGATGGTAATAAATGTATGAAAATGGAACATCTAGTAACCAAATGTATGTATTGAGAATCATCCATGAATATCAATTTAATAAAGTCTCTGAAAATAGTAGAAACTGTGAGACATCCTTTATAAATGTCTTTCCAGATTTTTTGAAAGTACTTTTGGTTCAGTTTCATTCATGGAAGTGGCTTGCTCACTTGATTCACATGATGTATGATACATAATAATTGCATGGATGAATGTAATATTCACAAACAGTTTAATTTTTTATCTGCTGCTAATTAGAGCACCTTTAAACTTTTTTTAAAAAAAATCATCTTGACCCACAGGAGTCCACAGCCTGGTATTTTGGAAAGACACCTCCACAAAATGGACACCATGGAGGCTGCCACAAGCAGTCACAGAATACTACAATAAATAGACGAGATGAGGCTAAATGGCAACTTGCCCAAGACCCAAAGTATAGATTAAATAGTGATGCAGTATGTTGTGGAGCAAAGTGCCTCAGCTGTACTCATTTGCTGTCTGCTCTTGCTAAGAATTCCTGTGTCCTCAGGCATTCTGGGGAAGGAAAATCAGGACGGCAGGTGGCTACAATTCAGCTACTTAATTTTAAATGCCCCTAAGCTGAAACGTTGTTTTGAAATTTTGAAAAATGAGGAGAGACAGTGGCCTTGGCTGGGGATTTCTGTTCTACTTAATTAAGCATTATTACCAAGAGTGGCATTAAGTTGTGTATTGGTAATAAAGAAAGCGTTCTATTTTGTGTTGCTGCCAGAATGTACACAGTTTGCATTGGAAACAAACACACCATATGATCAGGCTGCTAGTGAAAGAGTTAACATTCTTGAGTGTGTACCTCCAGTCCTGAATATTCTGGAGGCAGCTGGGAAAGGAATTTTATTTATTCTATATGCATAATCAGTAATTGTTAAGTATACTGAATTGCTGCTCTGTAATGAAAAAAAAATACCACTGCCTGAGGGGGCTGTACAAAAATAATTAGTGTTTTACATTCTGAATAACACAATTAAAAGACAAAATAGAGTTACAGATTGTGTTCTGTTCCATCTTTTGATATTACAATTAATTGGCAAAAGTAGGACTGGAATGCAGAATTTTGCTTGATTACTTCTACCCGAGTAAGATTTCAGGAATGACATTCTGAAGAAATGATTGTTCAATAAAAATAACGTTAGTGTTCTAAAACAGAAAACAGTAGATACTGAAGAGAACAAAGAGGAAGCAACTGATTCTATTGTAAGAATTGCCTTCAAGCATTTCTTCATTTTGGAGAATGAATAAAGCTGCATAAAATAATCACTTGCCTTGTATACTGGTAACATCTAAGTATAGTCCTCCCTCCACATTTGCAGGTTTGACCTTTGCAAATTTGTTTATTCATGAGTGCACCGTGGCTCCCCACCCCCATTCTCCTCCTCCCATTCCCTTGCATTTTGCTGAGCATGGAGAAGGGAGGAAATCATGCCCAGGAAAAAGGCAACAGAATGCAGGGGCACATGCACATGTTCTCCCTTCTGGAGCTCTCCTATTCCCTTGCCTCTAGCCTTGGTGCTCACACAGAGGCAAAATGCAAAAGAATGTGGGGAAAAGGCTTGCACAAGCCTTCATTTCCTCCTCTGGTGCTCTCCCTTCCCATTCCCCTTTTTTTTGCCATCTTTCTCCCCCTCCCATTCCCATGCATTTTGTCCCAGTACAGAGAACTCACACCGACAAAATGCAAGATAATTGGGGTGGTGGTGAAAGGAAATGGGAGGGGGACCGCAGGGGGACATATTTGTGGTTTGTCCACTTTCACAAGGGTTCTGCACCCCAAACCCTCACAAAAGTGGAAGGGCCACTGTAATTATTGTTGGTATCATTTGAGGACTTTAATCCTAAATTTAGATTTCGTGTAAACATCTCTGAACTCACTAGAATATCCTTCAGAGTGAAATAGGAAGGGGCTCTAATGTGTACCAATTTGACTTTGCAGTTTTTTTTAACATTCATTGTATCTCTGTGTGTTCTTCATTTCACATTCAGAATCCATTCATTGTGTCACCTGTTCAGATATCCCTTACAACTTATTTGAGTTTGTCTTTTCAGGAAATTGGGAAAATAATTGGAATAGCTCTTATGAAAAGTTTTGGATGGAAAGCAAATTTGAGAAATCCTGATCTAGAGGTAATGAAAAAATTTAATAGCAAAAATCAAACATGCGATCAATTGAGAATCTGAGTTACCCGTATATTCCCATGTATAGGGCGACTGGGCATATAAGACGACCCCCAACTTTTCCAGTAAAAATATAGAGTTTAGGATATACTCGCCGTATAAGACCACCCCTCTTCCAACGCACACCAAATAAAAATTAAAAAAACATCAGATTTGATTTCAATATGGTAATTTTAATTCAAAGACTTATGACATGCAGGTACTTAGCAGGAAAACTGTCACTTATAAACATAAGGCTGTTTGTCATCAAACATGTAAACATAAAACAGTGCAAGTGGATTAAACTTTTCCTAATTCACTCTATAGCTTAAAAGGAGGACAAGACTGGGGTGGTGTAGGGCGGCGGGGGAGGGCGGGGGAGTTGTTTTGGGCAGGCGATGGCGGCGGCGGCGGAGGAGAGTTGCCTCAGCGGCGGGGGCCGGCGTTTGGGCCGGCGTATAAGACGGCCTCCCAACTTGAAAAGTTTTTTGGGGTTCAAAAGTAGTCCTATACATGGGAATATACAGTAGTTTTAATAGAATCAATAGATAAGACCAGATATGTTGTAGACACATGAAACAGAGAAAATTTCAGACATCTTATTAATTCATACTTGTTTCAGTTCCCCCATAGGATATACGTAGGCTGGCAGCTTGTTGGTTTCTTACGCTTCTTACGCTTTGACTGATACATAATGGCTGTATTCAGTTGAAAGTTAACAAAGTAAAGTTAGGCATCTGATGTCATTGCGGATTGCACAGTATTGTTGTATAGTGGTGGATGGTAAAGTCTTATACATCAATGCACAATGCACATCAGGTGTGCAATGTTGTCATTCTGTGATGAACTGGCATAGCACAACCAACACATACCTCTGTCAATGTAAATTTACACTTTATCTCCTGGATGCAGGGTCTTGGTCACAGGCTGGTTCTTTGGGTTTCTATCCATCTCCTATGCTAATCTTCCATGGCAGCTGTAGGGATGGCACAAAGCCATTCAGACGGCTTGCCACTCATCAATGGTGGTGCATTTCTGCTAGTTTTCAATTCCCTTGTGCTGTTCTCCAGACAAAATCAACAGAGATGCCCAGCATAGTATTGTATCTGTTTCTGCTCTTCCTCTTTTCGAATCTCTGCACCAGTCTAAATATTTCTGTTAACTGAGAAGTACTAGGATTTGATCTCAGATTTGTATGGGTGTCCTCAGTGTAACACATCCATCCAGCTGAGTGATGTGTACTCAGTCAAGATGCAACTCTAGCATAGTCATACATATGTTTGAGGAGCAGATTGCTTATTAGTGTAAATAAAAGGAAAATATATTTGGAAAAGATAATTGAAAAGGGACATAGTTTGTTTCCCCTACTTCAAAGTAAAATGTGTTAAGTTCAACAGCAAGTTGTGTAGGATTGCAGCCTAAAATTAAATTCAACAATCTTAAATGTAAGTTTTCATTGCCTTTCAGATCTTCGTGCATCTAAATGATATTTACTGTATCATTGGGATACCAGTTTTCAGGTAGGCATTACATTAAAAATCACTGTTCACGATTTATATGTCAGTGTGATCCTTTCAGGGAATTATCACAAATAAAAAAGTGCTACATGGCACTTTCTAATGAGGAAGATAATCACCATGATTTCCTTTAAATTTTAAAGGATTTGCACAATAAGCAAACATCAACTGTCCAACAGCAACAAAAATGGGGAAATACTCATGATTGTGCTGTACAAAAAATAAATCTGAAATTAGCACTTGAAGATGCCTGTTCAGTCATAAATAAAGCAGAAAGATCCTCCAACCACTTACAGATCTTTAGGATAGATAAGCATCTATCCTAAAACAGAAAACTGCTAAAAATCTCTCATCAGTAGTATCTTAAATAAGATTAAGATGTATAGATTCAACATGATGAACATTGCAGATATAGGCATGAGGTTGATTACATGTATATATATATCTTTGCATTGTACAGAAATAATGCTATACTGGAATTTTATTTGATTATGTTGTGCTAAAAGCAGGTTATACCAACAGAACTCATATTACACTCAAACCTCATGATGCAGGTATCCCCTGTGCTTTGATGCCTCACTTTTTGGTGACCGATTCTTTTGACCGTTCTAAATTATTATATAGTACCGTATATTTCACATGTAAACCACTCTTTGACTACACATTGAATTAATAGGTTCCAGCTAGGAACTAGCCCGGGGGGAAATCTGCCTTCTCCGTACATCCTCCCTTGCCTTAGAAACAGCCAAGATAATCTCAGAAGAGTTCTGGGAGGGGTGATAAATACCACCAACATCAACAATTTTCATTTTTGACAGTGCTCCAGTCCCCAACCTGTTGAATAAACAAGGTTTTGTGTACTCTTGCATTAAATAATGATGTTGCAAGAAAGAACCAGCTATTTGTAAATATATTTATCAAATAAGGTATTGTCTTTGTTACTTCCTGCAATCTTAAACTTTAAGGATCCAGCTGGTTTGTATTTTTCTTTTCATTGAGCTGACTGTATGTGCATATGGGTTTGATTTTTGTGATTCACAACATGTTATTTTTGTAGTAATAATTTTAAAGTTAAAGAGAAACCTTGTTAATTAGTGTATTTCAGAAAGGATGCCATGTTTGTCGCTGCAAAAACTGAGTTGTATTGGAAACTGACATACTAGCTGCGGAATGAAGTTTTTGTTTTTTTTTTTTTGTTTTTTTTTGCTTATATCATTACTTAACTCCTCCTTTTCTTTCTTTTTTTTTTCTTTTTTTTATTTATATAACTGAATCACAAATACAAAACAAGAAAAAAAAATTAAACACCATGTGATATACATAATAGTGAATTAAAAAAAATTTTTTTTTCTTTTTCTTTTTTTCTCTTCTCTTAAGCAATACTAACTTTCATTGTTATTTTGCACCTTTACCCTTAAATTTATAAATCTGTTCAACTGTTATAATTTCACATTTAATTCAATATTTTTCACATCCCCTTTAATCTATTTCTATTGTTAATTCTTTTAACTTTTTTTTTTAAAAAAAATTAACATCACTTATCCATTTAAATCTATAAATCACAAGTTTGACACACACACCTACTAAGAATTACAAAATATACAACATAAAAGAAAAACAAAACTAAAACTAAAAAATACCCACCCCCCAGAGCCAACTTTTTATTTAATCCACTTTCCAAAATTGCCATTCTTCTTTTGACAGGGTAGTATTACTATCTCTTTTCAGAACTTTATCCAAAAATATTTTCCAAATTTCTTCAAAATCATTCCCTTTAACCAAACCTTTCATAAACCTAATTCTACATGTTAGTTTATCATTAATTGCGATTTTCCACACTTCGTTATACCTTTTTCCTCTATTTGAAATTTTTCATTTGCTTTCCATTTTTTTGCTATTATTAATCTCGCTGCAGTTAACAAATTTGTTATTAATTCTTTCTTTACTTGAGTACACTCAACCTTATCATATATAGACAACAATGCAATATTTGGACATACTGGATATCTGCTCCTATAATCTCTTTTATCTCTTTAAAAACCTTTTGCCAAAACTCCATTATCTTATTGCAATTCCACCACATATGCATATATGTACCAATTTCTTGACATCCTCTCCAACATAATCTTGAATATTTCTCATCTATTTGATTTAATTTCACTGGAGTCAAGTACCATTTCCACACTAATTTATAATAATTCTCTTTTATTCTTATTGATAATTTTTTTAAATGACGTTGTTTCCAAATTTTTCTCCATTCTTGTATATTATTTTTGTACTATCTCTTCCTCCCACATTTTTTAAGAAAATCCTCTTCTTGTTCTTTTGCTAATATTTTATATATTTCACTTGTAATACCTTTTAGTATTTCATTTTCTTGCATATTTTCTCTTTGAATAATAATTTGTTCAAATTTAGTATATTCTTTAAAATCCTTAACATATCTTTTCATACTCTTTGTCCATTGCTCTAATTGTATATAATTTAACCAGGATATTTTAGTTTCCTGCAATCTCTCTTTCATTCTATCTTTATTTATCATTATTTTCATCCAATCTTTTAATCTATAATTTTTTTGTTTTTTTATTTCTTTCTCTATTATTTCTCTTAAATTTATTGGAAATTTTTCCATCATCACTATCGGAGTTAATATTATATATTCGGTAATAATTTTCTTTTATTTTTTTTCCATATTTCTATTATATTTTTTATAAAAGGATTTTCTATCTTCTCCATTTCTTTCTTTGAAAAATTCCTAAAAATATATTTTCTAATTTTGTCTCAATATTCATATCTTCTATCTCTAACCAATCTAAATCACCCTTTCCTGAAACCCCCTCTATGATATATCTCAATTGATTTGCATAATAATACCATTTTAAATTTGGAAGTCCCAGGCCACCTTCTTTTTGACTTTTATACCAATATTTCTTGTTAATCCCGTTTTTTATTTCCATTACAAAAATTATTTAATATCTTTTGCCACTCCTTTAATTCTTCCTCTGATATTTTTATTGGTAACATTCTAAACAAAAAGTTAATTTTAGGTAAAATTTTCATTTTTACCACTGCTATTCTACCAAACCACGATAGCTTTATATTTTTGTAGTCCTCTAATTTCCTTTTTGTTTCTAATCTTAATTTCTTTAATTTTTTTTCCTGTAATTTTTGTAAATTTTTTGTAATCTCTATTCCTAAATATTTAATTGATTCTTTTATTTTAATATTCTTTTACTACTTATAAATTTTTGTACTTCTTCTTTAGTATAATTAAATAACATTATTTCTGATTTGGCCCAATTTATTTCTAATTCCCTTTCTCCCCAAACTCATTAAATGTTTATCTATCCTATCTATCTTTTCAATTGGATCCTTAATTGTCAACAATGTGTCATCTGCAAATAAGCTTATTTTATTTTTTTCCTTAACTCCAATTCCTTCCAAATTCTCATCATTTCTTATCACATTCGCTAACATTTCTATAACTATTGCAAATAAAACTGGAGATAATGGACATCCTTGTCTCGTTCCTCTTGTTATTTGAATTGTTCTGTAAATCCATCATTTACCATCACTACAGATGTATTATGTGAATACAATTGATTTATTAACCCTTTAAATCTCTCTCCTAATCCTATTTTATTTAAAATTGTTTTTAATGCCGGCCATTCCACACAATCAAAGGCTTTAAATATATCTAGGGCTAAAATTCCAGCTTTTTGTTTATCTCTGTCCATTATATTTATTTTATTTATCGTTTTCCCTATTAAATTTGCCATCTGTCTTCCTTGAATAAAACCACATTGATCTTTATGTATATACTTATAAATAAATTTATTTAACCTCTTCGCCATTATTGCTGTCAAAATTTTTGCATCTTGATTTATTAAAGATATTGGTCTATAAGAACCTGGATCCATAGGATCCTTATTTGGTTTTAAAATTAATATTATTAGTGACTGCTTCCATGATAATGGAATTTTTTCACCCCTCAATATACTATTATATAACACTTTTAGTTTAGGAATTAAACCTTTTTTAAATGTTTTATAATATTCTGGACCTAGTCCATCCAATCCTGGTGATTTTCCTCCTTTTAAATTATTTATTACTTCTTCTATTTCCTCTTCTGATATCATTTCTTCCATCAATCCTTTATCTTGTTCTGTTAGTCTTACTTTCCAATTTTTATTAATATACTCCTCTATGTTCTCTAAAGATTTATCTTCTGCTGAATACAATTCTGAAAAAATTCCTCAAATATTTTTAATTTCTCTTTCATCAACCTTTTTTCTTTACCAAATTTATCTTTAACTACGCCAATCATATTTCTAGTTTTTTTTTATTGTACTGATTTAGCCAGCATTTTAGAATTTTTATTACTATATTCAAAATATTCCCTTTCCAAGTATATTAGATTTTTCTGAACTTCGTCCATTTCTATCTTTTCTAATTCATCTCTTTTTGCTTGTAATATTATTAATTTCTGTTTAGTTCTATCTATTATATAATCATTCTCTAGTTCCTTTATTTCTTTTTCTAATTTTAATTTTTTTTCTCCTAATTGTGTCTTTAATTTGCTTGATTCTTTAATGCATAATCCTCTTACCACTGCCTTCATTGTATCCCACAATACATCTTGTGTTACTTCCTTATTGTTTATATCCCAAATTTCTTGCCACTCCTTCTCTATTTTATTTACTATCTCCTTATAATTAAATAACTTAGTATCCAGTCTCCACCTTTTTGCTTCTCTATAATTCCTTTTCATAGTTATATCCAAGTTCATCAGAGCATGATCTGTCACTTTTATTGTTTCAATTTCTGTATTTATTAATCTAGGTATCATATTCTTTGAAACAAAAATATAATCTATTCTTGAGTAATTTTTATGAACTGATGAATAATACGTATATTTCTTTTTTTTCACCCTTTATTAGCCTCCAAACATCTATCAGTTCATTTCTACTCACTAATTTATTCAAAATTGTTATATTATTATATCTATCTCTAATTGATGGATCTGATTTATCTTTCCATCTATCCATCACCATATTAAAATCACCTGCGATTATTGTATAATCTCCTTTCATTTTTTTGATCTTATTAAATATTTCTTCATAAAACTCTTTTTGCTTCTCATTAGGTGCGTAAATATTCATTATGACATATGTTTCTCCATCTATTTCACCTTGTATAATTACATATCTACCTTTTTCGTCTAACTCCACACTTGTTACAATGAAATTGCATCTTTTGGAAATTATTATTGCAACTCCTCTTGATTTGGATGTACCAAATGCTTCCTCATAAATAGCTACCCAGTTCAATCTAAGCTCATTTTTTTTATCTCTTTTCCCATGTGTTTCTTGTAAAAAAATTATATCGGCCTTATCTTTTTTTAATATCGATTCTATCCTTTTTCTCTTTATTATTGACCCCAAACCTTTCACATTCAATGTTGATATTCTCAATCTATTCTCCATTTTTCATATTTTGAATTTTCTAATCCCACTCCCCATTGGCTCTTTAATGTGATGGTGCTCCCCTTCCCCTTCCCTTCCCCCCTCCCACTCCCCTCCCCCTTCCCGCCCTCCCCTCCCCTCCCCACACAAACATTTGTCCCCCCTCTTCCTCCAAAGCGCTTCTGCCTTGGAAACGACCAGCCATGGTCCTGGGGTGTGTGTGTGAAGGTATGCCAACTCCCGGCATAGAGACCAATACCCTCTCCCGAAATTTTTTTTCTTTCCCATATTTTTTTTCCCTCTCTTCCCCCTCCCTTCCCTCTCTCTACCCTCTTGCTTTATATATATATAAATCTATCTCTATGCATTTATAATCTATAAGAATATATTTTACTCAGTAGTCATCTACCCTTCTCCTACTCTATGAAGTTCTCTTTCTTCTTCTTCTGTTATATCATATTGTTTCTTCCAGTCCTCCTCAGCCTCTGTCCTTTCGTTTATCTCCCGAAGTCTTCTTCTTTGCTCCTCCTGTTGCTCCTCCCGCTGCTCCTTCTTCAGTTACTCCTCCCACTACTCCTTCCTCAGTTGCTCCTCCCGCTGCTCCTTCTTCTTCCTTTTCCTCTTGCTGGATCAGTTTCAGTTCTTTCAGGAGTTGCAATCCTTGTTCAAGAGAATTTATTCTGTGGTATTTGCCAGCATATTGGAATTTCAGAAAGATGGGATATCCCCAACTGTATCTTATCCCAACTCTCTGTAGAACTATGATGCAGGGTTTCATTTCCCTTCTCCAATTTATTGTTTCGCGGCATAAGTCATTATAAATTTCCACTGTGTTATCTCGATACTTCAATATTCCTGGATTCTTTCTAACAGCTCTCATCAAATCATCTTTCTTGTTGAAATTCGCAATTCTCATTATAATATCTCTGGGATTTATTCCTCTTTTTGCAGCTGACACACGATGAATTCTCTCTATATCATGATCTTCCCATAAAATCTCAGGAACAATGCTTTTTAGCCATTTTAAAACTTCCTCTTTCAAGGATTTTTGACTTTGTTGTGGCTGCTCTGCGAATCCACGAATCCTCACATTGTTTCTTCTGTTCTGGTCTTGGAGCTGGATAATTTGTCTCTCTAACAAAGAAATCCTGCCATCATGTTCTGCTAGTCTGGTCTGCTGATTCCCTTGGGTTTTTTTTATATCATCCACTTTAAGGTCCAATGCTTTTAACGCCTGTGAGATTTTTTCCTGCAATTGCCCCATTTCTGCCCTTATATTAGATGTTATTGTAGTAACAAGAGCTTGATTAGACTCTGTAATAAGCTTGTGTATAAAAGTTTTTATCTCTTCATTAGCTCCGTTCGCAGCTTTCTTCGCCGCCATTTTAATGACTTTTTCGTCTCCGTTAAAGTTTAAGTTTATATTTTCAAAATCTCTAACTAGACGATTATATGTTTTATCTGTTGCTGTAGGTCGCTTCCAAACAGGGTGTTTATAGACCTTTTTTTTAGGCGGCATATATCTCAAGGACCACAAAGGGGGAAAAAAAACTGTTTTGCTTTCGGTCCGTTTCAACAGTTATTTGCAGTTTAAACAGAGTCTTTTATTTTTCCCTCCAGTTGGAGAAGAATCGAAACCAATCCACTATCTTATCTTACATTCTTTCCCACATTATTCAATTAATTACTCACATTCTTTCTTTGTTTTGAAAAAGGCTTCTGGAATTATTTTATAATCATCTGTTCCGGGAGTCGAATATTTAGCCTCTCTCTGCCATCGTAGTTGGCTCCTCCCCCCTGAAGTTTTTGTATGTAAAGTTGAAGGCTTTCATGGCTAGAATCCATGGGTTGTTGTGGTTTTTTCGGGCTATGAGGCTGTGTTCTAGTAGTATTTGCAGAACATGTTATAAACCAACCTGGACACAGAATGCTATTTGAAAGCACAGAAATTCTGGACCACTCAAACCACATAGAGAGGCCATTGAAATCCATGAACACCTGGACAATTTTAACAAGAAAGAAGACACTCAGAAAGTAAACAAAAGTTGGCTACCAGTACTGAAAAACACTAAAATCAAGACTCAAAAAATAAGCCAGTGAACACCACCCAGACTTAGGAGGTCTCTCTACAGGAAACAATACAATGGATTGCTAACAAGTACTTAAATGCACACACAACTGCTATGCATATCCCCTGACTAACAATGCAACCTTGGAGGCTAGTCCACTCAACAATGGGCTATCTCACAGGCCAATTATATCACTAAAGCATAATAAATGCAAATCCCTCCCACCCAGGGATCACACAAGTATATATACTCCATTCCACCTCCCGGTCTCCAGATCCTCTGAAGATGCCAGCCACAGATGCAGACAAAACGTCAGGAGCAAATACTACTAGAACACGGCCTCATAGACCAAAAAAATCCACAACAACCCGAAGTTTTTGTAGATTACAACCCACTTGTATCAGATATTTGTCATACTATACTTAGTTGGCAGATAGATACATAAACAATCTCTATGCATGGGTGCAGTGGAAAACATGTTTGTAAATACTGTGAGCGAAAGGCCATGAAAGGCAAGGAGTAACAGTGCTTTTGTTACAGTTCTGTGCAGAGCCCAAATATACATAAGGTAAGAAGAATCTGAAGCCGTAGCAGAGACTGTTGTGAACCTAATGGAAAGTGAGTGCAGAAATCTGTGTCTTAAGTCCTGATTAGGGAACAAAAATACTGACTTTGAAGAAACAGAGAAATAAACTTTATTAAAACAACTCTATTACTAGATAGGAAAGTTATGGGAGCCAGCATGATATAGTGGTTTGAGCATTGGATTATGACCCTGGACACCAGGATTCAGTTCCCTGCTCAGCCATGGCTACCCACTGGGTGACCTTGGACACATCATACTCTGTCAACTCAGAAAACCCTCTCATAGGATCACTGCAAGTTAGAAACAATTTAAAGGCACACAACAACAACAACAACAAAGTTGATTTAGGGTATTAAGGAAAACTAGCTGTCTTCTCAGGGAAGACTGATTAAACAAGGAAGTGTGATTGTCACCAAGAATACATCACAGATGGATTCAGATAGATAGGCAAGAAGGGAAGCCAACTGGGTCAGCCCAATATCCCCCGTAGGGCTTCCTGTGTCTTGTGTAAAACTCAATTGCACTCTTCTCTACTTCCAGTGGGTATAGTATTTCTTGCTGTTCCAACTTAAGAACAAGAAGAATTTAAGAACAAGAGGAGTGACAAAATAACTGCAGTTTTATTTAAGCTCAGATTTAACTCCTGATCAATTGTAGTTCAGTAGTTTTACACTAGAGCTTCCCTCTGAAATATTTTTGTTGAAATCTAGTCACTCTGAGGTCAGCTTCAGAACATCCTGGGAAATTTAGGGCATGTCCAGTGAAAACCTTATTTTTCATCATGACTTTTTAAACCTTGTTTATACATTTACAAAGACATTTCTCCCTCAGCATCTCGTATATTTGACTAGCATGTTTGTTCATCTAGATAAATAATCTACTATTTGGAAATAAAGGGAATTATATTATGTTACCAGTGTTTATTTCTGATTTTCATACTGCAAATGCTGTTGCTTATCCAGCCAAAACAGCATTGTCCATACAGAAGATGACAGTATTTGCAAGTTTGGAGAAACACATGGTTTACAAATTAACAGGACTCCTAAGAAGGACACCCAGACTTCCCCAATGAAGGCTTATCATTGGTAACTGACCATTGAGTTACTATTAGGGTGAGGGTGAACTTGGCAGCGGGGAATGGAATGTCATATGTCTTGAGAGCAGAGATGAATAAATAGATGGGTGGAGGAAAACTCAAACTCCATATGTTTAAATCTTTGGTTAGTGGTTTCACTTTTATAGTTAAATAGAAAATTTTTTGTTTTTGTTTGAGATGGTACCTGTGCTTGTCTATTGTTTGCAGACTTCCTTTGGCAAACAGAATATATATCAAAACAGCTGGGCTGCGATCTACCATTGCTTGGGCTATGGCATCCGTTGCTGAAATCAAGGTAATAAACAAACTAGTTTCTTTTGTTAGGGAGAAATTCTCATGGGAGGTTGCCAGGATATTGTTACAGAAAGTATTTTTAATGTAGAGGAAAGGTAGTATAGTCTCCCAAGTCTACAGTTCTGTAGTGCCTTACCTGAAGACCTACTGGACTCAGTTGGGCTTAATTTCTGAAAAAAGTACACAGAGAATTGTACTGCAGGAGAAGTCCAGGGTTCAGATTTTTAAGTAGCCTTAGATGAAGGATTACCTCCTGGCCCCATGTACAACATGGGTAGCAGTAATAAAAGTTATCTAGAACCATTGTAAAGATTACTAATATTTATGAAAAGAAATTCTTTTGCTCAAAACTGCTATGAAGATGCAAAATATTAATGATTATTGTGTTTTTAGATATGCTAATATTTGAATATGGGAGAATGATCTTTGTGACTCCTTAAGGAACAGTTCAGTCTTTATGTCATTATCATTAATCATGTTACATAATGTCTCAGTTGTGCAGAATGCTTAATCATTCATTTATCACTGATCCTAGTGGTATACAAGGATTTTAGACCAATATCACAGATAAGAACCTAGGGCTTGGAGACAGCAGCTTCCTTAAGGCTATTTAGTGAATCTGTGTTTAAGAAAGGACTTCAGTCTGTGTTTTGAAGCACATCACCACACAAAAGTACTGGGCCTCATGCCTATCCTGTTCTTCAAAACTGAGCAGTCCTGGCACAGCTTGGATTTCCTAGATCAAGTCTCTAACCTTGTGAGGGATCATGGGAGTTACATTTCAACAAAACCTGGAGGATTACCTATTTCCTATTTTTCTCATAGAGCATTTTTGCCCCACTAAACAGAATTGTTAATGACTCAAAGATGATGTAGTGTTTGTTCATTTCTCCATAGACTGGTGCCTTTGTGTTGGATCCTACCTGTGGTCTAGGAACAGTACTTTTGGAAGCTGCAATGGAATGGCCTGTATGTTCTTTCCTAATAACACATATGAAGTTTTGCCACATGCAGTTGCAATTTGTTGTGGCCTTATCTCTTAAATAAAGATTCTCGTTCCTACAACAGCAGGGGTGAAAACCCAGCTGCTAACTATCTTTCTAAAAAATTTTGTTAGCTTTTTGTTTAGGAATTAACTGAAATGCAAATTACTGACTCTGGTAACTTGTGATTCTGCAGTGTGTTTTGTTTTAAAAGAGTAAGTATATCTCACTGGCTATATTTCAGTAACATCAGTTTTTTCTCCCCCCTAATGTGAAAATTTCCTTTTCAGAATGTAAATTACTTAGGGACTGACATAAGTGATTCACAGTTAGAAGGAGCCTACTCAAATATTAAAGCAGCAAACTTGATGGATAAGATTCAGTTACTGAAAGCTTCTGTGACAGGTAAGAGTTGGCAGGGTTATCTTCTCCCAAGTACACATCAAATCTTGCTGGGTTTTTCTTCTATTTTTTACTGAATAGATAAGATGCCAAATGGTTCACAGATGTTTCCTTTATAGCCTGCGTTGAGTAACATAAAATAGAGTAACAAGGTCACATGTTTCTCAGAATGGTTCTGTGCAACTTGAAGCCCTGATTTGATAAAAGTTGTTATCATCAGAATCATATCTGGGTCTCTTTGGAACTGTGGCTGGGAGACAGACAATAGTGTGCTTTTAAAGAGGCTTGAAAGAGATATGGTTGCATTTCATTTTTGCCTTTGGGAAACAAATATTTCAGAGACCTGTCTGATCAGAGACAACAGTGGAACAAAAGGAATTTGTGTAAACCATGGGAAGTGGTGTGTCACTTTAGAAATCAGTTAAACAACATTTCTTAAGAAATTATCTATCTTTAACCTAACAGAACAACCATTCATGTTAACCAACAAGGAGATATTAATTTGAAAATAGCATTGTTTGATTCCTCAAATTTATCTCATTTTCACTCTTGATTGCCAATAGTTGAGTTCCTAAGATTTCTTCTCCTTGCAAGAGCATTTAGAGTGGAATTCTGCACACAGGATGCTCTCACAAGTAGAAACCTCTATAGAATCCTTCTATAGCCCCTCCCCTCCCCTGCCAAAGTCTGCTTCAAAGATGTGGAGGTTGTTCTAGAAACACCAAGAGATGAGAAAATTGGTATAAGGGCCCTCTTCCCTTAGTGGGATCCTATGCTGGATCTGTCCGTCTGTCTGTCTATCTATTTAATATATGCCCTGCCTTTCTCCCAGATAGGATTTTCATTCTGTGAATGGAAAGAACCTTTCTATTCACAAGTGTCTGGTTAGGAGCCAAGCTAGTGGTTCTAATACAAAATCCCCAATGTGTTTTAAAAAAAAATCCCATGACACTTATTAATACAGTGTTCCATTTTAATGCAATGTTTTCTTGCATATTTAACATTTCATACATTTTAACTATACTGTATTTGTTTTAATTTATAAACTGCCTTGAGTTCTGGTTTTGGGGGAAAGGTAGGCTGTAAATAAAGATGTAAATAGTAAAAGACAGTGACAGACCTGTACCGATCAACTCATGTTTCATTTTTCCAATGCAGTTTTTCAAGTGCAATGCTTGATAGCAAATTGTTGCACACAGTAAATTTCAGTCATCATACATATGCCGTTTTGGAAATGAGTTGCCAGCTTATCCTAAATTAATGGACTTGAAAAAAGAGTACATTAAGTCATTTAAACAGATTCTTTGATAAAAGATACTCATTAGAAAATGCTCACAGCTCTCTAGTTCATGGTCAGATGGCCAAGTACAGGAGAGCACTAGATGCACTGTGGTTTCCTCAAAGGGAACAGCTGTAAAAGCACTTGACTTGAGCTGGAATGTTTAACTTGATATTTCTCATATAGGCCAAGACCTTCCCATAGCCCAACCCTGGGATTACTATTTTAATTAAAATATTTCTTATACTAGCTTTCACCAAAATTGATTCCAGAAGAGTTTACCCAATTCATGTCTATAAGAATATTTTTTTAAAAAAGTATCTCATCCTAAGAAAGGATTCTCCACAACCTGAAAAATTAACTTTTGCTTAGAAATAAAGACCGGCATTTATTGACAAGTAAGTGTAATGGTGATTGTTGGATTAGGACACTGGGAGACCAGGGTTCTAATCCCTGCCTGGCCATGGAAACAGGCTGGGTGATCTTGGGCAAATCATAGTGTCTCAGCCTCAGAGGAAGTTCAAGGGCAAATCTCCTCGGAACAAATTCTACCAAGAAAACCTTGTGACAGGTTCATCTTACAGTCATCATAAGTCAGAAACAACTTGAAGGCAAGCAACAACAAACAACATATATAAAACAAAATTGTCATGTCTTCTGCTTATGCCTTTCTTAAGCTTGTGTTAAGTCCTGTGGAATTCTGGTTACAGTATCAATATTTGTTACACCAGTTGACAAATGTTGTTTCTTGAATTTTTTTCCCTCTGACAAACACAAAAGTGATTTGCACTTGCCCAAGGTGATTTTTCTGCCCGTCTGCAGCCCCCACAACCATTATCATTTCATTCTTGAGAGTACCCAGCCCTCAAGAGAGATTTTTCTGCAGTGGGTATGAGGAGCAGAAAAGTAGACCTCCTTTTTGGTAATTTTAGATACTACTCAGTGTACGTTTTGCCTATTTGTATCTTCTGCCTAGATGAATAACTATAGACTTGTGCATAGTAATAGCCAGCATGGTATAGTGATTTGAGTGTTGGACTACGACACCAGGAGAGCAAAACATGAATCTCCACACAGCCATGGAAACCCACTGGGTGACCTTAGGCAAGCCATGTTTGGTTTATGCTTGGTTTATATTAGTTCTTTATGTACAAACAAGAGAGTAATGATTGATATTTCTCTGAAATGTTACAGTTCTACCTTAATTCAAACCCTTATTAATTGTGCAATATTTTTGTAGCACTGCCATTGCCTTCAGAAAGCATTGATGTTGTTTTGGCGGACATTCCCTTTGGAAAAAAGTTCAAAATAACCAAAAACATGAAGTTACTGCCAAATGTTTTTCAGGAACTTGAAAGGTATGTGTGTTCTGACATCTGAGAAATAAGAACTGGTATCACAAACTGGCATCTAAGGAAGTGTGAGATAAAAGTAATTCCATTTTACTGTGTTTATAATTACCTACTAGACAAACATGGCAGTATCAAGTAAAAATAAAAAAGCAGATGATTAGGAGTACTTCCTGAAGTCAAAAGGATGATGGGAGCTTAAGACATTGTATTCCACTGAGATGGCAGCCACCAAAGGATAACTTGGCATGTCTTGAAAGCTTCTGCAAAGCAAAACGATGTTCCTGTGGAAGCCAGTTTTGTTGGGATGAGAGAGAGCTTCAAATATATGTTTGTTGCTTTCCACAGGAGCTTTGCATCCTGGCATATCACTCTCTGAGAACAGGCTTCTCTGTGATCACTGGAGCACATTCCTGTATCAGTGATTGTTTCCAGATGGGTAGCTTCTAGCACACTGATCAGTAATTGCCCTTCATTTGTGAGCTAAAAGTAGAACCCCAATTGATTTCCCATACCATTGAGAATACTGTGCTTGAACCCCTAGTGTGGAACTATCCTATATGGCTTTCTTTAAAATTCTTATTTAAGCTGCATTTTTCTATCTTCCTTTGCAGTCATGATGGTTGGTACCTACATTGGTTTCACAGAACAGAAAATCCACAGGATAACTAATTCACACATTTTTGGCTGACCATGATTTGTGGTTTACCCTCCTTCGAGATATGAAGACTTAGAAAAAAATGGGAAAATTGAAAATATTGAATTATGGAATATTGTCTTTTAGAGTGATTAATAAAATATTTAAGACAATATGTTCATATATTTACTCTCACTGCCACCATACAATTTCTAAAAACAAAGAAACAGGTAGACATTTATGTAAGCATGTATGGTATCTCACATCACTGTAATTTATAGCCATTTTCCTCTTCTCAGTTCTGTATATAGGAATAAGTGCTTTATGCCTGCTTGGTACGGTGGAGAACTACCAGAGACAAAATAATTTTCTTCATTTTACTGATGTTATTTCTTTTGTTTCTAATGAGTTCTGTCTCTCTCTTTCTCTTTAACTTCTTCATAAATTGGCAAAAGCAAAGACATTCTTTATAGTTCAAGATTTCCTTACAGTTCCAGACACTGTAGGCCCATTTGTAACAATAGTATTTTAAAAAGTGAATTCAATGTGTAGTTATTTCCTGAATGAACTCTATTATATCAAGCATGATACTTCTTTGTGAATCCAAGTAATACATATCTCATTTTATGTTCCTAAAGTAACAGTGCTTTTCAGTTTGTAAAGGGTGTTAATACTGCATTTTTTTCAATTTTTCCAAAAATGTCTGGGTCCCTTCACCACTCCCAAAAAACTAGGAAAATCCAGGTTCTTTTTCTGTGGTTTCACCATTTCTGGAAATTTTATATCTCTCTGCCTCGGTACACACAAGAAGACTAAGAGGAAGTGATCAGCTTCTCACTTTATGTTAAATTTTAGAGGTTATCTAAGCAGGAAGAATCCCTCTTGTACTTTTCTTACGTTTCTATGCATGCACAGTATACTCGGGGCTGGGGAAGATGGATTCCATTCTGCCCACTTCTCACGAAGTAACAGGATCCTTCCTCCAACAGTTCTCCCCAATAATGACTTAGAAGGAAAGGTTTCACAATGTGTTTGGAAGGGTCTGGTTGTTGCACAGAAGAAACTTGTCGTCAGTGGTCTCCTGGTAGACGGACCTTATCAGCTAATACCCTGATTTTTGGCTGGATAGATTTTTATAATGGATAGAAGTTTGGAAGCATTCCTCGTTTGGACAACAAAGCCCAGAATGTCAGTGTGGAGGCACTAAACTAGTACAATTGAATGGTTGCCAGTATTATGCTGTGGAGGGACTAAACATCTCTGTACCTTAGACATTAGATTTGGCAGAGATGTCTGTCTCCCTGTTTTTTGTACAATACCCTATAAATCAGTAGTGCTAAACTTATAACAGTAATAGTAATAATAATAGACATGAGGCCTACTATCAATTCCTTGTTCATTAAGAAGTCAACAGTAGCAGCAGCTTCTCAGCATAACACACCCCACAGAATTATGAGAACAAGTAAACCTAAAAAAAAATCACAAAGTATTCTGTATTCTGAGAAGTATCTTATAGGAATGGAAATATTATTGAATGTAAGCAAGGATATATGTTAATTGCCTTCTGCTTGTGTTTTTTCAGGGTTCTCTGCGTTGGAGGAACTGCTGTGCTGTTACTTAGTCAAGAGCTGTATAGGTGCCTCTCTTACGGCATTACCAGCAGTACTGAATCTGAGAATCACATCTCTATAGAAGCTGCTAGTGACTGCACCCAGAATGCCATGGTCAGGTCAGATTCCAAAGAAAAAAGTAGTAGCCTTAGGGCAGTTTCTCCATCAGCAGAACATGAAGGAAAAGAATACATCACCAGTAAAAGAACAACTCTTGGCTGTCTGGTGCTTATGGAATCCTTTGAAGTTAGTCTTGGCAAAACAGATGCATTTATTTGCAAGTATAAGAAGCCAGTGACCTGCCCTACAGGAAGATAGCAGCATCAGACAAGAAAGCTGGAATCGAGTTCTGGGGTATGGCATCCTGAGTGCCAGAACAGCCCAGCAACAGGTTGCCAGGCAACCAGAATAGCTACTCAGGAGAGAAGCCCAGTCCATTAGTGTGAGGGAGTGGCTGGAGGCTTTTGAGGAAAACATATAAAAAGGCAAGCACTGAGTGTCTTTTTGAGTCCTTCAGTGAGACATAGCCAGAATGTCCAGCAATCAGCCAAGGGAGTTGTCTGAGTGAGAGGGTTTATTTCTCGGAAAGCCTAGAGAGGCAGAAGAAGAATCAAACCATTATTGAATCTGGTCAGAAAGTGTGACCTAGATTTGGGGGCTGCACTGTTGGTGGGCATGAAGCCAAAGGACTGCTTGTGATACTGGTGCCTATATGATGGTTTCAAGATATAAGGAAACTCTGAATGAACTCTGAAGAATTGTATTAGCTTTGATCTGCATATCAACTTCAATAATTGGTTCTATATGTTCTTTTAATAAGTATCAGTTTATTTTTATAAATCTTGACTCCACCGAGTGGTATACAGATTTTAAAAACAAATGGAAGACACACTACACTAGGCCTTTCACATCCACAGGGGATACGTGCAGAGAACCCTAGCGAAAGTGAAATACTCACGATTAACTCCCCCCCAGCACCCCTCCTTCCCTACACACATGGCCACACCAGCCATTGCTGGCAGCAGGCAGGAGCTGGGAAGAGGAGAAAAAAATCTTTCCTCCCTTTAACTCACCCCCTCGCCACTTCTGGGGCGATCACTTCTGGAGCTGCAGGAGGGCAGATGACAACCAGGAAGAAAAGATCCTTTCTGCTCCCCTCGCCATCCCCCACCCCCACTTTTGGGGCAATCGTGCTGTAGCTGTAGGCGGACAGATGGAGAGCCCAATCACACCAGTGCCAGCCAAGGATGTGCAGAGAACGGGCAATCACCCACTCTGCATTGCCCTGCAGGCGGCCTCCGAAGTGTCCACACCAGCAGCAGGCATGCTGAGAATGAGCAATTGCTCTCTGTGTACGCCCATTCCAGCTGCTGCCAGCGAGCGGAGGCCCCAGAACATACATGGAATGGGTGATCACCAGCCATATATGCCCCTGCAGACCTCCACTGGAGCAGGAGAGGATCACCCCCATGGCGGGCCGGAAAAGAATGGAGTAAGATTGCACTCTCTCATGCTTCCACCCGCCTCTGGGACGATCCCACAGGAAGCATGCGGGAGGAGAGTGAGAAGGTCAAGATCAACCTCTCTGCTTCCTCTGCCACTTGCCCCCAGCACAGTGGAGCCCTCAGCTGCCTGGAAGGCTAGCTGAGCAGAGGAGATGCCCCCCATTTCATTCTCCCACCAGCTGCTGGTACCACAGCTGGCAGGGGAAGAGATCTCCCTGCATTAGGGATTTGGAGGACGAAATGGGGGAGGCAAACCACTCACAAATAATCAAATCCACAAGTCTCAAACCCACGAATGTGGAGGGAGAACTGTACCATAGAACTATAAAGGCGTTCTAAATAACCATTGAAACCTCTCATTCTTTACTCAAAAATAGTGTTAAAGGAGAAGGCAGAGCTGTGTGAGAAATGATAGGATTTTGATCAGCTTGCCTTAAACTTAACTGGACCTTACATTGCAGCTATAAGAAACCTTCTACCCAATTTTTAAAATCTTGAGATGTTGCATTTCAATGTGTACCTATCTTCCGGAGTTCAAATTAATGTAAATAGAAGTTCCTTTCAGAGAACAAAACAACGCTACTTGCAGCTTCTTTCAAATGTAGCTTGAAACACACTTTTCAAATACAGGTCACTGGTTATCCTAATATCATTATCAGCAAAGTATTTACATTACAGTAAGCCCTCCACCTTTTGGGAGGTTAGGGACACAAGCCCCCACAAAAGAGGAAAAAATAAAAATCACAAACACTTTTATTTTTTACCCATGAACACTTCTCCAAGAATATCTAAGAATATCTGTGGTCCACTTCTGGTGGAAGTGGACCACAGAATCACACTGGAGGACCTAGACAGCCTAGAGAAAATGTGTTTGTTTTTCTGTGATGGGGGCAAATACAGTAAGAATTTTTAAATAAATAAAATAACCATGAATAATCAAACCTGTTAAATGCTGAGCCCACAAAAGCAGAGGGCCAACTGTACATGGCCTGTGCTAAAACTGCGTTGGTTTCTGGAAGGAGTTCATGGAAGAAGTGTTTCTAGAAGCATGCATTTCTTAATTCATGAGTGGTTGGTGCAGTACATTTTCTGTTCCCCAAACCCCATGCCCTTGGAAGCTACTGTAGCTTTTTCTGACATCCAGACACATCTGCAGTATAGTGGCACAAAAAACAGTCCTTGTCACAATTGCAGCAAGTCTTTTGACTTCAATTATACAGACAGAATTAGTTATCTAAAGCCATAGATAAGCACCTTTGTTTTACAGGGGTAGAAGTTACTGAGAATAAATTTATGTGTGCATTTCTGTATCTGATGTATCTTTTTCATATTAAGAGCCCATAAATTTTGGCACATAAGCCAATGCTGAGCTCCATGACAACTGCTACTCTAGCTGGGGATCCTGCAGTGACCAGTGGGTTGGACCAGATGCCCAGAGGTCCCCTTCCAATTCTGTGATTCCCTAAATGCTTCACTCCATATAGGAAGATTTCCCTGAGAAATTCCAGTGATGTCTTCAGAAAGGCTGAAATCAGTATGACAAAAGACAGTGGTTTTTAACTCATGGTTGTATTTTCTGGTTTAAATTTACATCACTATTGAAGAAGACCCCACACCCAAGTCATTTGCTCAGAAATTTTACAGACACTATTAAGAGAGGGAGATGTTCTCCCACTATTTTTTTTTCTATTATATAATGAGGCTGAAGTTGTACAACAGATGTTACTTCCAACAACATAACTAACAAATGCCATATAATCCATTTCATACAGTTAATCTTGTTTTATACATGGCATTTAGTTCCATAGGAGATACAAAAAGGTATTGAGGGATACACAACAAGCAGGAAAAGTTGCCTTTACTGAAAAGGCAGATCAGAACTTTTTAACTTTCTCCACTACAGGGAATGGCCAGTAGAATTCAATATGGTTCACTAGGGCAGCTGACCCATCCAGGAAATCATCAGCTCCTTTTCCTACATTGTTTCTAAAAGCGAATTGTCCATCTGTTTAAAACAACGGGACTCTTCAAAGAGTCTCCCATACAAAAAGAAATGGTTAAATTCAAGTGCGAGTAAGATTAACTGAGGATAACTAAGAAATATTCTTGCAACTTGGGAGTTTTTGGCAGTTAAGGTTTCTGTTGTTTATCACCTTATATACAAAGCTCTGCTAAATAAAAACAGCCCTAAGTAGTCAACACAGTGTTCTTGACTGAGTGGGAACAGCCCCACCTCATTTGTGATATGTGCATATACACTGTGCTGAACTGTAGTTGTCAGTTCCACAAGAAGTTTGGTCACCTGCATGTTTTGTTTCAGCCAGTCTGCAGGCAAAGAACTCCTCTGTGTTTCCTGGCTAGTAAGACACAATGTTTGGCATTTTAAGGGATCAAGGTTTCTTTATTTCTTTTTTGTGCTTGGATTCTGAAACTAGGCCCCTTATAAATCCTTGAAAACTATTCTTCAAATCACCTGTTCCCTCACAAGAAAACAGATTATCCCCAGATAATCAGTCATACAGAAGAGTCTCTGGTAGACTTTAGATGGCTTATCTTTGTCCTGCTAATGAATGGGTAAGTGGTGCAAAGACATCCTGCTGCCACAATGAGTCCTAAGCTGCACCACGCACAGAATATAGACCAGCTGTATCCATGTTCAACATCATCAGGAAGACCATAGATGAATTTGGGTAAGCGGTTCAGGTCGTACGAGACACTGGCTGCATAAGTGCAGAGAGAAATAGTGCAAAAGATGCCTGAAAATGAGACAAATCAAAACATCATAGTTAGAAAATACATACTAAGAGTCCAAGATAAATTCTTTGGATACACACAGTGCTACAGAATGATGGGGCAATTCTGAAGAGGTGGTAAGGAAAGGAGACATTGCACTATCTTTTAAAGTCTGCACTGGGCATGTCGGAGGTCCTTGGCTTGTCATCAGAATTATACTATGTTGAATTCAGATTTAAGCATGCACAACTGAGTTGGTGAAGGAAGATCTCCCTTCCTCCTTGTTTTACCAGCAGCCCCTCCATCCCCCTTGCAAATGCAACAGAGAAGAAACAGTGACCCTGATTCAAGTGAGCTATAATACAAGAGGGACTGAGGATACATTTACATCAGGTGGAGGCACTTTCTATGAGTACAGCACTTTCTACCAGCAGAAGACAGACCCATAATCATTATAATGTACAATGGTTAGGTCAAATCTAGCCCAAGTTAATTTCTTGTAGAAGAAATTATATGCTTTCTTTCTAATAAAGGCGTTTTGGTTATTTTAATCAGCAAAATCCAGCCCAAGTTAGGACTTCGAAATTCTATTTATTTCAACAAGAGAGTGAAGTGTAGGCTTATGGGAGGGATTATGCCCAATGATTGGAAACTACACAATACAACAAACATGTATTGGAATGCACCTTTGAGTGTAGATGCTGTCTGTCTCCACAGCTTTCAGGAGAATAGAGTCTAATTGCGTATATATCTTTTAAGAGTATGACTAGAGCTGTACTGGGGTGCCAATGAATTTCTGTTTGTTGTTACAACAAATAATAAAAACATAATTAAAATGTCCTCAACAGCAAAAAGAATTCTGATGGAGAGTTTCATTTCATTCAGTTTTTTTCAACATTTGACCATTTCTTTAAGAGAAAAGAAATATGAATTGCAAGATTTTTTAGCAACTCCTTCTCTTTCAAGAGTTGTAATATTTTTCATTATCCTCCCAGTCACCTCCCACTTAATGAAATGCCTTATTCAGGCAGAAACTTAAATGACAGCCTAAAAGAGTAAAGCTGGAAAATGTTACAAGTTACTGAAAACTTAATGTTCAAAGCTGTCCTGATAGTGGCTGCTAGATTTACTGTTGGACAAATTTTTTTGTCTTACAAACAGATTTAAAAGACTAGGGAAAATCTATTATCGCATATCTTGACATGTTGACTCAGATTCTGATTCTGAAAATGAGGCAGACTTTCTAAAAGGATCTAGACAGAGTAGGAAGGCCTATTCAGTTTCCCTTGACTGAACCTGGAACTGGGAAGAATGTCCATGACCAAAATTATTCAGTACATTAAGAGAAGTCTTACTTACTGATCATGCTATGGGAACTTAATAGCCAAATGTCCAATGAAATACATTATGATTCTGAGGCATTCCACAGGTCCATCTAGGCCTGTTCTATCTGATCTGCCTTCCCAGATCTAAGCTGTGGTAGATCCCATACTGGTGTGGTGATGAATCTACTCTGGATTTTAGTTTAAACAGGATTACAGAATCACAGAACTACAGAGTTGGAAGCAAAGGCCATTGAGTCTAACCCCATTAAATTTAAAGGAGCTATCCCATATGCTAAAAATTTGGAGGATAGGGTTCAGCATTTTACATACAGTCAGCGCTCTTTGTCTACAGATTCCGTATCCGTGGATTCAACCAACCACTGCTTGAAAATATTCCAAAAAAGTCCCAAAAAGCAAACTTTAATTTTGCTATTTTGTATAAGGGACAACATTTTATTACACTAGTATACATAATGGGGCTTGAGCAGTCACAGATTTTGGTATACATGGGGGTCCTGGAATGAAACCCTAGTGGATACCAAGGGCCCACTGTAGTTCCCTTAAAAGTATGGATTAAAACCTAGAGCAAATTCACTGCCTCACTGACATGGAAACCACTAGCTATTTGCAGATTTATGGTGTCAGAATCAAAGGCCAAGCCTCAAGGTTAGCTAAGACATTTGCTGCCTATGGAGAACAAGATGGCAGTTTTCTCAGTTTTATAATGAAAATCCAACTGGTCTGGCAGCTCAGCCTTCAAGTACTGGTGATGGGAAAATACTCTTCACTTTATATGAGGGGTTAGAGCAAGCTGTGTGGCTCAAGTAACTTTGTCCTCCAATACCTTATCGCCACTCCCTGCCTTACAACATCTGCTGCCTGACTCTGCCTAAAAGTAGAACTGGCCATGCTAAGTGAAACTTTGCATGTCATAGAAAAGCATCAAAAGCTGATAGGAACTTCATCTTTTCACATTCCCAAAGAGACAACAGAATTCATAATGTTTTGTAAAAACACAACAACGAAAAGTTTGGTGCACTTTCAAGACTTAACAGATTTACAGCAACCTGTCATCTGATGTAGCTGATGAGACAGACCATGGAGGTTTGCAAAATAATACATCTTTAAGGTGGTGCAAGCCTCTTTGTTCTTTTTTCTCCATTTAAGGATGATGATGCGGCTGAGCTCCTGCATCAAAGGATACGACGTTTACCTTTACAATGATGGAGCTGCATTGCTGATGTGATAAACAACCATGCTAGTAAATTGCAACAATGTACAAAGCATTACTGCACAAAATGTCCCATTACATAACAGGGGCTCCCACTGCACACTGGGACATGTTGTGCAATGGCCACACTGCTTGCTCCACATGCACCATGGTCCCGTTGGGATAACTACACCTCTGCTCCCCTCCTGAGAAAACAAAAGTTGCACAATGGCACAATTCAACTTTACATGACTGTAAGCCTGTTCACAATGATGTAACTTTCCAGCAGAATGCTAGCCTAACGAATCAACAGATTACTGCCCTTTCATGACACCTCACAGGAGCTGCCTATCTCTTCTCTACCTGATGACAGAGCTGGCCTTGGATTCTATGTACTTCGGAAGCAGCAGGGAAAAGCTACCTGACATAAGGAAAAGAAGACCAGCAACATGCTGTGTGAGGCTTTCTTCCCAAAAGAAACTGACTGTAGTTACGATACACCCGCAGAGAAGAACAGCTGCTGCCATCCCAAGGAAACCTGCTGTGATTCTTCTTAGATCTGTTTCCATTAAGTAAAAGAGAAGGAGAAGGTTAAATTAGCACTGCCAGCACACGTTTAAAAATATATTAAGGCTGACAGCAATCATATGCATGTGATTCCCGGGAGGTTCAGTGGGTCTTATTTCTGAATAAGTATACACAGATTTGCACTGTAAGGTCTCTATGCTCCCAAAACTGATGAAAGTAAACTTTTTCTTTCTGCTGCTACTGCAGCACAGCAAAGCAGAAAGCTTCAGCAAAAAAAAAAAGACACAGCAGTTTTTATGAAGAACTACCGGTGATCAGTCTCCCTGATGGAGCAAAGAAAGCAGATACCTATGCAAACTCTTTCAGAGCTTTTTTGATTGCAAGTGGACCCAAATCACTGATATGATGGAAAATAATACCTCTTGATGGGCTCTACAGGTGTGATTCCCCATTTCTTCACACAACATTTTTAAATATTTAGTTAGGGGTTAGAGGATGTCCTAGGGGTGGGGCAAGGGTAACACAAAATCCAGCTAGAGCATGCTCACAAGTCACACAGTTTTCCCCAATTTAGGATACACAAGTCATTGTTACAGCTAATTATTTTTATTCTTTTAATTATTTATAACCCACCTTTTTCCCAGCCCTTGAATCAAACAATTACAAACAAAAGTCCACTTCATTTAAACATACTAAAGTTAAAACACAACTAAATTGTAAGTTGAATTAAAAGCAATTTTTAAAATGCCAACCAAAAATGCAAACAATACAGCATATTATAAAAGGCCGTTTCCCCAGGAGCGATTAGTTCCCAAAGGTTGCTTGATAGAACAGTCTTTGCCTGCCCCTGACGGATGCTATGGAGGGTGTGAGTCTAGCCAATTTAGGACAGGAATTCCAGTGACTGTAAAGTAGTTGTGGTCTTAATTTGGTTTTATAAATTTTTAAGGCCGCCAGGATATTCTGGTTGCCTTTTTTTATACTAGAAAGACTGTACAACAGGCAAAGCTCTTTTCCCTGCCAGAATTACCTTATCTCTCTGTTTGCATCAGTGCCCGTTAAAATGGAAAAGGACACCGAGGTAAACATACTTCTTGACCTGTTCGATTGTCTGGTTACCAACCTTCCACATTCTCGGGACAAGTCTCTTAGAAAATACCAGTATTTTGGATTTATCAGAATTTACCTGCAGGTGAAATTTATCGCAATATTCAAAAATTCTTTTCAGGGCTCTTACCAAACCCACCTGGGACAGGGAGAGTAACAATGTATCATCGGCATACTGAAGTACAAATAGGGGCCGATTACCCAGCGAAGGTGGGTGCGAATCTACTGTGGCCATAAAGGCAGGTAGATCAGCCACAAATAGATTAAACAGGTGAGGAGCCAGCACACATCTGGTGATGTGATGATCACAAAACACAATCCCCTCTAGGAATTCAGAGGGAAAATTTCCTGTACTCTTTCTTCAGGTACTTCGTGGATGGATCATACTGCGAAGTTTCATATCACAATATGTTTTCTGGCCAACACATAGAATGTTATCAGTCTAAGGTGCAATATTTAATGGACATTAAGAAGACTGTTTACTCAGTTGGAAAAGACAAGTACTTACGTAGCAGGTGCCATTCATCTTGTTGGATGGTCTTGGTTAAATTGAATGGGAAGTTCCGCAAGCGTATTGGCGGAGCAAAGTGGTATTTGATTGCTGTGCATCTCTGAGCAATACCTTTAAGGAAGGAAAGGACAGAAGCGTTTAGCAAACTACTTTGAACCAGGGTCAGAGAAAAGGATACTCTTTAGCGTCATGAAGCAGCAAGTAATAATCTGCTATCAATACTTTGCAAGTGGGGGGGGGCAAGGCTCTTTTACTGCCAAAAAGATAGATAGTGACCAAGCAGCATTTGGAGGGTCTCAGTATAAACACATACCATGATCCCATTGCATACAATGAGTTGTAAAAGAAAATTTTTTGTCTTAATTCTGATGTTACAATTTCTAAATTTCTGAAATTGTACCTTCCCCCACCCTGGAGGTTTTCTAAATCAACCATGCTCACAACCAGTCACTCTTTTCTTTTCACTGTTTTTATTTAACATAAAACACAGCCTACAATGCCTGCAGAGTATACTTAAGTTGGTTCTTTGCAAGGATTTATTTATTTACTTTATACCTATTTTTCAAAAAATCTGTTGAACCAATGCAACGGCAAACTTTTTATAAATAGACAATTATCTCTAAAGCAAGAAATGGGCAACTGTTGCTATCCAGATACGGTTGGATTGCAAAATTCATTTTAGACAATATCGTCAATGGAAACAAATTATGGGAGTTGTAGTCCAAAACCATCTGAAAGGCCATAATTTCCAGCCTTGCTAGAAAGCTTTTTTTTTCTTCTATTTGTCAGTACAAAATAATTATCTGCCTAAAACCACTGACCCTTTTTTCAAAATATTACACTGGAGAGCCTTGATGCATTCTGCAGTTTCTCTTCATCATCATTTGCTACAAACACATGCTCTATACATATATAATTTTCCAATGCAATCCCATGCAAATCTATTTAAAAGGAAGTCCTACTTAGTTGAATGAACCTAACTCCCAGGCTGAGTGAGGACAGGACTGCAGAATTCAGCTGGAGCCCTATCAAGCTGTACAACTGATGGCACTGTAATTCCACTTAATCTGCCATGGCAACATCCTATGGAATCCTGGTATCAGCAGTCTGGTGAGGCACTAGAGCTCTCCTGCTTAGAATTCTAAATACCCCTCCTTCAACTGCACCTCCTAGGATTCAACAGGATAGAACCAAGGTAGTCAAAATGGAATCAAAATGCTATAATTGTGTAGTGTAACAGGACCCTTGTTTTTGTTTACTTGTATCTCTTGTTAGTGCATTAGCTTGGCAAGATTTCACAAAGGCCTTGTCTGATTTGAAAAAAAAAAGTGAAGTTCTTCTTTTACTTTCCTCTAACTGCCTTTGTTTAATCTTCTTATGTTTATGGCTGCCTGATCTGTATCTGTAACCCAAAATGGCAGTATAGCACAAGTGGTGTGCGCTTGTGCATTTGCACACGTGTATTAGACATTATTTACAGAGAGCTGGGTCTAAAAATCTTATCAGCAGTACACTTAACAAAGCAGATGTGTTCCTGGGCGTTACCTCTTTAATGGAAAAACTGATACTGTTGGTGAAAAGAATAGGCATAGATTCATACACTACAAAACAGAAGAGCAATTCAATGTATTTCAACAAACTTATTACTCTGACAACAATATATACATGTGAGATGAAACAAAGAGGCCAGGTAAGCCACAAAAATGAAACAACCAAGACAAGTTAGCCTTACTGAAGTCACTAAGGCTTACTTCTGAGTAAGTATGCCCTGGACAGATGTACACAGCAGGTTTAATAACGATGACTGGGAAACTAAAAGAAGCCAGGAACTGACAGCAACCATGGTCATAAATCCAACTGACTTCAACGACATTTACTCCATTGACTAGTCTAGACCTCAGTTAACAACCTAAATATGTTCCCGGGGGGAGGGGGGGATGCAATGCAGTAAGTTTCAACATTTTTTTTATGCACCTATGAAATGAATAAAGTGAATATGGCTACAAGAGCATGGAAAGCTGCCTTGAGTCCTGACTCTGGGAAATAGGTCAGGTATGAAGAAACCAGTGTGTTGTAGTGGTTTGAGCACTGGACTAAGACTCTGGAGACCAGAGTTCAAATCAGCCATGGAAACCCACTGGGTGACCTTATGCAAGTCACTCTCTCTCAACCTCAGGGGATAGAAACGGCAAAATCCCCTCAGAACAAACCTCACCAAGAAAAGCTTGTGACAGGGTCACCTTAGGATTGCCATAAATCTGAAACAACATAAAGGCACACAACAAAAAAGGAGGAGGAGGAGGAGATTGCACACATAATGCTTAAATTTTAAAAGCTTTGCTGGCATCTGACATATTGTGACTGATTAAAGGGTGGGAACAATAATGAAAATTGCATTCAAATTATTCCAGAATGTGCTTTTATAGATGCTTTTCATCAACTATTACCAAAATGCTATTTTCTTCCTGAGCAATGGGAGAAAATGTGGAGATTGAGCAATAATTCCTTTTCGCCTCTGTATTTTTCCAGATATTTTTCTGGACTGAGATATTTCTGTCACCATCTGACATTACACCAGTGTTTTTCATCTACCCCACCCAAAGGAATGGTTATTATATCTTGATTAGGTACACGGTGCTTCCTCTACCCTTGCAGAAAAACGGCTGAATCAGCCTTTCAGGGTCACTGTCGCTGTTGGCATGCTATTACACAGCAATGCCCCACAACAGATAGATGATGCTGTAATCCAGAAATGGCCATGTAGGGATTACACCATTCTGCTCTGCAAGATGATGTGTTGGTATATTTGCATACCATGTGCTCTTTGTCCAGCTATCACTACACAATATTGTATGCTTCAGTGTGATTTTTGTTTCATTACTCTCAGCTCTGACAGTTCTCCAAGAAGATGATAGGTACAAAGTGCTCAGTGGCTAGCACAACTGGGCCATTACCCACTACAAAAACTGGCAAAGGCTAATGTGCATCAAAGGAATAAAGACTTAAAATTATTAGTTACATTCCAACTCTAGCATTCCACACTTACATAGGAGGAAAGCGCTTAATATATCAGAAAGATGAAAGGCAGAATTAAAGAATGCTGGAAGGACTTAAAATGACAACAGACCAGCTTCCAGTTCCACACGTCAAAACAGAGCTCAAAGAGATTAGGAAAGAGGGGCAAGAGAAAGAAACTGGAAATTTTTTATTTGTCCATGTAAAACTAGTAAGAAAAAAGAAATGCTCTTGCAGAATTTAAAAACTGATACCTAGAAGAGAAGTGACATGCTCTTTTTTACTGGTAGATATTATGTTTAAATTCTGCTATTTAAAGTCACTGTTTCCATGTCAGTTTAGCAGGACATAAAAGCATTAAACCATCTACTAATTAACTGCAGGCTTCAAATGCCAAGATGATTGTATGTCAAAGGGGATTCATTCTCTGCCGTTCTGTTCTGCTGCCCTCTTACAACTCCTCCAGAATCCAATTAATTTGTCCCTCGCTTGCTTTTGTAGCATCCCCTGAGGTCCCAAAGAGACATGTTTGCTAGTGGAAGCTGCTCAGGATTACCTCCATGGAGCCTCCTCCCTCAACCACCCGCACCTGCAGGCATTCCAGCAGGCTACAGAGGAGGGGAGAGAAATGAGAAGCAGGACTATTCTAGCAGCCCTGCCAGGAGAGTACTTGCTTTTTGTGTATTTCCTAACCAACCCTTCCTCTTTCTATCCTTTCTTTACTTCCTTTCTTTACTGGGAACCCCCTGTAAATGTAATTTGCTGCTGGGAACCACCACGACTTAACTCAAGATTTAAATATTTAAACTTAAATATGCAAATACTTATTTAAATATTCAAATACTTGTTTAAATTGCTCATCAGTTGCTCACCTTTATCCTTTATTCTTCCAGTAGACAATGCAAAGGAAAGAAGGTTTGTTAATGGTCTGTAGAGTTGTATGCTGAGATCTTTCAACTGCCAGGAGAGTAGAATAAAATAGAATTTTCCAAAGAAAGGATATGAATGGAAGGCAGGCCAAAAGAATAAATTCATTTGCCCTTTCTCCCAGAGCAGCACCTGGTAAGTAAGGGGTTTGGTGCTGCTTTGTGCAAAAATGTGAAAGAAATGCCATTTCTCTCCAAAGGAGCATCAAAACAGTAGAGAGAGTAAGTGCTTCTTTTAGAAAACTTACGCACTCAATTATATCCATTACCCTCTCTCTACTCTTTCAGTAGAGACCCTTGCCACTCTGCTTCCAAGCAGCCACAAAAGGACTCCTTTCTGTTCTTGTGGCGGCTAGAAAGCAAGGCTCTGCCAAGCTGCCTGGCCCTGGGATCAACCAGCATTGCCACGCTCCCCACAAAAGGCCTGAGCATCTTCTCTTGTCTTCTGGGCTCTCCTCTTGCCTTCCCACTTTCTGGGCTCTCTGGAGCACCTGCGCAGTAGCACCAGAAGCCCCCAGCGCAAGATGAGATGCTGACCAGCATGTCATCGCTCTACCACCACCGTCATTGCTACCACCTTTGAGGAATCCAAGACATGCTGCGTCAACCGGCCAGGACATTTTTCAGTCCCTTATATCCACGATTTCCCCCCTTTTCCAGGATAAATTAGCGGTGACTCCCAGGTGGAGAGCCATTGTTTTAGATTGTTTACTCCAAAATGCCCCCCAAAACCCTTTAGGGATTGTAGAAGGCATTCCTATCATATTTGGAGGCCCCCTGGAACCAAAGGGTAAAAACAATGCCCCAAAATGCCCACTAGGGGATGTAAGGGGCATTTCTACAATGTTTTGGACTTGCCCTGGGTCAATTTAGGCCTAGGGGAAACTGTTTTTGAGACAGGAAGTTAACAAGAAGTCACTTACAATCACTTCTGGTTATTAAAACAAAAGGTCTTTCCTGGACCTGACGTGGCCCATAAATGGCATATTTACCAAATATGGTAAATATGCACCCCTTGTTTCCTAGAGGGCACTTAGGGACACAACAGTCATGTTTTTTTCACGGGAGCTGGTTTCGCCCTCAAGGTCTCCTGGGGAGATAATCCAGCTCCTGCCCCTTCCACAGTTGCCCACCCATTTTAGATTGCAAGCCCCAGGACACAGAGGGGCTGTCTTTTATTGACTTTATTTAAACCTTTTCAGTTGAGGAATGGGACAAAAATGCCTCAAATAAATAAAATGGTGGCATCTATCTAAGGCCATTTCCGCACTAGACTGTTATAGAGTTATTATTCCACCTTCAACATCCTATGGAATCCTGGGGTTTGCAGTTTGCAAGGGGGGGCTTTGAGGCCCCTCCCTAAACTACAAACCCCAGGATTCCATAGAACAGAGCTTTCCAAACTTTTCATGTTGGTGACACACTTTTTTAGATACGCATCATTTCTCGACACAGTAATTCAGTTTTATTAGCAAATCGGAGGTTGAACTAACCCCTTATAAGAGATACATACACATACATAAATTGTAATAACAAAATGTATGGGGACACAACATATCTCATGAAAACCTTTCACATATTTTTAAAAATATATGATTTATCAATAATAATATACATTTCCAAGATTACAGGCAACACAACTACACAATTCAGATGACACACTAACATGTCGCAGCACACCATTTGGAAAGCCTTTCCATAGGATGCTGAAAATGGAATAACAGCACTATAACAGCCTACTGTGGAAATGGCCTCTGAAAACCATATGAAAGTCATGGGGTTGCCGTAAGTTGACAGGCAACTTGAAGGCACAGAAACATAAGTCAATTTTGATGCACTGGAAAGTACCAAGACAGAACAACACTTTTAAGCAACTAGGCTTTGATCTCAGGGTTTGTCAACATGCTATGGAATCCTTTGAGGCCCCTCTCTAAACTGCAATCCCCAGGATTCCATAGGATGTTGAAACTGGAATAATAGCACTATAATAGTATCGTGTGGAAATTGTCTAAGAGACAAGAATGGAAGAGTTTTTGATGCACAGATGTGCTTACTTTTAACATATGTCTTATGCTACCCTCTTGCCTACTTCCTTTCTAAAACAAATTTATGCACTATCCTTTTGATCCTCAAAAGTACGGTAACCCCACCATCACAACTGGCTCCCAAAGCCAGAGGGTTATTGTGGAGCCAACTGTACCTAAAAAAAAAAAAAAATGTAACACTCTCAATTATATCCATTAGATTCTAACGATCAGAACCAGCCCTGGGGCTGGCAGAGAAGAATCCCAGCTGCCAAGCACAGCATCACAAGTTGGTCACAAGTGCCCAGGACACACATTTCATTTATCCAATAGATGGGATAAGCCTGGAGATATATTGCTTCCATCAGACGAAGTTATGGCCACTCCTTCTTGTCAAGAACTATTGCTGAAACATGCAAACAATATCTGGGATGTTATCAAAGACATGACAAGGGTCATGAAAAAGCCAAGCCTGTGAGAAACCTCGGCATCTATTGCAAGGAAGGTATTTCCTCCTGCTCTCCAGTGTAACGGGCTATAAATATTAAATGTTCTCCCTGAAGAAACAAGCAGTGAAATGTCATAATGATTCTGCCGATTGTGATCATGAAAGCACTTAAAGCAATATCTATTTTTACATCCCACTACTAATAGGGAAGCACATCCTTGACTGAGACTGACATAAACTCCACTATTTCTGTTTGAACAGCACAATTAAAACAATTTACAGCCCAATTCTCATGACAATCCACTGGATGCACATTTGCATTTTCAGGAGCACTGCTCTGAAACATTTCATTAAGGTGAATTGATTGTTTTCTTCTGCCTCAGATGCTATGATATATCAGACATCATCTTAAGGAAAGACTGAAAATGTAATGCTTTTCTTATGGGACCCAGTAATGAAATCAAGTGATCAGTGGTGTAGTGCTACATTTTGAAATGCAACCACTCATTTTGACAGTCCTCATAGCCACACACTGCCAAGGAGATTTCAAGAATACATGCAGCTGTCTAGACTGGAGTGAGCAAACTCCGGTTCATGGCCACCATGCAACCCCCAGAGCTATTTTTGTGGCCCTCCACAGCCAAAAAATGTTCTCTAGAGGGTGTAGAGTGATTTCCACCATGTTCGAAACCCCCTATGATCCTCAGGGTCAAAATGAAATTTTGCAAAAAAAAAAAACAAAAAAGGTGGGGCATCAAATGACCCAATATGCCCTTGAGGGGCTCAACAAGACCCAAAACATGTTGCCATGTCCCATAGAGGGTGTTTAGGGGGAATTCAAAGGTCAGGTATGGAGGAGTTCGGCAGGGCTAATGTGGCCTCCTAGTCTTCCACAGTTGCCCATTGCTGGCCTAAGTCCATATTAACAAACCATTTTAGTCAGTCTTTATCTCTGCCATGAGGTTTTCTTTACAGCTGATGAGTCCTATACCCTCACAGGCAAACCATCTTAAAATATTTTGGACTGTATGTGGGATAACTTGTAACAATTTTCTGTTGCTCGGGAAAACCACTGTTAATATAAAAGAAAAGAAAAATGTACTTTGAGCCTGTGATACCTAAATGCAGAACTTCAGAAAAAGAATAGAATGGAACAAGAGAAGCTGAAGCCAAACTTTGTACTAAAAGGTACTAAAAAGAAACCATTAGAAATAGGCTTTTGTTTTCTTGGGCCAGATTTTCTGCCAGAACCACAGATCAAAAGCTTAGGAAAGTTACTTTATGGATTATAACTCTCAGAATCACCCAGCCAAACATTCCAAGGTTATCCACATACAGAATAGGAGTTTTCCTTGAACTCGGATACTGAATCTTCTCAGCTGGCCACATCTGACACCCAGGGTCGCAACACAGCCAATCCACCAGGCCATATCTTAGGACTTCTTGTTTGTTCCACCAATTTTTATACTATCATGACTGCTGAAAAGATCGGGGGGAACTCAAAAGTTTGAACCACTTGTACTCCACTTTTGTCATACATTAGTGATCCTATTAAAACGTGAAACAGGCATGGTTGGCAACAGAGAGATTGACAGTGTTTGCCACTTGCCAGCTAATCTGAATTCTGTCTAGGGTCCCATTATTACCTTTTGGCAACCTAGGTAAAGTTAGTGAAAATAGGACAGGCAGAGTTAACATCAATACTCTCTTAAGTATTGCAAACTCAAGATATTTACACGGGAAAATCAGCAGGCTCTTGGTACTCTTTGAAACTATTTATTATATGCAATCATAGACATATGAATATATAAAGTCCCTTCAAGGAAAAAACTCAGATTTGTCAATGTCTGGGCACATTACTTTCATTACATAACACGGTATATAGGATAGCACAAATCTTATAACATCTTCAGGTTCTTTCATACTTTCCACAGTGTCTCTTAAGGCATTATACAGACATTTGAGAAATGCTTTAACTTTTACAAAATGCTGTCCTTTATATTATATCCATAACCATTTACTCATCAAAGAATACAGTCTCATCTGTTGAGGCCACTACACATGGAGACTTCTTCTGCTCCACCTTCCCAACGTGAATGTATTCTCATTTAATAACTGAGACATGTACCCAAATACTGTCTTATCTCATATCTGTTAAGCACCATCAACTTTGCTCTTCCTACAACATTGATGAAAGAATGGTTGATGAAGACCTTGGAAGATTTTGGGGAAGGATAAACTGAGTGGTATTAGATTATTAGATGAAGGCGGCATGGGTTGTGTACTGATGTTTATATCAGCTTTATTAATGGCTTATGTTGAGGCATCTACTCTTCAGACTCACTGTGGCATAGCGGTCTGACTGTTGCTCTAGGACTCCAGGAGACTAGAGTTCAAATCTTCACTCATCCATGGAAACCCCATTGGGTAGCTGGGGGCAGATCACACTCTCAGAGTCTTAGAACAGAGCAATGGCAAACCTTGTCTGAATCAAGCTTGCCAAGAAAATGCTAGAACAGGGTTGAAATCAATTTGAAGGCACTTAATAGCGACAAATTTACTGTTTACTGGAATTCACACTGTAACTATATAATAATAGAAGAAACCTGTTTTTTTGGAAGAGCTTGATGCAAAATTATGGCGATGATGATGATCATCATCAAAAGACGAATTTATTCTGCTTCAGATATTGCACACTTATCCTGCTGACTCTGCTCCAGGAGATCTATTAATTGCCTGTGCCAACTTGACCCTTGTTCCTCAAGTGTATGCTTGATATGTTCCTGACAGCAAGTCATTTTGTTTACTTCAGCATTTCAGCCAGCTTTTAGGCATGGCTAAGCTGCCAACAACATCTCAGCCAATTCAAAGAACGTGCTATGATGTATCAACCCACGGGGGTTGGATCAATTCCTTTTTCCATCCCTCATGTGCACTGCTGGTAGACCAGTTGAACACAAAGCCTTAAAAGAGCTTACGCAACTCTATTGGTACCTTTATTTCAATAGAAAAAAAGCTCTATTCATATTTTGTGATCCTTCTTGCTCATGCTGCACATCAGTCTTTCATTCTGCAAGTAGGGCCATTTCTGCACTAGAATGTTTATGTGCTATTATTCCCCTTTTAACATCCCATGGAATCCTAGGGTTTACAGTTTAGGGAGTTTAGGCCTTTGAGGCCCCTTCCTAAACTGCAAACCCCAGGATTCCATAGGATGTTGAAAGTAGAATAATAAGCACTGTAACAGTCTAGTGCAGAAATGGACTAAGCTCCATGTTCCTTCTGCATGCACCAAGAGAATTTCTATCCTCATCATGGCTGGTTCAAGACATTTTGCTGCCTGATAGGTTCAAATTATTTTGGCACATTAGGCCAACATAAAAAAAAAAGGCAATCCAACTACTTCTCCATTTCTCTGGCTGTAAAAACAGAATAAGAGTAAATTAAATAACAGATTGTCAACCTTTCGTGATTCCCCAGATCTGCTGTGTGAGGCAACTGCCTTATTCTTCTCAATAAGAGGACTACCCCAGTAGTCATAACAAATTTCAGGTCAATGAGACATGTGCTGTGCACTTTGCGCTTGACATTTCTTTCACATAAAATGAGCACAGAAAGGGCCAAAACTGGATTGGGACAACAGGGAATGGGATCCTTTAACTCTCCGTTCCTGCTATTGCTGAGGGGTTTTAGCCAATATGTGCCCAGGGAAAGCCAGACTGCAGTTGTGAGGAGAGACTGGAATTGTGAGGCTCAGCCATTGTCCATCAGAATCACACACCTATCTATGTTACTTGCAATAAAAATTTTTATCCCAAGGGGTGATCCTATATCAGAGGCAAAGGTCTAAAGCCCCTTCCCTCTATTCAAATTCAGCTCCCCCAACACATATCAGCCATTTTGTTTAAAAAAAAACCAGCTGTGAATTCCAAACTATGTGATAAATACCCTATCTAGTTTGGATTTTGGACTAATCTCTCTGCGTGTTTATGGATTTGGAATGACCGAACCTGTTTCCAGATGTAATCAATGCCTGGAGAGAAGAAGCAAAGGAGGCTCTGCATAACTCTCTGCATGCAGATCATGACTGCTTTCTGTATCCTGAATCAACTTTCTCTAAGCTACTTTTCATGAACCAGCATAGTATACAAAAGCCAGACTACAACCCTGAAGACCAGGGTTTGATTACCCACTCAACCATGGAAATCTACTTGGTGACCTTGGGCACATCACATAATCTCAGCCCCAGAAAACTCTGTAATAGTTTCACCTTAGGATTGCCGTAAGTTGGAAACAACTTGAAGGCACACAGTAACAGCAACCAATAGTGTGGTATAGCGGTCCAAGTGTAGGACTGTGACTCTGAGATACTAGGGCTCAAACCCCTGCTCTGCAACAGAAACCCACTGGGTGACCTTAGGTAAGTCACACTCTCTCAGCCTCAAAGGAAAGCAAAGGCAACCCCCTTCTGAACAAGTTTTGTCAAGAAAACCTCATGACAGGCTTGCCTAGAGTCTCCATAAGCTGGAAATGAAAGCATACAACAACAGCAACAACAACACTAATTTTCTTCCCATGGGATTCCAAACACAAGTTTGCATGTAACATGCCATCCCTGAGAAGAGGTTTAAGAATGAACGAAGAGCCCTGTGCTAAATCAGACCAAAGGCCTACCCATTATTTATGTATTGAATTACTTATGTCCTGCCCTGTATCAAAAGATCTTAAGGGAGCATATAATAAAATCAACATGACCAATTTAAAAACAATTTAGAACAATAGAAGTTAATTTACACAAACTAAAAACATATTAAGCTATATATTGTATTGAAACAAGACAGTTCAAAACTAGCTAAAACAGGTTAAAACAATCCTAAGCCACTCACATGTGAGGGATTTGTATAAAATCAGTTAGGCCCCAAAGTATTTAGTAAAAAGGTATGTTTTCATGTGGCACCAGAATAACATCCATGTTGGCAGCTACCAGGATTCTCAGAGGAGGATGTCAATGTGGAAAACACCATCCCCCCTGGATGTTGCCCCAACTGTTGTGCCCATATGAGGATCCCTCCAGGAGGCCTCAAACCATAAGCAAGTATACAGAGGGAGTCCATATAGTCCATCATTCTGTCCAGCTGGCCAACCAGATGCCTATGGGAAGTTCCATAACAGGACACAGAAGTAACAGCACACTGTAATTTGTTGACAAGTAGCTGTAGTGGTTTGAGTGATGGACTACAACTCTGGAGACCAGAGTTCGAATCTTGTGTGGCCACGGAAACCCATTGGGTGACCTTGGGCAAGTCACACTCCCTCAGCCTCAAAGAAAGGCAATGGCAAACCCCTTCCGAACAGATCTTATATAAAAAAAAAAAACCAAACAGGCTTGCCTTAGGGTTGCCATAAATCAGAAACAGCTTAAAGGCAGACAACAACAACAAAGAAATTCAACTACCTTACTCTCCACCAATTTCTCTAAACTCCTTTGAAAGCCACCCAACTTTGCGGCCATCACTACATCCTGTAGTAGCAAATTATTCTGATATATAATTCTGTGCTGCGCAAAGAAGTGCACCCTTTTTGTCTGTCCTCAATTTCCCACCATTTAGCTTCTGTGGATGACCCCATGGTTTTAATATTATAAAATGGGGAGAAAAACATCAGCCTATCCAATGTGACTATTATGAGGACTTTTAAATACTTCTGTTATTTCTCCATCCCCAATTACCCACATTTTTTTCTAAGCCAAAGCAGCTCAACTAAAGCAATCTTTTTCTTATATGAAAGATGCTTCAGTCCCTTAACCATTTCACTTGCCCTTTCCTGCACTTCTCCTGACTTTTCACTGTCCTCTTTCAGGTGCTGCAACCAGAACTGTAAGCAGCATTCCAAATCTGACCATACCACAGACTGATACATTAGCAGTTTTATTTTTGGTTTTTTCGCTAATCATCTCTAGTATAGAATTTGCCTCTTTTCCAGCAGACAAATCACTGGATCAACCTTTTCATCCAGCAAAACACCAAGATCCCTTTTTCCTGATCAGTCACTTATCAGATTGGACTCCAATTGTGTCTATGTCAAATTAGGATTCTTTTCACACTTACTTATGTTGAAAAGGAACTTGGGAAGTTACTTTTAGGAAGAATAAATACATTTTTTTTATTTTATTTATATTCCACCTTTCTCCCTGTATAGGACCCATGATGGCTTACGAAAGGCTAAAAGAAGAGAACCTGAAAACCAGATAATAATAAAAAATTACAATTAAATAAGTTAAACATCATTAAATGTTTAAAAGTGTGAAACATTTAGAAATATAACAGTGAAATTAACAATACAGCACAGCACACACACCCCACAAAAAGATCCCCAGCAGCCAATTCATCATTAAATATCTATTTGAAAAGGTCTGCCAGCAAGAGGAGACCAAAGAGGGGGGCAGTCTAGCACCCCATGGAAGGGAATTCTGCAGAGTGAGCACAACCACTGAGAAGACTGTCTCCTATGTTCTCACCAGAAAAGCCTGTGAGGGTGGTAGAATCGAGAGAAAGCCCTCTCCTGAGGACCTTGTGGGTCTGTTCAATTTATACAGGGAGCGAGGATCTTTCAATTACTTTCTGAGATCTTCTCATATCTGAGCAGTGGAAGAATTACGCTCAGGGATCTACTCTCTATGTTTGGGCAGATCTACTGGGGATCACTTCTCTATCCCCTTTATGTTTTACCCATTCTCAATCATTCTGTGTGTTCACCAAAATTCACTGCTTCACTATTCAGTCCTAGATCCAGATCTTTTATGGACAAGTTTTGAACATTCCTATTTGTCCAGACATATATCAATTAGAAATAACTGTTGTGTGCCTTCAATTCATTTTCAAATTATGGCAATCCTATCACAGAGCCATTTCCACACTACACTCTTACAGCGCAATTATTCCACCTTCAACATCCTATGGAATCCTGGGGTTTGCAGTTTCAGGAGGGGCTGGCCGGTCCCTTCCGACACTGCAAACCCCAGGATTCCATAGGATGTTGAAAGCGGAATAATTGCGCTATAAGAGTGTAGTGTGGAAATGGCCAGAATCTTCTTGGCAAGAAGATTCTGCCTTCCTCTGAGGCTGAGAGAGTAAGATTTGCCCAAGGTCACTCTCCCAGAGTCCTGGCCCAGTGCTCAGATCACTACACCACAATGCAAATACACTCCATAAACTCAGTACAACCTACAACTGACAGTAATGCAAAATTCTTTCAAAAGAGAAGTAAAACAGAACATGCCATGTACAAAATGCTGCCAATGAAAAGCTGTAACCTGATTCATATATCAATCAAGAGCTTTCCTGTTTCTTTCCCCCCTCCCCCTTTTCTGGGCTCACACTTCAACTATACACTTACCCAGGAGTAAGGGCAGCTGAGAATATTTGTCTTCTCAGTAGAGAAATACAGGACTGCACTGTGACATATCAATATTTAGATGACACAAATCCTTCTTTGTTCACACATGATGCAATTTTGGAAGGACAAAAGGTGCCTGAACAGCAATGTCTACCAAAGTAAGTAAGATAAAATTTATATTTACAGTTTAACCTTAATCTGCAGTTTGGCCATGAAAAAGAAAGCAGCACAAAGTGACTGTGCTGGCAGAATTAACACTATAGCCACTGGCACATGCCATTCTTTCCTCTACCCCCCCTTTTCTTCTTCTTCTTCTTCTTCTTCTTCTTCTTCTTCTTCTTCTTCTTCTTCTTCTCCTCCCCCTCTTCACATCTACTTCTGCTGTTGTTATTAATCATTTACCATCAGGAAATTAATCCTCCTAAAATTGAAGCTGGAGAAAAATAGCCACGGACAGCCCAGCACTGTTAAGTATGAAAAATGTATGAACTATATTTATTAAACTGTATTGACTAAGATGTGCATAAGCTGTATTTACTAAACAATTAATACAAAGAGGTTTGAGCTTGCCTACTGGGTGTCCAAGTAGGAGTATAAAAAGCTTTTCTTTCTTTTTTTTTAACGCTAGTTTCCCTGGGCCAAGCAGCCCATCTTTATAGTGCTAAAGAAAAGGTGGTGAAAGATTTCTGCCTGCCCAGCAGGAGGGAATGCTGTCTCCACATGACAGGCCACTGAACACTTCCTATTTATTGTGAAGGGAAGGTCACTGTGCCTTTGTATTAGGAGAGTGCAGAGGCTGCAGCGTTTTGGTTTCTTTCAGGAAGAAAGGATACTCACAGGGAGTGAGAAAGAACCTGCATGGTAGGTAGATGCACCAAATGCAAGTGAGGGAATGGTTGTAGTGGATGATGCTTGGACTTTAAGGGGGAAAGATACGCACTACTACAATTGGTGTCTTAACTTGAAGCATGTTGGTGGTTGTTCTGAATTAAATGGCAAATGGGGTGTAGGGAATGCCATAACTAGACACTATGATGTGGCAAATAACTGACTCGTGTATGAAAAGGACTGCATGCAGTATATTAAGAACACAGTGAGGTTTTGATACCAGTATGTTGAGGACAAGAGAGGAGTATATTGGATCAAATTGTGCACAGTAGACAAATGAGCTTTATGTGTGTTAAGTGCATACTGTCCATGCAAAAGAGGATAATGGAGATAAATTTCACAGATTCCCAGAGCACAGTATTTGTAGGAAGGACATGGTTCATGAATGAAGTGATGGGTGAGCATAAACTGCAAGGAACATGGCTACTTCAAGGAAATGTAGTAAGCATTTTCCCAGGTCACGGTCTTCTCTACACAACGTGCACCCCGTCACTAAGGCACACTGGAAAGTCTTCACTGTGTCCCTTCCTTTCCCAAGGCGAAATTTGCTAAGTACCCTCCAGGAGAAAAAGGCACAGGATACAAAACACAACCAATGGGCATAAGAGTTAAGGGCAGCACTGCCCACGGACAATGCCCCAGTGAACATAAAGGACAATAACCATAAGTAAGTAAAGTGTGAATGCTAAAGTGGGAGATGAAGTGGAAGAGAACAAAGAGGCAATGCACTGCTAAGTAACTGGGGATGCTCAAAAAGTGACTTTGCATGAAGGTGGCCCTAGGAAGTGGTAACTGGAAGCCTCTGTGGCCATTTCCGCACTACACTCTCATAGCGCGATTATTCCACTTTCAACATCCTATGGAATCCTGGGATTTGCAGTTTCGGGAGGGGCCATCCAGCCCCTCTCGAAACTGCAAACCCCAGGATTCCATAGGATGTTGAAAGTGGAATAATCGTGCTATAAGAGTGTAGTGCGGAAATGGCCTGTCATGATGCTTCCATAGTGTGGTGAATCCCAGTTTGTTGTTTGACTGAACTCTATCCCCAAAACAGATCCAAAACTTTGGAGAGCACCTTTAAAGTTCAAACGAAAACTCAACACCCAACAAGTTGAACCCCACCCCAAATGGACTCAGCACTCAGGTCCGCACCTTTAAAGTTCAGATTAAAACCCAGCGTGGATCTACTGCCCCTGTGACATGAAAACCACTACAGTCATGCTCTCAGGCATTGTGGGTAAGGTCTGTATAGGTATATGCGCAGAAAAGGGCTGTTTTGCATGTATGCATGCACATACACACTCTTATGGCGAACCATCAATCAGCAGTGAGGCAGGGTTATGGGTGCCCAAAGTGAGCGCAAAATGAGCATGTGGAGGTGTGAGACTAGGGCCATTTCTGCACTAGCCTGTTACAGCACGGTGATTCCACTTTCAACCTGGTGGCGTAGTGGTTAAATGCCAGTACTGCAAGCCACAAGGTTGTGAGTTCGATCCTGCCCGGCTCCAAGGTTGACTCAGCCTTCCATCCTTTCGCAGGTCGGTAAAATGAGTACCCAGTTTGTTGGGGGCGTGTATAGAAATAACATGCTATTTGTAAGTTGTTCGCCACCTCGATCCATATGGAGAGGCGGGATATAAATAAATAAATAAATAAATCCTGGGGTTTGCAGTTTCCGAAACTGCAAACCCCAGGATTCCAGAGGAGGTTGAAAGTGGGATCATCGCGCTATAACAGGCTAGTGTGGAAATAGCCTAGGATACAGCATGCAGAGTTGTGGGAGGGATGCCAGGCTACCCAGCGGCTGCGACTTGGCAGGAAAAGAGGGGTGTGTGAGTGAGCCTGACCCACTGAAAGTGTGTACCGTAACCATGTGGTGTACAAATTCAGGGCGAGCTCCTGTAATGAGGTGGGGAATCACAGAATCACAGAAATGTAGAGTTGGAAGAGACCCCAGGGGCCATCCAGTCCAACCCCCTGCCATGCAGGAACACCCTCAAAGCACTCCCAACAGATGGCCATCAAGCCTCTGCTTAAAAACCTCCAAGGAAGGAGACTCCACTACACTCCGAGGCAGCAGATTCCACTGCCGGACAGCCCTGACTGTCAGGAAGTTCTTCCTGAGGTTCAGGTGGAATCTCCTTTCCCGCAGCTTGAATCCATTGCTCCTTGTCCTGGTCTCCGGAGCAGCAGAAAACAAGCCCTCTCCCTCCTCTACGCGGGGAGGGGGCACGACAGACAGCAGGCGGCATGGTGGGCGTGGGTGGGAAGGAGGAGGGACGCCGGGTGGGGAGGGAAGGGAAGGGGGGCTCCTGAGAAGCCCAACCCGCTGCCGACGGTGCCCGCGGTCCCCCCCTTACCTCTCTCCACCAAACTGTCGAGGTCCCCGTCGACCCCCAAGAAGTAGCATTTCCTCCAGAGCCCGGCGTAGGTGGCGAAGAGCGGCCGGCCGCACCGGGACTGCAGCAGCCCGAGCCCGAAGAGGGCTCGCCAGTTCTCCCGCGGCGGAAAGTCCCCCGGGGGGAGAGGAGACGACGACGACGACGCGCTCCCGCCCCCTCCTCCTCCTCCGCTGCGCGGGAGCCGGCGCCTGGCGTCTCGCAAGGGCAAGTGCGGCAGCGGGAGGAGGCGGCGGCGCTGCTCGGGGGGGTGGCCGCCGCCGCCGTCGCGGTCCTCGCAGTTCTCCCGGTGCCGCCGGGGGTCGGTCTCGTACCAGTGGTCGGTGAAGATGGCCGTGACGAGCAGCGCCAGGGAGCAGAGGCTGAGCGCCAGGCTGAGCGCGCCCACCAGCGCGCGCCCCCCGCCCCCGCCCCCGCCGCCCATGGCGCCCGCCGCCGGTCCCCTTCAGCAGTCAGAGCCCCCGGTGGGGGCGGCGGCGGCGGCGGCGGCAGGAGTAGCAGCCGCAGCCGCCCCGGCGTCCAAGAGGGCGCATCGCCGGCGCGCGGACGCTCGCGCCTCAGCCACGGACTGGGCACGCGGCGGCGGCGGCGGCGTCCGGCGCTTCTCGTCCACTCCCCGACGGCGGGCGGGCGGGCGGGCGCACAAAGGACAGAGCGGGCTCCTGCAGCGCCTCTCGCCCGCCGCCAGGGGGAGCAGGGCTGCCGCCCGAGCTTGAACTGGACGGAGCGAGCCGGCGAAAGGCGGGAAGAAAAGCGCCACCGGCGAGAAGGAGGGGAAAGCCGCCTTTTCTTTTTCTTTTTTTTATACCCACGGTGGCGGCGCTGTGAGGCCTCCGTTTAGGAGGAGGGCCCCGTCAGCATTTTTATGCCGCTTTGCCCCCATAGGATTAAAAACAATCCGTTCAAAAACCCATGAAAAGGGTACTACCGGGGCCTCATAAACTTGTGGGGTCTGCAGGCTGCTTCCTATGCCATTTCCACACTAGACTGTTATAGCGCTATTATTCCACTTTCAGTATCTTATGGAGTCCTGGGGTTTGCAGTTTAGGGAGGGGCTGCCTGGCCAGCCCCTCCCTAAACTGCAAACCTCAGGATTCCATAGGATGTTGAAAGTGGAATAATAGCGCTATAACAGCCTAGTGCAGAAATGGCCCTAGGCGCTTCTACTCTCTGGCCATTTCCACACTAGCCTGTTATAGCGCGGTGATTCCACTTTCAACCTCCTCTGCAAACCCCAGGATTCCAGAGGAGGTTGAAAGTGGAATCACCGCGCTATAACAGGCTAGTGTGGAAATGGCCATCTGTAGCGAAGTGGAATGAAACAAAAAGAAAAAAAAATATTAAAAAATTAATATATAAAAGTTAAAAGTTTGTGTGTTTGTCTGTGTCAGGCAAAGACCTCCCCTCCTAGGACTGGCTGCCTGAGAAGATTCTATGGAATCCTGGGGCTTGCACTTTTGGGAGGGGCCTTTAGCATTCTCAGCCAGAGAATAGGCCAGTAGCTTTGGAAAGGAGGCCTAGCAGCAAGGAGGAGGGCAGTGTCTTCCCCCCAGGAACCCAACCTCTGCATGTTAATAACTCTGAATACATATTGGTTTGGGGAATATGGGGGAAAGTTACAGGGACTGAACAAGACAGTTTGGAGAATTAGAGACACAGGATCTCAGATCTTTCCACCAACTATGACCTATGGGAAAATAAAATCCCAGACAATGCCAGGTATATACACTAGTATAATAATAAAAAAAGATACCTATAGAACAATGGAAATTATATGACCCATTAGAAACAATGCATTTGTTAGAATAATAAATAAAATAATGACAACTCATAAAGTTGACCTAAGGCAGGATTCTGCCCGTCCTGATCCTATAATTTTTTTTTTCTTTTTTGGATGATCAGGCCCACTGCTTCACAAGAAACTTACTCCCTGGTAAGACTGCACCAACATTGTCTTGCAGCCCTGATTTCTTTGGATAGAGCCTGGGACAGGACATGAAGCAGAGGGCTTATTCGACCCTGTGAAGGGAGACAGGCAATCACCATTGTTTGGTTATATTATCTCATAACCACCACTACTTTAATTTCATATCAAGAGGGCTTCCCGGTCAGGGGGGAAGGAGCAGGGGAACCTTCCAGATTCATTCGAATTACATACACTCAGCAAACCCTGCCTCCAACATTCTTATTTAACTGTATTTTCAATTGTGTGTGTGATGTCAAATCTGGTAAAGGTTAAATTGTTGTAATATAAAGTGTTTTATAGAATATACAGAGCCAATGTGATGTAATAGCTTGAGTGTTTGGCTGAGACTCTGGGAGTCTATCTGCACTAGGTAACCATAGCAGTTTGATATCACTTCAATTGCCATGAGTCCATCTTATGGACAACCTGGGATTTGTCACCTGGTAGTTAGAAGACACCATGGTATATGCTGAAAAGAGAATAACACAGGATCAAATTTGTTTAAATCTGTAATGTCGAGAGGCATCTACGAGTATCGTAGGAACTATAGAAAAAATGTCTGCGGGAGGGCAGTGGCAGCACTAGGAGCCACAGTTGCACCGGCATTCAAGAGGGCACATCTCTGGTGCACAGATGCTCCATCCTCACACTGCCTGGGGCACATACTTAGTACGGGAACTCCCATGATATAGAGGTGTGGACTGCGGGTATACAAGTATACCACAACTAATGAAAGAGATGTGTTCCTGGGCTTTCGTACCTTAACAGAAATTTTGGTACCAGGTTCCTATGCATAAAAAAGAGCAGCAGTTCAACATGTTTGGCCAGGCTTTTTATTCAAAACTAACATTATGTACTTGTAAATTTAAACAACTTCCCAGAAAGCCATGCATAAGCAAAAGAAAAACACTTTGAATCATCTTGAGTCCTCAAAAGCATCTTCCAAAATATGTCCTGGTATTGTTATTTACTTTCAACAAGCTCTTCTTTATGATTTCTATTTTGGTGGCAAAACTTACAGATCTATGCTTTGTCAACATGCCAGGGCAGCTGGTGAGGCAGGTTAATCTGTTTTCCTCATTTCTTTCTGTTTTGTTTTTCACACATGTTCAGTAAGTGATTCTGGAGACAGACGTTTACATTGCTTATTATATCTAAACACACACAGCTACAGTAGGATAACCTAGAGTAGAATCCCACTCTAGCCCAGGTCAAGCTTTACTACTTTATTTACTGCTGACATGCTGTTGCAACCCAACACTGAAAGTCTTTCTCCAGCCCTCCTTCACCATCTTCCCAATGTCAATGCTAGGGGGGAAAAAGACTTTCAGCTAGACAGCAGACAAGAAAAAGGGGGCCTGGGCTGGGCTCCCATAAAAAAACTTTGTAGAAAGGAGCTTCTTTATCAGAGGCTTTGTGAAGTATGCCTGCAGTACCCTCTGGAAGAGAATTCCAAATCCTTCATCAGACTACTAAGCCCAAGATTCTGTAGAATCAGTATGACTGTTAAAGTGTTACCCTGTATATTGGGGGTCCCAGGATGGGCGCCCAAATAACCAAATAAAACACAAGATGGGGAAATTAAGCTCGAGCACTCTCTTAAGCTAACAAGAGGCAGGGTAACTTCAGATAGGATCTTGTACCCTATGTCTACGGCTTCAGGTCAGAGACCGTAGCCAGACAAGTTTTAAAGTAACAAAAATAACATTTCTTGAGGACAAGCAACATGAAAGACACCACATGCACACAACTAACTAGAAATAGAAATGGAGAGCTTTTGGGGGATGGGTAATGCGACACCTGGTCTTCTAGTCCTGGAGAGAAGAGGAGGTTGCAGGGATGGAAGCTCAATGGAGTTCGCTGAGGGGAGTTCACTGGACAAACCAACAGCAAGGCAGGATGGAAGTCCAAAGTGTTCCAAGGAAGTCCCGAAAATGGGGACTTTTTATAGAGTGGATTTTACCTACAGGCTATGCTATGCTCAGTGAGAACAATGGAATTTTGGAGCTGGACAAAGGAGTTGGAAAAGGTCAGGTTTTGCATGATGAGCTTAACGCTGGATGACAATAGTACGGCCAGTATACTGATAGCCCAACATAAAGGAATGGCTCGGCTCTTGGCCGTGCGGTTTTGTGAAGATACGTGCCAAGCAAAGCTGGTTTGCAGGGAGGTTTTTCCCTAAAGCATCGGAGAGGCTTAAGTTGCCTGCCTGAATGAGATTTTGGAATGTACAACCATTAACGGCTGCGCCCAATACGTGCTTGTCCAGTGGACCTCTGCAAACACGTGGAGTAGGGTGGCAGAGAAAGGTCAAGCGAAGGTCAAATTATTTGATATCAAACGAATATCTAGTGCTCTCACCAGACATATCATAACCGTAATAACAAAAGTACTGTATACCCTCCAGCCGTCTCAGTTTGGCAGGGACAGTCCTAATTGATCTTTTCCCCAAGATTGGGAGTCAAGTTGTCTTACATATGTATTCTTGCATTAAAAGAAACACATGGAAAGAATAACATTTATATGTTTATCATGCTCTTTCCAGCAAAGGACAGAGCATCAAACGTACACGGTAAAAGGTGAAGACAATAAAATATAACACTATAAATATACATAAAATCCTCAGCATCACAGCAGCCACTACCCATTGGAGCAATCTGAACTCAGCAGACTAATCTTGGCACATCAAAGCGGAAGGTCTTCAACCAAAACGGGTGAGATCCTCCTCCAGATGGAGGTCCAAATGAAGACTGTTCCACAGATGCAAAGACAGGTCCTGAAAGGCTCACAGCCCTGACAGAGCTCTGCATGTCAGTGCAATAGACAATAATCCTATGCCTGCAGATTTACATTCCTAAATGGTGCATATCATGCTAGCTAAGGACAGATTAGAGTGCAGAGCCCTAAATACAAGAACCAAAAGTTTGAAAAGGGCCCTGGCCCAACCCAGTAGACAGGAATGGATTTGGACCCACAATAAGGTATTGCTATCTCCTACTCATGTAGTAAGGTAGAATATTTCATGGTGGCTTGGTCCTGAACAAGCAATTAATAGTTCATAATTTTATAAAAGTCCTGTTGTTTTACCCACTAACTATCTGGATTTGGCAAAGGCAGTCCCAGTTAATTCTATTATCACACTTTTTTCAGCTGCTTTTAAAATGTCAGTTTCTCTTTCTTCCTACTTTCCCCCTTTCTTCTCAACTTACTTCAGTTTGTACAATCTGAGTTCAAAGTGCAATTAAATAGTTTGTGTTCAATTAACTTAGCAAGCCTGAGAGGAAAGGAGGTGGTGGAATCTTTCCCTCCCTAGTAGTCTCAGGCAAAAGAAAACTGCTGCAGACTCTTTTAGCTTGTGTGTTTTTCCTCATTAGTAACTTTTACCATCTTGACTAGACTCTGATGTTGCTTGGCCACACATATCCTAGTAGGAGGCTATGGTTAAAGTGGTATAAAACTATTATAATCGTGCAGTGTAAATATACCCCTGGAGACCGGAGTCTGAATCTCCCGGGGTGGCCTTGGACAAATCACACTCTCTCAGACTTAGATAAAGGGAAGGGCAAATCTTCTCTGAATAAATCTTGCCACGAAAACTCTAAGACAGGCTCATCCTAAGTTGGAGTTGACTGGAAGGCACATGATAACAACAGCACCAGAGTTTACGCAGGCTTCCCCTGTCCCCTGCCCATGGAAGGACATTTGTCAGTGGCAAAGCACATGACTGGTATTCAGAAAACCATAGGCTGTTTTCTGAACATAACACCTTACTCAGATGTGAGGCCAAGATATTTTGCTATCTGAGACTAACAAGATGGCCTCTCTATTCCATATACAAAAGCAAAACACACACATGAAAAAAAATGGATGAACTGTTGAATCTAAGTGTTGTACTGATTACAGGACAGAATCCTGCACCAAAACTGAGAATAGCAAGCTTGTTAATTTCCTACAGCCTGCTGTCATCCGCCATTCTTCACTATCCACTGCCTGAGACAGCAGCCTTAGTCTGCCTAGTGGTTGGGCTAGTCCCACTTTATAGAAACCCTGAGACTGTGGCCATTTCCACACTAGACTGTTATAATGCGATGATTCCACTTGCAACATCCTACGGAATCCTGGGGTTTGCAGTTTTGGTAGTGGGCCCTCCCGAAACTGCAAACCCCAGGATTCCATAGGAGGTTGAAAGTGGAATCATTGCGCTATAAGAGTGTCCTACAGAAATGTTCCAGGTCAGGGAAAAGAGAGGGAAAGGGGGTAGGTCAGCTTAGTGGCTCTACACTTCCTCTCTCCCATTCATCTCCTCCTCTGGGTGTGGGGGGGGCATGAGAGAAGGTTTGTGAGGCTGAAAAATGAGGATGCAGGCTTCATTTTGTTGGCCAGCCAGTGATTGGTGGAGGAAGAGGAGGAGGAAGACCAGAAACAGGTTTTGAAAGGGCTGCGTGGCCTGATTGGAGTGGCAGAGAGGGAAGGTTCCCTTGGAAAAGAAGCACTTAAAGTCCCCCTCCCCATCAGACAGGAGTTGGAGAAACTCACTAACATTCCGTGAAAGTTAAACCAGCAATTGTGAAGAGTGGACTGCAGTTGCTAACCAGGGTTATGTGTTCTGAAACAGACATAGTTCTCCACCCCTACTTCTTTAGACTGAGGGACTGAAAGTTCCTTTGCCATTTGTCAACCAATCTGGATTCTGTGTGGGGTCCCATGATCACCTTCTAGCTACAAGCTCTGTCCAACTTGTGATGGCAGTTATGGGCCCAGAGGTTCATAGATTGAAACCATCTTCCCTTAGCATATTTAACCCTCAGTGTAAAAGAGATGGGGTGGGCAAACACAGCTGTTTCAGTACTAATATAACTCTTCTGACAAGTTTCAATAGATATAAGTAACAGGTTTTCCAGCTCCTTGACCTGAATATCCATTCAGCTTATAGAAACTGACATGACTGATTCCATTCCCTTATAAGCAGCAAATACCTCCCCTAGGGCTGCCATCAACACTGTCTTGGTTCCTTCATTAGCTAGGACTAGTGATATATGTTATCTGTACCCACAGAGTCCAGATTGCGAGTAACTAGTCCTCAGCTCAGTATCTTTAAGCCATGCAGAGTCCAGATCGTTTTATTACATTTTTTTTTAATCCTTGTGCAAAGGCCAGATTTACAGTGCATGTCTTTGTGCAGTTTCTCTGTTTTCAGAGACAAGGGTGTTATTTTTGCTATTTTGCAATAAGAGAATCTGGCCATAGCTGACAGGTGTAAGCAAGATGTAGAGGCGATAAAAGATAGTCGCATAACAATGCAAGCAGAGTCTCCTTTTGCAGATGTTATGGCTTTGCATGCCAAGAAACTTTTAATGTATTTTCCAGACAGAAAGAACAAAATAACTATCTATGGCAAAGTCTCAGCTGGATAGAAACTTAATCATAAAAAAGATTAAATGCTACATGTGACATTGACAGAAGAGGCAGAAAAACAGTTCCTAGCCGTACACCTATTGTGAATGGATAAAGCATGAAAATATTTTGGAATATATCCTTCTTTACATTTTAAAGAATTGACCAAGCTGGACTATGCTGTGAAAGAAGAGATGACATGTGGAAAAGACAGTGACTGTCTTCATTTGGTAGGCTGATACATTGCAAATAAATGTGCTATCTACATTACTGTTCTTGTTGCAAATTATTTCACAAGGCTTCCTTGGGGAGACTCGTGTTTAATTTATGGCAAGATATAACTGAGAAATTGGTGTGCAATCTGAAAGTAGTAGAATTACAGAAAATTAAATACAAGCTGGAACAACAAAATATCAGTTTATATTGCAACGAGATCCAACTTCTCAGCTCTATTGGTTGAAATGTGAAAAAAAATTGGAAAAATGTAAAGGAACAGGAGGAGGAGAAGGAGGTCTTTCTTACAACTTGTTTTGTTTTGTTGCGGTGGCACAAAGCACAAAAAAAGACAGTTGAATTAAGTTTGGCTGTGCAATTGGAAATAAACCTATAAATTGTGAAGTTCATAATCTGAAATAAGAGGTTTTCCACTCTGGAACACTGAAAGATATCCTGGAATACTGAAAGAACTAATACACCATACTGAAGTATTCAGAGACTGTAGGCAAAAGACATATATAGCCAATGTGGGTTTTATTGATTTTCTATATGCCAATGGAAGGACCTTCCTGCAGTGGTGGAATTGTACGTTTCTGTGAGGCAAGAGGCTATGCTGGCAGCAGCATTACTGATGGTAGGGTCTCCCATGTTAGATTTTTTTTTCTTTTCTTTTTTTTTTTGCAGAGGAGCCAAATTAAATGCTGCTGGGCAGCAACAGTATAGCTGGGGGACTATCTGAGGACATCTGGGGAGGACATCTGAGATAACAGCAGTGACTCCATAGTTAACACTGGGCAGTGCAGCACAGAAGGAAGGCACAGCAAACCCCTTCTGAATGTCTTTTACCACAAAAACACTATGATGAGACAATCCAAAATGAAACAAGAGATAATGCCAGAAGATTAAGCTCCCTGGTTGGATGGCACTCAAGAAGCTACTAGGGCACAACAGAGGACAACTACAAGTAGCACTGTGCCTAGTGACGCAACTGGACTCAAGACAAAAGGACGCTTAGATGTTATGTGCTCAAGAGGTGAAAGAAAAGTCTGAAGCACATAACATCTAAGCATCCTTTTGGACTATGATTAACAAAAATTCCTGTTTTAGTGTGTGATCTTGGACTCGGCACAGAATCTTTCAGTTTCTTCTTCTTCTGCATCTGTAGTTGGAGCATAAGCTTGGATTATGGCTATATTGTTGGGTTTTCTTGAAGTCTTATTGATATGATTCATCAGGCTTTGCATTATACTGCATTTGCTTCATCTCTCATTATTAATGCCACCTCATTCCTTCTTAAATTTTCATTTCATCACTAAAACACTGTGTAATTATCTGACTTGAAATGTCCCATACCCGATCACTTTAGCTTACTCACCTCAAGTATAGCAATGTTTATATGTTAATTTTATCGTTTTACTATGTCTAGCGTCCTCTGATTTTTCTTCTTATATTAAAATTCTGGTCTCCAGATTTGTAGTTCAAAGCCCAAACCACTACACTATGCTGGCTTTGCCAGTGTCAGAGCTTGGAGTGTGTGGAGGGGGAGTGGGAGGGAGCAGGGCTATGGCACGAGGGGCGTGGCCACTCTGCTTGGGGGTGTGGTTGTGGTGTGTGAGAGTGTGGCCAGGGCACACGAGGGCAGAGCTACAGGCCCAGACACTCCAAAAACATTGCCACCTAGGGCGAATCCCCCCCCGCCTCCATGTCCCTACATGACTGGGCTTTGCTCATGCAAAATAAACAACAACAACAACAATAATAATATTTATTTATTTGTATCCTGCCTCTCCGCACGGATCGAGGTGGCGAACAACATGAAATACATTATACATTACAAATAGCATGTATTTCTATACCGCTTATCAGCTAAGTGCTCTCTAAGCGGTTTACAATGTGTTTTTAGCTAATTGCCCCCAGCAAGCTGGGTACTCATTTTACCGACCTGCGGAAGGACAGAAGGCTGAGTCAACCTGGAGCCCGGCAAGATCGAACTCACAACCTTGTGGCTGCAGTACTGGCATTTAACCACTACACCACCAGGGCATAATAGAATAGTAGCACATCTTAATAAAAATAAGAGGTAGCTAAAACATTAGAACAGATTAACAGATTAAAATGCCTGGGGAGAAAGGCCAGCACCATTTGCACCTCTTTGGGGAAGTTGCCACAGTTGGGGCACCACCATAGAAAAGGCTCTTTTCCCTTTTGTCATTAAATATAACTTCACTAAGAAATGTATAATAGAAAATAACATCCTCTGAAGATCCCAAAGATAAGAGCAAATTTGTTAAAGGGAGAATTTTTCTTTCCGGTATTTGGATCCTAAGTTACCTAGGGCTTTAAAGACAAGCATCATCACTTCCCATTTTTATTCTTGTGTTTGTATCCCAGATCCAACAGGTTTATAGATGAGAAGAAACCATGAATGGAGTTCTTGCAAGCATTGCAGATCATTGCTATTTGGGTAGCCCAAGATATCTTAAATTCTCTCTCTTTAGGAAACAAACAAACACTTCTGAAATTTACCACAGTTTGTCAACAAGTCTGGCTCTGCTTTTCTATGGCCATTTCCACACTAGACTGTTATTATTCCACTTTCAACATCCTATGGAATCCTGGGGTTTGCAGATTAGGAAGGGGCTTCAAGGTCTAGTGCAGAAATGGCCTACAGCAGAGCTTTCCAAACTTTTAATGTTGGTGACACACTTTTCTAGACATGCATCATTTCGTGACACAGTAATTCGGTTTTACTAGCGAACTGGAGGCTAAACTAACCCTTTATAAGAGATACAGACACATACATAAATTGTAATAACAAAATGTATGGGGATACAACATATTTAATGAAAACCTTTAATATAGTTTTTAAGATATATGATTTATAAATAATAACATATATTTCCAAGAGTGTAGGCAACACACCTACACACTTCAGGCGACACACTAACCTGTTGTGGCACATAATTTGGAAAGCTCTGGCCTACAGAATGAGACACCTGGCAACAGTTGGTACTGCAGCTAGTTCTCCTGAGCCTTGTGATCATTAAGCTTGTGCATTCAGGATTGTCCCAGCCCACAGTGACTCCAGGACAAACTTGAAACCATAATGATGTCAGTAATTGTTATGCATTAAGCACCAACCACAGTTGCTCACAGCTTGTCATTCAAACCCACAAACAAGGGAAGGAGACAGGAAAATTTAATCTAGACTTCTTGTTATGTCTAGCCAGAATATGGACCTAGAGCATAGTAGAGAGTGAACCCTAGTACCACAATAGTGAGAGGAAAGTAATAAGCTAAGCAAAAGCATAGACACCCCCTGCCCGGAGAATCTTTGTGACCTGCAGAAACAAATCAATCATTGCTAATTGTAGCAAGCTGCTACTCTATGAGCTGAGTGGGAGATTTGCACACAGACTTTTCTCTTTGCCTGGAGGTGAGCCCAGTAAAACTGGAGAATCTGTATGTTCACTTCTTGCCAGGAGATAACCCATGAAAACTGGAGATTCAGGGCCATGCCCTGAGATCTGTCAACCCTAACATTGGCCATCCTTTCTCAAAAAAGAGAGCTGCATGTGCCAGAGAAGGTTCAGTGGTAGAGCTTGGGGTACATGGAGGAGGGCGGGAGAGAGGAGAGGCTGAGGCACAAGGGGTGTGGCCACTGTTGGGGGGCATGGACACAGTGTGGGGGGGCATGGCCAGGGGGTGTGGGGCATGGCTACAGGCCAGGATACTCCAAAAACATTGCCGCCACGGGCAAATCCCCCCATCCCCCCATCCCTCCATCCCCCCATCCCTCCATCCCCCCAACCCCCCCATCCCTATGCGACTGAGAAGGTTAAGAAGTGTGATAGATGCTGCTGCTGTGACAGAGGAGCAACGGATTGTGCATGGGGCTGAGCCAGTGAGTGAGCAAGTCAACCTGCAAACATCCCCTACACTGGAAGATCAAACAGAGACAGAGTTGCCCCAGCCAGCTCGTGACAGAGAGGGAACCAGCAGTGATGCAGAGGAATTGTAGCCAGCTGTGCCCATCAGCCCTCAATCACACAGAAGGCTGAAACAGGCTGCTCAGAGGGAAGCTGCATGGACTAGGTTGAAGAAACAATAACAAGCAGCACCTGCTCACAGTGACTATTTAAGTCTGCCAGCGTGGCTGCTCCTTGCTTGCAGCAAATTATTAGCAAGCCCTCACTACTTTTGTGGCTCCTGCTCTTTGAAACCCTCTGGACAGATTTCTGCCTCCTGAACCTTTGGACTGGACCTTGACCTGGCTTGGCTTGGCTTGTGTTTTCCTGGTGTTTGGTATATTCAGACTCTCCCTGAAAGTATTCCTGACCTTCATCCTTCCTTGCTGTCTGTGGCATGGCAGGGAGAGATTCCTGACAAGAAGGTTCAATCAACATCATCTTATGGTTGTCATTTTTCCCTTTGCCTCAAGCAGCATTTTGGCTGACATTGTTTGTCTAGCCTCCCCAGTGCCACTCTGTATTTCTATATAGCTTCAGAAGAAATAGAGAAGGAAGAAACGCATACCCAGTATCACAACAAATATTGTATTCAGTTGCTTTTCCTAGTGGCCTGCTGGCTGGGATATTGTGGGAGATGCAGTCTTCCCCCCAAAAAGTAACTTTGCAAAGCTCTAATTCTAACAACTAAGGCTGAAAATCTAATAAGGACCCCTTCTGTTCCTTGGAAACAAAAACAAATCATTAATAAATTAACAGATAACAATTTGGTGCCCTCCTGTAACACCCCGAATCTGCTGTTTCCATCTGCCTAACACATGGGCTGGTCCAATTTATATGTGTTCATTCAGAAGAATGGAAGTTATATGGTGTTGCATATTGTACACATGGAACTACTTCTGAGAAGGTATATGTAACTGTGCTGTATTATTGCTTAAATTTTGAAGAGCCTTTTGTGTGGATCCCTGTCTCTATAGAACGCACTGTACTGCAACAACAGCCCTGGCTTCCTCAGAGATTATAGTTAGTTACCTGCTCCAAACTCAGAGCTGGATAAGTGAGTGTAGATCTGATCCTTTGGAGAAGGAGGTGATCTCTCCCTCTTTGCCAGGTTTTCAAAACAGCAATAAGGGCAAGTCAAAATTCCTGACATGCAAGATTGACAGTGACAGTATGGAAACAGCTATTGACAAGTTTGTGTTCTATCTGATTTCCGTTAATCTAGCCATGTGCCTCTGTAAAATTACGGTTGTACATATCCACAAATTACACGATGTATACATTTCTATCTTTATGATGGACCCACACCCAAAATTGGAATTTCTGGGCATTTCAGTTTATTTAAAGGAAAAGCTTTGCAACCCTCAAATAGGGGAAACCCTTTCTAGTAAAGGACACCTGCCAGACCTGTAAGAGATTATCTTTCTGGCCCTCAAATTTGGGACATCCAGTACAATAAAAGACACCTAGCAACCCTAGTTTAGAGCCAGCATGGTATAATGGTCTGAGCATTCCACTGGACTATGGCCATTTCCGCATTGACTATTATAGTGCTATTATTCCACTTTCAACAACAGTGCTGTTATTTCCACTTTCCTATGGAATCCGGGGGTTTAAGGCCCCTCCCTAAACTGCAAACTCCAGGATTCCATAGGATGCAGGAAGTGGAATAATAGCGCTTAACAGTCTAGTGTGGAAATGGCCTATGACTCTGAACACCAGAGTCCTATTCCTCACTGTGCCATGAAACCCACTGGGTGACCCATGTTCAGCCCCAGAAAACCCCGTGATAGGTTCCCCTTAGGACTGCCATAAGTCAGGAAGAACTTGATGGCACACAACAGCACAACCACAGTCTATTTTGAATCCCCACTGTGTTCAATGGGGATTTACTCCCTAAGGCTAGAATCCCGTATTTATCTACACAGGGTTTTGAGGTGGGAAAGTAGTAGAAAAGGGTTATCAGCTTAATGAATGGTTAATGAGCTCAAAATCAGTTTCAGGAACAACTCACTAACCCTTACCTATCAACCCTTTTCTACAAAGTTTCCCATTTTCCCCGGGGTCAGTATATTAAACTCTGTGGAATTTATTTTTGATTAGAAATGCCTAGAATTGCACTATAAACCACTTTATCTTTCTTTATGATATGATCGTTACTCTCTTGAAAGACCAGAATGGAAGAAAACTGGGATAAATAAGCCATCTGAATATAGAAATAAATGAAAATATTTAAAACAAATTAACCAATCCACTGTCCCCTTCTTACTCATGGAGAGACTTAGGGCAGTGGTTCTCAACCTGGGGGTCGGGACCCCTTTGGGGGTCGAACGACCATTTCACAGGGGTCACCACTCCTCAATCCCGCCCCCCCTTTTAAAAGAAGGTGGCCTCACAGCCAATGGGAGCAGTGCTTCTGAGACCCCTGCGCTGGGGTTCAAACTGCAAACCCCAGGATTCCATAGGATGGTGAAAGTGGAATAATAGTGCTATAACAGTCTAGAGCAGAAATAGCCAGGATGACTTTCTCCTCTCGCTTTTGTTGTGCGTGGACCCTTGGCACTTGCCACATGCACGTGTTGTGTTCTTCGCCCTGACTGTCTTGCATTCCTCGCTTTTTGTATGTTCAGCGTCCGCACTCCCTTTAAGGGAGGGAGGAAGGGAGGGAGTGAAACAAAACGAGTCTGCTTATGCCGCCGCCATCTTTCCTCTCTCCCTGTCCTTTCCTCCCTGCACCTCGTGTAAAATGTGGGCTGTTTTGGCATTGCCTTTGGGAGTGACTGGCTTTTTGAACTGTGGAAACCCAGCATTCAGAACTAGAACTACTGCCTTAATTCTGGCATTAATGGACGCTTTCTGTGCTTAAAAAAAGGGGGGAGGGTTACCAGTTTTTAGGCATTAGAAGTCTATCCAGAGCAGTGATTTAGGGCAATGTTTCCAATCTATTTGATGTTGGAAATAACTAACTAACTAACAAATAAATAAATAAAAAATAACGAAAATGATTTTATGGTTGGGGGTAACCGCAACATGAGGAACTGTATTAAGGGGTCAAGGCATTAGGAAGGTTGAGAACCACTGACTTAGGGCCTTTCTGCCCTACACTGTTATAATGATATTATTCCACTGTCAACATCCTGTGGAATTCTGGGGTTTGTAGTTTACTGAGGCCAAAGAGCTCTCTGGCTGAGAATTCCAAAGGCCCCTCCCGAAACTGCAAACCCCAGGATTCCATAGGCTGTTGAAAGTGGAATAATAGCACTATAACAGTATAGGACAGAAAGGCCCTTTGATGTATCATTTATGATCCTGCTTATCTTCAGGGATGATAGCTGCCAGGTTTCCCTTATTATAAGGAATGTCCTTTATTTGAAGGCCAGAAACCTTGTGCCTCATAGAGCTCGCCAGTCATAAGGGCTGCCTCTATCTGAAGGCTGGAACTTTTTTCCTTTTCTAAAAATTAAACGAGATGCCCAAAAATCCCGCCCTTTGTGTTGTGTTGCCCTTCATACAGACAGAAATCATAACATCTTGAGTTGACAGGAACGGCAAAGGCCATCTAGTCCAACCCCCTGCAATGTGTGCCTCATGTAACTTATGAATGTGGATTGTATGTTAATTTTAGATAGAAACAGATGGCTAAGTTCATCGAAACCACTACTTTCATTTGGTATTTTACGTAGAACACTAACGTGTTACTATTACTTCCCAACTGTGAACACTGCATGTCATGAAGTTCAACGGTCTCTTATTGCTTTTTTTTTGGGGGGGGGAGGATTGGAGCCAAAGGGAACCAGCTTGCTCCCTTTTGCCCTGGTTCGGGCTTCTCAGGGCCTTTCCGCACTACACTGTTATAGCGCTATTATTCCACTTTCAACCTCCTATGGAATCCTGGGGTTTGCAGCTTAGGGAGGGGCATTTAGAATTCTCAGCCAGAGAGCTCTTGGGCCTCAGTGAACTACAAACCCCAGAATTCCACAGAACGTTGAAAGTGGAATAACAGCACTATGACAGTGTAGGGCGGAAAGGCCCTCAGGGGCAACCGAGGTTGGAGCCTCGCCCCGCCCCCTTCCAGCGCCGCCGCCCACGCCGCCTCCACTACACTGTAAGGCCGACAGCGGCGACCTCACGCGGGCGCCTAGGCCCCGCCTCCTGGAGCGTGCTCTGCGCGCGGCGAGCCGTCCCCCGCCCCCACCTGCTCCGTCCCAACCGATGCCAGAGAGTCGCCGGGCGGCCGAGGGCTCGTTGCGCTTGCGCAGGCGGTGACTCCGGGCGCCATGTTGGCTGAAGCGGCAAGGGGGAGGTGGCGTCGGTGGTGATCGCGTCCGAGTCGTGGTGTCCCTCCTCCTCCTCCCCCCTTCCCCTCACCCACCCGCCCGCCCGCTCTCACCCTTCTTTCTCCTTCCTTCCTTCCCTTCCCCGCCCCCCGAGCTCGTCCTCCCGGCGGCTGCGACGGAGCGGGGCGAGGGGGCCGCCGCCGCCGCCGCCTCTCCCTGCGCCGGCGCACCATGAGTGTTGGCGGGGGGCGGGTGTGCGACCTGTCCCGCAGGAACCCCCAGGAGGACTTCGAGCTCATCCAGCGCATCGGCAGCGGCACGTACGGCGATGTCTACAAGGTAAGCGGCGGAAGGGCGGCCCTTCCCACCCCCGTCCCTTCCCCTGAGGTGTCCCGCGGCTCTCACGCGCTTCCCCCCCCCCTCGCGCCGCCTGTCAACAGAGGCTCCTCCCCGCCGCGTCCACTCTCGGGGAGGGATGTGAATTCCTCACCGGCCCCCCTTCGTCCTTCTGAGGAATTTCCTGGTCCAGCCCCCCCCGCCTTCTCTCAGCAGCCCCGCTCGCAGGCCATTTCCGCACTAGCCTGTTATAGCGCTATTGTTCCACTGTCAACATCCGATGGGATCCTGGGGTTTGCCGTTTAGGGAAGGGCCCCTCCCTAAACTGCAAACCTCAGGATCCCATAGGATGTTGAAAGTGGAATAATAGCACTGTCACCATTTCCGCACTACAGTGTTAAAGTGCTGCTATTCCACTATCAACCTCCTATGGAATTCTGGGGTTTGTAGTTTAGGGAAGGGCACTTCGAATTCTCAGCCAAAGAGCTCTTTGGTCTCAGTAAACTACAAACCCCAGAATTCCACTGGGCGTTGAAAGTGGAATAGCAGCAGTTTAACACTGTAGTGCAGAAATGGCTTATAACAGGCTAGTGCGGAAATGGCCCCAGTTCAGGCTTTTCTCTCAACCCCCTTCTGTCAAAAAATAAACCCTTCGCCGTGAACATGAGTGAATTCCTTGGCCGGAATGCACGCAGGCTTATGATGCCAAGGGAAAAATACTAGTCTTTCAGGAGCCATAAGACTCTATTGTTCTTTACACAACTTACCTCCACTCTTGAAAGGTGTGTCTGTGCCTCCTAGTTGCCTGTTGACTTGTGGTGGCGCCATGAAATTCAGAAGGTTTTCTTAGGCAAGGAATACTCAGAGGTGGTGTTACCAGTTCGTGGCTCTGAAATCTATCCTACACTACCTGGTATTGGTTGGCTGTCTCCCATCCAGGTGCTAACCAGAGCTGATCCTTCTTAGCTTTCAAGATCAGATGGGATCTGGTGTCTTTAGGGTTTTTAGACAAAACCCTTTACCGTACAGTCTTGACCCACATTCTTTGTTTTCCTAAATAATGTTCTCAGTATCCCTTGTGAGGACAAAGGGGATTGCACACCCCCTATGCTTGCTCCCTCCTAACTTCATTTTTGTTGTGGTGAGTGTCTGCCAGTACAGATCTGGTTCTTCTGATTTGTCATTATGGCACCAGTATCCTCTGAGAAGGAGCCCAGTGTCCTTGGAAAAAACATGCGAATCTAGAAGTGTTTCCCCCCACCTGCAACTAACCCAGTGTCATAACCAAATTGTACAGGTTACCTCTCTTCTTTGTCCAACATATGAGGAAGAGGGTAGTAGGAAATAATTTTGTAATAAGAACCAACTATAAAGGTCAATGTCTGCATGTTGACAGGGTGGGCTGTGATCTTTATTTTATGTGCCAAGCCGCCTTGACATTCTGTTTCCACTGGCTGGGATCTAAGCAGCAAGACTAACTCTTTTTCTCTCTCCTTGCAACCTGTCAGCTGGGTTTTTCTTTCCCAGAGGGGATGTGTCGTCTAGATGCAGTCATTCCAACCAAGTTCGCCAATACAAATCTGTGTCTCAGATACCTGTCCCAACTAACTCACTCCTCAAACCCTCTCAGGCAGAATATAACTGCTGAAGCTTGTGATCATATTGGTCCTCTCATTGTCACCCCCTTCAGCACTTCCCTTCCCCCATCACACCCCATGATCCATACTTTCTCTTCTCCAGGCTTGTCAACCCAAATCTATTTCAGCTGCTCCTGAAGCTAATAGGCAGGACTCTCTTTTTCTCTGAGACATCTGAGCGTAAAGGCTTATCTTCCCTGGTTTGAGCTTTTTGTTTTGAAAAATCACAGATTTCTGAGATCAGTCTTCCATTCTGAGAAGTGAAATCTCAGCTGCTGTGTCCTGAGTATGGGAGGCTGTGGACTTTTGGTGGTGTGAACATTAGTCCTGGACTCCTGCCAGGTTTGTGTTGTGAAGTGTATCTATGTGTCAGTGTCCATCAAGTGGCCTGTTGATTTATGGAAAGACCGTGAATTTCATAGGATTTTCTTTGGCAAATAATACTCAGAGGTGGTTTTGCCTATCTATAATCAGAAAGTATTCTCCAGCCTTCTTGACAAACAAGAGCATAGCTCCTGGTACAATCATGCAGCGAGAAATGAAGAGAGATTAGAACTATATTTGCAGCTTCCAGACTTCCACAACATAGGTGTGATGTGTTTTTTGGCTACCTTCCATCCTGATGTGAAGCCATGAGGGAACACACATTGCTTGCCCTGCTGTTCATCAACACTTCACTTCGACAGAGTCCTTGGAGCTTATTCACAGCAGTGTTCTAGCATGCTTTTCAGTGCAGTTGTAGTCATACTATCCTGGACTGCAAGATTTACTGAAAACTACTTGGATTTATGCTGCAGTTTTGTTTTAGTTTGTGTCACATGTTTTAATTGCCTTGCCCATCTAAATAATGATAAAAATGCAAGTTGGTATAGTAAGAAGAATTTGCATAATTATAAACATTCAGTGTCAGAGAACATAGACTATGGACATTATTTAAAGGTTCTTGTAGACATTCTGAGGTTTGGAAACCCTGCTTGGAGTTTGGGAATAGGTGTTCTCTAGAATTTTTAAAAAAATCCCATAGATACAGAGCTATGGAACTCAGAGGAATGAGAGTTGTGTTGGGCAGAGTACTGAATACCTGAGTTGAGAAAGCATATCTAGTTTAAATATTAGCAAAACAGGCTGTATTCTGCATCATGGTTGTCAGTGTCATGGTGCTTGTTACTATTACTTTATTCATTTATATCCTGCCTTTTTCCCCAGACTTGGGACTCAAAGCAGTTTACAAAACTTAAAACAGATACACTTCCAGTGGCCTGGAAGTAAGTCCCCTTGAATATTGGAAGAATTGCTGGTATTCCAGTTTCTCTAGTAGCCTTCCCCACTCTGTTATCCACTAGGTGTATTCGAACACAATTCTCATCATCCTTACCTGGTATGACTGTTGGAGGTGATGAGAGTTGCACTTTAAATACATTTTGAAGTCACAAGGTTTGCCTGCGAGACTGAGCTATAATTCTTCACCTGTGTTTGACTTTTGATACTTTGCATCCTTTTAGGATGCTTGGATTAGATGCCACTTAAAATGCTACACATGGGGAAAGGTGTACATGTCAGCAGGTATACTGCTGGACTATAATTTGATAGATATAATTTCAGATTCAACTTCATTCATATCTTCCTTTGTGGTTTGTGAAATCTGTGGTCTTAGCTTGCCATCTCTAGCTAAGTTACTACAGTATTTTAGGGTTATATTAACTTGCAAGAGTAATTTTGAGAATGGGCTGAGAAAGTATGGTAAAGCATTTGGAGCAATGTAAAAAAACAACAAATAGAGATTACGATAGAAAAATGTTCATTTTAAATTATTTTTTTTAAAGGCTTCACATAATTCTGCTCCTATTAATCTTAAAATTGGGAGAAAAGTCTATGGAAAACATCTTTTTACAAGCAATTTTGGCATGTTAGATAAGGCACAAAAAAAAAAAAAGAAGCGTATGCTTAGGTCAATAAGATCCATACATTACCTTTGATTTTGTTTTGTGTGCTATAAAGATCTCAAGCTTATACAACTTGAATTAAAGAGTCACTTGTACTTTAATCAAAACAATCTGTAGTTAAGGTAGTACTAGTTATTAGCAGAGTTCTACAAGTGTGGTTGCCAGCAAAAAGTAGAGATTTAAATCTGGCAGCTGTTAAAATTGCTTCTAATGTATTCCTGTATGATATTAACAGATTCTTAAAGTTTTCTTTGGTGGAATAGGCATGCAAAAGGTACAAATCTGCCTTTTAAAAATGGTACTATTGTAGTCTCAATCCTGTGCTCAGAGGTATTAGGAAAATATTGTTAAGCACATACATGTGCACAAACCACTACCTCTCATCTCATCACATTCGGCTGTCAAATAGCTAGGTGTATAGCTGACTAGAAAGCAAGTTAAAAGAATGCTTTGCCTTTGAACAACAGGGTCACAGAAGGCTGAGTCTTAATGTCTTCTAGAAAGAATGGATACCTCCCAGGTTCACTAGAATTTTTGGATGCCTGGCTTTTGGCTAATATTCACCTTTCCAATCCTTCAAAATGTTTGTTTCTTTCATCCATTTTACACACTTGTGGTTGTGTGCCTTCAAGTAATTTCTGACTTATGATGGCCGTAAAGCTAACCTATAAATCAGCTTTCCTCAACACCTAGCATCTGCAATACCCAGTATCCCCGGTAATGGTTTATGTTGGCTCAGGCTGATTGGAGTCATAGTCTGACGTAACAAAACCAGGGCATGCTGTCAGATTGTTGTTGTCGTGTATCTTGAAGTTGTTTCTGACTTAAGGTGACCCTATTGGATTTTCTTGGCAAGATTTGTTCAGAGAGGTTTTGCCTTTGCCTTCCTCTGAGGCTGAGAGAATATAGCTTGTCCAAGGTCACCTAGTAGGTTTCCATGGCTGAACGGGGATTCGAACTCTGTTCTCCAGTGTCCTAGTCTAACATTCAAACAATACGCCACACTGCACAGATACAAACTCTGATTTTGCATTGAGTATTATCAAGTGGCTACAGCCAACTGCAGCTGTGTGACAGATCCACCTGAATGATAAACATGTTCACAGATACATCTTTGCCATATTCATACTTCCATGTTAACAGTATTCTGTGGGACATGACCTTTAGTTTGAGATTTAACTTCCTTCAAGGAAGGGAAAATAGTTCATATTGCGCAATCTAATCTAGATGGACTGCCCGCTTTGGAAAGGGTTATCAGTCGTGCCAGGAGTTATTTTGTCCAGTGGTTAATTGCCAAATGACAAACTCATAGATTCTGTGAGCCTTGAAAATGTGTTATTACACTACTGATATTGGAAACGGTGCCAGGACAAGACCAGGAAGAGAAATTAAAAGAGCAGATTCTGAACAAACTCTATACAAAATACTTGAAAACCTCATGTCTAATTATGTGTGAATAAGCATCCTAGACTACAAGAATTACTTGGAATCCTCATTTTTTGTCATGTTTCTAAAACAAGGTAGGGAACTTGCACTCTTGCTTAGTTGTTTTGTGCCCCAGTTGTTACACTGGGCCTAGCCAGCATGATATTGTTGTTGTGCTTTCTAACTTCTGGCGTCCTAACAACCCTGTCATGGGGTTTTCTCAGTAAGATTTATTCAGAGGGGTTTGGCTTTTGCCATCCTTCTGAGACTGAGAGAATGTGACTTGTCTGACATTACCCAGTGGGTTTTCACGGCTCAGTGGGGATTCAGCCCCTAATCTCCAGAGTCATATTCCATGCTCAACCCACTACGTGACCAATAGTCAGAGGTGATGGGAGTTTCTGCATGTATTGTCTGAAGGGTCACAAGTCCCTACTCTTTCAGTGTGGTTTAACAAAACAATGATCCTACTTTTTAAAAATGTAGCATGCCACCGTCGCCACTGTAGGATCCTGTGACTCATTCCAAGATTATCACAGTCCACCAGAAACAGAATGAGAAACTTCCCTTAGAAAGCAACTAAGAACACAAGATAGCTTGATTTTTGGTCTATTACAAGGAAACTGTAAAGTTACCGTAAGGATCTGTATTACAAAGTGACTGCCACAAGTCAATTTGCAGAAAAAGAAATATCCTTTCCCCCAGTAAAACACTTTGGAGTGCAAAATTAAAGTGGGGGGAAGCAAATTTGCTGCTGAGCCTGAAATTTTCTTGGTTAACTTATTTAAAAAATCATGACATAATCTTGATCAAGTTGATGAATGAGTGTAAGTAGTTTTCAAGATGGGATATTGTAGAAGTTGTTGATCTTCTGGCTTTTTGTTTGCTGGTGATATAAATTGGTGACTACCTATGTATTGGCTGCTCTGTTAGAACTTGAGCTATGATAATTTGCTATAAAACTTGGCAAAGAGAACCTTCCAACTATGAACAGAATGTTCTCTTTAGAGAAAGTTATAGAGGAGAATCAAGTATTTAACAGATGTAAAGATTGAATGCAATAACACAGTTTCGGCTGCAGTTCAGTGTATGGTTATTAAATATTACTGAAATCTCCAGAATTTACTTCTGAGTAGATATGTAAGTGACTATACTGCTATTTTCTGTTTCTAAAATCCCATAGAAACTATGCAGACAGGGACTCCTGGAACTAACCTGCTTTGGCCTATTACACATTTAATCCTCATTTATTGGATTTATATCTTAGCCACCATGCATGCCAATGAAAGTTAACAAGATCTCCATTGTACAGAGTAGGTACAACACAGATTTTTAAAGTTTGTGTGAAAAACAGATCTTGAAAGGAATCTGGAGAGCTGGTTTTTGACCTTCCTTTGGCTTTTGGAAGTTGAAGGTCTCTCTGCAACAGCAGTGGCGGTGACAAGTGAGGCCTGTTTTTTTGCTTCTAACTCTGTTATTGACAGTTGATGTTTTGCCAAGCCAGCAACATTGCTGAAAGTGGAATGATGAATTTGACCCAGCTGCTGATTGTGTTATGCTTCAGTTTTGCGTTATTTTAGAATGTGGTGAAAATCTTGCAAGATTTTATTAATTTGTACTAACACTAGGGAAAAATGATGCTACGGTCCTAAGGATGGGAGGATTTACCCCACAGTTCATCTTATACCAAAATTTGCTGTAATATCATTGCAGCCTGCTAAATGGTATACTGGAATTAATTACTGCTGATATAATGTATTGTAACTCCAAAGAATCAAGCATTAGAGTCAGGACAGAATTGCAAGGTAATCTGTTTTGATGGAAGCAAGCAACCAAATTTTTATGCAGGCTCTTTGTCTCCTAAGTAAAAAAGGGTTGTTGCCCTAAAAGTGCTTCATGGTGGGAGGTGCAGTTGGGGACATGACTGTAAAATACAGTATATTTTACATTTCAAATATCATTGTGATCCAATGCTTATACAATATCAAAAAGTATTTTATGGTTGTCCATATTTAAAGTATGGAGAAAATAAAGCAAATAAGGTGTGCGTGTGTGTATACATGCCTTCGAGACACCCAACTTACGATGAATTTCATAGGGTTTTCTTAGGCTCAAGAAAAGAAAGCACATTCTTTCACTAACTCCTGTTTTAATAAACTGGTTTTAATTCAGTCAGAAGGTAGAGCAGTGATGCAGAATTTATTACTTAGTAACTACATTTGCCAGCTGGTGAAAGCACTGCAAATGTTCTTTCTCTCTCCTTCTCTCTCTCTTTTCTCTTTTTTAACTACTGTAGTGATTTTAGGAATTGAAATGTAGCTTCTAATCAACTGTATCAGAACCAAAGTTATGAAATTTCTGTATGGAAAAAGAAATCTTGGCAAAAAATTGAAAAATACATAATACTTTTTAATGCATCTTTTATAGATGTACAGTCACTTTAAGAATGTAAAAGATATTGGCCTAAATCCAATTCTGGTCTTGACTAGAATCCTAGATGCTTGAATAAACTGCCAAAGAATAAGTCAACCCTTATTTAAATCCCATTTATTCATTGCGTTTACTTCAGTTGGAATTAGCTACTGGACGTTGGCCTTTGTGTAGATTTGCTAACAAAATTATCAGATTTGATATATTAAATTTTCAAATGTTTATCCAGATAGCGGTATGGATTTATTAGTTGGATTAACTTCTAAATGTCTTTCAATTCCAAATGGAACTATAAGTTGCTATAATCTAAGAATTCTAGTATCTCTTGGTTCTTGTCAGTTTATGAGATGCAGGCAAAAGTGTAAAGTTGAAAAACAAAAGGAACTATAAACACTGTAGTAAAACGTTTTATATATTCTGAACGAAGCTTTCTCTACTGTGTCCTGCAGATAAACTCATTTTCTGACAAAGAGCTGAGAAGAAAGAGGCAATCCCAAAACTCAGTGCGAACTGTTTTTTCTTATTGAAACTTTGTCCAGCCAATTTAATCTTGTCGTCAGTCCTCCTTCCACATTTATGAGTTTGACTCAAAAGGCAAGGGGAATTGAGGAGGGAGCCCTGGAAAAGAATGGGAAGTGGATCGGAGAGGGAGTTCACAGTTTTTCCACAAATCGCCCTTGTAAAAGTGGAGGGGTCACTGTATATCAGTCTCATTTTTAGTGTCACTATTGGCAGTTTCTGGATTTTTTTTTTCCCTGAGCCTTTTCTTTTGTCATCTTTATAAAGTTTTTAAGAAATGGAAAGTTTGCCTGGATTGTGAGGGTAGTCTTCTCTACCATTTCCCATATTAGTTTGTTTTCTTGCTGTGGTGTTAAGAATTTCTACACATGGAAGAATCTCTTTCCCATGCTGCAGAAGAGGCAAAATTTGAAACCAAGAAGTGGGAAGAGTCAGAGATTGTGTTATGCAAAGCCTTGCCACCATGTTATGGGAGTTGTATGTCTGGCAGAATCCAGGATGCCTATGATGATCTGTATTTTGCAACGATAAAAAATTACTGTTTTAACATCAAGTCTGAAGTGTGTTCAGACAACATTTTAGGAGAGGGCCAATGACAGTATATGACTGCTTTGCTATAAACCTTTTATGCATCATTATAAAATAAAATATTTCAAAATCTATCGTTTTTCAGATGTGGGGGGGAGTCCTTGGAAAATAATAGGTTTTCTTCTGCCTCCCCCTCCCATTTTTGTGTTTTGCATCTGGAATTTATATTATCCATCTTCGGCTGAGACAGTTGGGTTCCAGGGTGGTAAGACACTGATCATGCTTTCATGATCAGCAAACAAGATTACAAATAGTGTCCTCTTATTGCTCAAACGAAAGTGACCTGAATGATTTTAGAGCAAGTGGCATAATCTCCTAACTACCTCTGTTTTTGCTTGTTTTTGTGTTTGAGTGACTCTGATAGTGTTGGTTGATAGTCCTGCAGTTCCCTTCTTTGGACAGAACTTTGGATTGACTGGCAGGGGTGTACCATCCAGGAGTACCTCCTTTGTCCTCCATATTAGGAAGAGAAGCACTTTGAATCACTCAAATAGTATTCAGCCATGTATTTTCTTTTAAGTACAATGTTGTATTTATTGTTGTTCACATACTGAAAAGAGCCTGGTTAATAAAAACTTGAGTATAATTCAAAATTATATGACTAGAAAAAAGGCTTAAGCTGGTGGAAAAAGTGTTAAGTCTTGGACTCCATGATACTACAGTTAATGAATGATGTGGTACTAACATTGATTTGTACATGTTTTTGGAGCTATGTGTAGTAAACATTTTTAAATAGTGTAATGGATCTTGTTTTGGTTTTAAATCTTGGCTTAAATCCATTTGCTGGTGCCATCTACAGTAAAATCACTGAATTAGTAGGATTTACATAACTGTTGTCATACCATTCAGCAATTGATTCAGTGGGTCTGGTTTAGCTGGAACTAGCAATTTGAATTAGGCCCCTGTCCTCAAAGTCTTTTTTCAGGTCACTTCTCCTAACTCTCCTGCATTTTGTCTCAATTAGATTGTAGTCTTACAGGGCTGGCCTGAGGTCTAATTCTGGTTGAAAGCATAAATCTGTGCCTAGGCTATATGTTATGGACTGCAGGTGCAAGAAGCCGTTGAAAAACCTCAGACTAAAGGAATACTTTTCTGTACATAGAAAATGAAAAGTAGACATATAATTATTATCCCAGACATATGTTTAACATGTTGGGTGGCTTGTTAAGTTATTGCTTTATAAAATTCATTTGCATGAGATCCAATCTGTAGTATAAACTGGTATAGCCCAGATGAGTATTTAAGCACCTCAAATGAGCAGTTTGTCTGAATCCCAGCTCTCTTTTTATAATCTTAAATCACTTAATAGTAATTTATTAGCTATACATTTTAAGGACTTCTAGAACCTTTGCAATTTTAAGCATGTTTAGTGAGGAATAAATCCTACTTAATTCAAGGTAGGTTATTCCCTAGTGGGTTTGTTTAAGATTGCAGACTTGATTATGCTAACATATTAATGGCTGGCACTAAATACTAGTTTATTTTAATGAACTTAGCAGCATAGTGTAGTTTTTTTTTATGCATTAGACTATGCCTCTGAAGACCAGAGTTTGAATCTCTGCTGAGGCTTTGAAACCCACTGGTGATCTTGGGCAAGTCACACTCTCTCAGTCTCAGAGGAAGGCAAAGGCAAACCCCTCTGGACAGATCTTGCTAAGAAAACCCCATGATTGGGTCACCATAAGTTGGAAATGACTTGAAGGCACACACCAGGAACAAGACACCTTGATCACTGGTTGTATCCAGTGATGAAATGGTACTTTGAGTGCTTCCTTTGGAAGTTTGGAAAATTCTCTTCACTTTGCCATCATCTTCTGCAGCCATATGTGCTGTATTCGTTCTGTTCCAGAGGGTCCCTGACTCCTTGGGAACAACTTATCGGGAGATGTGGGAGGCCACAGGGAGTAAGGGCAATGCCTTGCATTGAGCCAGACTGCGATTGGATACAACTCAATGACTTTATCACAAACTGAAGTAGATTTTCTTTTATCAGGCAAATGGTGCCACTCTTACAGTATGAATAACTGTGTCACATTTATATTTATGGTTAATATTTCTCTCAGAGTTCTGGGTGGCTTGTTACATTTCTTTATCATCAGAAAAATAAGTATTCAGTAGCTTTTCCCTCGTATATAAACAGGAGAGAAGATTAATTGGCAACTGTTTTGTTTAATTTTAAATTTCTGGCTCTCAACCCACCAGGAATCCACAGGTGGCTCAGCTTAAGTTTGGGTCTCTTGATTCCAACAGTTTAATTTCTTTTTAAAAAGTGTTTGTTTTCTTGCATCTAAAAATCCTTTGTTTGTTTGTTTTTTCTTGCCTTTGAAATAGGCTCGGAATGTTAACACAAGCGAACTGGCAGCGATTAAAGTAATAAAATTAGAACCAGGTAAGTATTTGGGGTTTTCTTACTTTCATGTTTACATTTCCTGCATTTTCCCTAACTTTGCCTTGTTTTCTTCACATTCCTTTTGTACTTTTTTTTAAAAAAGTGATGCAGTGAAGCAGTGATGCTCAGATAATGTTCCTAATGAGTCATTTTTCTGGAGTGCTTATAAATGTAACCTCATCAAAGTTCTTTTAAAGAATATTCAGTTAGTCTCTGTATCATATGAAGACTTTTGTCTGGATGGGACAATTGGGATAGTGTCAAGAAGGGTTTTCCACTTATAATTGCAAGTGAATGAAGGGTGGTTCTTTGTTTTCTTTGAATTTGCAAACTGTCCTTGGACAGGGATTGAAATGTTAACATTTTGTATATGTATAGCATATGGCAAGATAAATGTTGATTGAGTTAATTACAGTCAACCCTCCACTTTACTGGGGGATAGTGGCTCAAGACCTCCCCCCCGAAAGTAGAAAAACCATGAATAAAAATATTAATATTAAATATTAATATTCAATATTAATATTGAATATTAAATTCTTTTCGCTGAGAACTCTTCTCTAGGAATCTCTAGCTCCTTCAGCATGATTGTTTGGTCACCTTCCATGTCAAGTGCAAATACAGTAAGCATTTTTTAAGAAATAAATTAAATAAACAAAATAAGCCACGAATAATCAGATCTGTGAATGCTGAATCTGTAAAAGTGGAGGGCCATCTGTATAGTGTTTTTATGGTATCCTATTTCGGATTTATAGGGGAAAGTTTTAGATGAGCAAAGTTGGATTTAGCTAAACTGTTCTATTTTTCTGTGTAGCACAGTATTTTTATTAGGTAATCAAGAACAAATAACTTTAAATGTTTGTTCATATTTTTAGGCTCCAATCCCATGTGTACTTTTTCGTAGGAAGCTCTTTTAACACAGTGGAACTTAGTTCTGAGGAAGCATTTGTGGAATGAGCTGTTTCCTTTCTAATCTTAAATTGTTAGAAAAATGTGCTCTCTAGGAGCAGTGAGTTGCAAGTAGCTGAATTAGAAATCACGTTAAAAGAAACTGGTTGAATTCCAGAATAAAAACATCAACAGAAAGAGTTAGTTGCCACTGTTTAGATGTCCCTGCTATTTCTTTGGTCTTGCATAAATAATTGGGCAACTATGAGAGAAGGCATTATTGAAGATAGTCGCTTGGGCAGGTCAGGGGAAAGCAATAGCAAACTCCTTCGGAACAAAACTTGCCAATAAATAAATAAATAAATAAATAAATAAATAAATAAAATTACAGGTTTGCCTTAGGGTTGCTTTAAGTCAGAAACAACCTGAATGCACATAATAACAATGCCTAGATCCAGTTGCTTCTCCTAATTAGAATAGACCAATTAAATCGTTGGAACTTGCACTGAGTATTGACTTAGCAAGTTTCCATTGATTTGGTGGGCCTGTTCTACTTGGGTCTAAAGATGTAAAATTTCTGAAAATATAAGGGGACTTTTTTTTCCTTCAGGAAAAAGGCAATTTTCAGAAAAGGTTGAAAAATGCAATGCCTCCTTTACAGATTGAAAGTCCATCTGTTTCTTTGGCAGTGTAACATGCGTTGTGCCTAACTTGGCTTTGGCATAGAATTACTATGTTTGAGATACTAAAGGTACAGTTCATTCAAGAAATTATTACAAGTTGAATTCACTTTTTAAAATATCATTGTTAAAAATGGAGTGGAAAAGTCCTGAATTGTGAGGAGCACTTTCTTATATGAATCTTTGTTGTTGCCAGTTTATAAGGAGCAGACAAAAGAAACCATTAACAACTAAAGAAATAATAAACATTAGTAAAACAAAGAAAATCACTTTATGTCCTCCTTAGGCCAAGCAAACTTAAAGCCTTCATTCCTGTAAAAGAATTGACAAAGGGAAACCAAGACCAGGATTTGCAATGATTTGAGAAACTGTATATGTGTGTGTATGTGCTTTGAAGTCACCTGTTGATTTGTGATGACCTTTTGAATTTCATAGTTTTCTTAGTCAAACAGTGTTCAGAAGTGGTTTTGCCAATTCCTTTCTTTAAAATATACCCTACAGCACTTGTTGTTGATTGACAGTCCATCATCCAAGTACTAACCAGGGCTGACCCTGCTTAGCTCTCAAGGTCAGAATGGATCTGGTGCCTTTAGGGTGTTTAGGCCACTTAGACTTATAGAAAAATGTACCTGCTACATACGTTTTTAGAAATAAAGTGAAAGGAGTAAATGCATGAATATCTTTTCTTAATTATTTTATTTATAATTATAAAACAAAATGCTCCATAATCCATTGTTTCTGGGGGAAAAAGACTTTGATTTTAAAAAAAATCTCCCAAATGTTTCTGTTTCTTTTCTCCCAGCCCTTCATATCTCTAGTTGGGACTAACGGTTGAATTTAGGCTGGCAAAGTTGAATGATTATGGATTATTCCTTTGCTTCTACTTGTGAACTTACTTTTCAAACTTAATTATCAAAATGTAGAACTTCTGTTGCAGGTTCTGAATAAAGCTTAAAAAGGAAGTGGCAATAAGAAAAAGATAACATAAACATCTGCTAGCAAGATTGGCAAAAAAAAAAAAAAGTATTAGCATTTTCTCTGTTTTGTATACTCATAAAGTGGTTCTACCAAAATGAAATCCAGTGTTATATTTAAGAAGATATTCTAAGCAGGAAGTAGCTGTAGGTAATGCTTTGGACATCTTTCAAGGACCTTTTTAAATTACAGGACACCTAGAGACCAGTACTGTAGGGTATGGAGGAAAGAGCAAAGGGATAAACTTCCTTCTGTAGAATAATCTGTGCCAAAGCAAACATACAAGGAGGTTGAAGGCTTTTGGAACAGAACTAGAAAGGTAGATACAGTGCTAAGAGCAAGATTGATATAAATAGATGATGGTGATGATGATGATGACAACAGCGACAACAACAGCAACTATGTATGTCTCGTATTCTTGTAACATAGGACTAGAGTAGTGCTGGATCCCATAGGATGTAGAATTCTACAGTATAAATGTAGGCATTTATATTGTAGAATTACAGCCTTGGGAAAGAGCTTGAAAAATGTGTGGATGGTGCTTGGTTAAACATGAGAACAGTGGGTAGATTTGCAGGGTTTCAAATAATCACAGATATAACATGTTACGTTCACCATAGCTGCTATTCTGGTCTCTGTTTCTACTGTGTCAGTCCCAGTATGCATGTGTATTCTGTACTTGGTCTTGACAAAGATTTTGTACCTTTTGAAAATCTCAGTCTTAAAAGCAAAATGAACTATGCGCCATAAGCGTGCATACTTTCTAATGTTGATAACTGTTGGTTTCTGTTTTCCAATATGCAGAAAAATAGGCCTCCATAGGAGCTTAAAAACCTAAAAGCACCAGAATCCCATCTGATCTTGGAAGCTAAGCAGGGTCAGCCCTGATTAGTACTTGGATGGGAGACTGCCCAACAAATACCAGGTGCCGTACACACTATTTTAGAGGAAGTAGCTGACAAAACCATCTCATAGTATTCCTTGCCTAAGAAAAAACCCTATGAAATTCATGAGGTCATCACAAGTTGACAGGTGACTTGAAGGTGCACACAAAGAAACACATTAGTTACGAATGTTGATGTATGTACAGTTTCTCTCTACATGAATAATCCCATCAGTCTTGCATGTGTAGCAGCTCTTCCAAAGAAATGATACCTAATATTCAGTGTAACGCTACTATTAAAAATAAAAACACTGTGACCACTTGTAATGCAGAAGTGGGAAATCTTGGGCCATTGAGCTGAATCTGGCCTGCTAGATGATTCCCCAGATGGCAGTACCGCCTTCTCCAGGGCCCCATAATTTGGTATTTTTTCAGTTTAAGAAAAACCATTCCTGAAGGATCAAAAATCAACTCCTGAGGCTTAGTTACAGGCAGTTAAGAACTTCAGGCTACAATATATTGATATTTTTGGTCTCTACTGGAATGTGGCCCCTGAGAATTTTTCTGAAATTGAATTTGGTCCTTGAGCTGAAAGAGAATTTCCCACAGGTTGTTGTGGGTTTTCCAGGCTTTGAGGCCATGTTCTGTTAGTATTTTCTCCTGACGTTTAGCCTTCATCTGTGACTGGCATCTTCAGAGGATCATCAGAGGATTTTCTGCAGATGCCAGCCACAGATGCAGGCGAAACGTCAGGAGAAAATACTAGAACGCGGCCTCAAAGCCCAGAAAACCCACAGCAACCTATGGATTTACATAGAATTTTCTACCCTTGCAATAAAGTTTAGGTTGAAGTTTTACTGTGGTGTTCCCTCACCAGCATCACCTAGTGTTCTGGGGCAAGGAAACACAATTGTGTTATGATACTGTCATGTCATAAAAGTCAGTTGAAGGGAGTAGGAGTAAAATTCAACATAAAGCAGACATTTCCAACAGCAGCAGTGTATTGTTCCATTCTCATGATCACACTTGATCTTTTGGATCACCTTGTATTTCAATAGTGGAATTTAACAAGATAAGAGAAAAAAGTTAATTATTATTCAGTGTTATTTAATACAAAAAGTATCTGAATGTGTGGGCTGTTAATAATGTGGAAGTAAGATAAATGTATGTGTCCTTTATGTGAATGCCCATTCGAAGCATTTCCAGGGTTTTGAATTGTAATCTTTTATAACATTCTTGTATGGTAAGCCAGTTTTATCACTGCCATTTCTGAATGACGAAGAGTGTTTTTTTTCCCTAGGAGAAGATTTTGCTGTTGTGCAGCAGGAAATCATTATGATGAAAGACTGTAAGCATCCAAACATTGTTGCTTATTTTGGCAGCTATCTCAGGTATAATTTTTATGGTATATCTTACTCATCTAAGAATTCTCACTGCTTGCAAAAATAAAAGACCTTTCACGACCCTGGGTGGGGGGTGGATTGGGATAGGGAATTTAGCAGTACCAGCTTCTAATTAACTGTGGCATCTTGTACTCCCTAGGGAGTTTGGGGTTGTCTGCTTTTTCATATCCATTACAAATCACTTCAGATTCCTTGGCTCTTGCAGCTACGAGTCTACACAGGACAATTTAGTCCTTGTTCTGGAAATGACTTTGCAGACTCTGTTCTCAGCCTCACAGATACCCTGTCTTTGCTTTCTTGCTCCTCTAAGTCTCTGTGTACCTTGTCCCTCAGACATGGTGGGTAATTGTCCTCAAGAAGGATAAGGATGGGACATAGTCTAGAAAAGTGGAGAAGCCAGATGGATTCTTGTGGTCTGAAAGTCTGGATGATCCTTTTAATCTGATTAGAAAAATGAATCTGTTAGTCATGCTGACTAGTGAATTAATGCTGCCATCCCTTGATTGAACAAATCCTTACTATACTCTCATTCAGTACTTTTTGCATATTTGCCTTAAAGGCCAAAGCATTAATCCCTAGCTGTTTTTCTGGATGATCAAGTTGGCAGCTTTTCTTCCTGGTAGATCTCATTCTCCCAGTAAGCAGAAACTTAGCAGGTCAAGCTGTTCCTGCCACTGAGCTGGAGATGGGAAGAAAGCTCTTCTACTAAATTTCCACGTGCCCACTGATACTACAATTACAGAATATGTGTTGTGGAAGTGGACTGGAGGTGGGATGTCGGCAGTCCTGCTTGGGCTGTCACAGTTTATTACAGCTTGGGAATCTCTTGTTAGTTGATGAATTATGAATGTCTTCAGTGTTGTGGGCCTTCAGTATACCATTTGTTAACTACCTGTTAAATCTGCAGGCAACCTTGCTTTGATTGATTAAACTGCAGGTTCTGCTCAAGTCTTTAACTTAGCAAGTAATTAGGATGACCCCTGTACAAAATGCAGCATTAAAGTAATGTAGTGTGACTTTAGGGTGACCACCGCTGTGTGTAAAAGCTGAACTATGCCTAGGCAAGACTGGAGTCTGCATGCTTTTTTCATGGTCCTGCTATATAGGCAGGAGAAGGACTTTGCCAGAGTTTATTTTCGATTTCTCTGAAATGTGACTTATGGTTGCATGCTAACTTGTGATTTATAATAAATGCTAGTTAGTGAGTGTGGTTTATAGCAAACCGGGTTCAGAAGAACATAGTTTAAACCTGGTTTGTTGCACAACTGATCAAAGTTTGTTGTAAAACACAATCCCTAGTCTGAACACCCCAGCAAAGCACATTATAGGGAAATGGAAAGTAGATGATACTGGCTACCCAGGAGGAGGATGAGAGGGAGGAGCATGTATGTCCAAGTGTCACTCAGGCTTGTTCCAGCTGGTGCATGTTGCATTAGATGTTGATTTAATATTATGAAGGTATGCAGCCAATGAGTGGGTTCTTGATATTCTGAAAACACATTTTATACTGAAAAACATTCCTTTTCCAATTCGTGAAATATTTAATTCATTTGTCATACATCTTTAGGATAAGCTGGTTAGATTGCTAAGGCCTTTCTGTAGTGCAGTCTGCCTCCCAGTATAGGGAGTGTACTACTTCGGGAGAAGCTGCTGTAAAATTTTGAATAAACGGAAGAGTTGTCAAAAACAGCAGAACAAAACTTGATTGGTTATTTTTTCATTATATCAAGTTGAAAGAAAATGACAAACAATGTGATGTTTATATTGCTACAAAGATCGTAAATGCTCCAGGAAATTGGGATGTACCATGACTTTTGAGGAATTTCATTAAAATACTGATGTGTACCTTTTTGTATCTTTTTACGTTATGCAGTACAACTTAATAGTAATGTGTCAGTGTTTCTGTATTTTGGCAGTATTATGAAAAATGTAGGTGTGTCATGTGTTGCCTTGCTTAGTTTTGTATTTATTTTAGATTTTTCCCTCCCTATTCTGCAAGTTTAAGTGTGGCTTATTTCATTTTTAAAAATATGAGGTGTAAAATTGACAGGAAAACAGTGAGAACAATTCTAGTTGCAAATGAAATACCCACTAACCCTCTTGGGTCTGCCCGCCAAACAAAATATACTTGGATCATCTCCTTCAGCAGATCCTCCAGGTAGTAAATTCTATTATATATCAGTGAGTAAGGAATACTTCTGCATGTGGTCTTAGTGTACACCTCGAGGAGTCAGAAGAATGCTTTTTCATTTTGGAGCTTGCTGCAGGATTTGAGAGAGACAGAGAAAGCTGTGCAAGGCTGTTATAGGCAGGCTTGTGTTCTGTGCAGTAAACCTGAAAATATTTAAGAAATATTCAATTACATTTGCTCAGTATGTTGTACATTGTCCTAGTTAATTATTAAGACTGCATTCAGTGTTTACAAGTATGCTAAACTAATAAAATTTCTGATTTTTAGACGTGATAAACTGTGGATTTGCATGGAGTTCTGTGGGGGAGGTTCACTGCAGGACATTTACCATGGTACGTTTAAGAGATGTACAGCTCCTTTTTAAAAAAATCTGCAAATAGAAGTTAGAGAGAGTTCTGTTATTTCTTTAGATAATTGAGTGCTGAACATAGAAAAGTTTGTTTCAAAATCTGGAGACAATCTATACCAGGAGTGGGCAACTGTGGAAGCCTAGGAGGCAACATTAACCCCCTAGTTGACCTGGGAGGGCCACCCCCTGCTGCACCAGCTTCTACAGTAAAACAAATTTGCCACCAAATGGCCCCAGACACCATCAAGGGGGTATGGGAGGCATGCTCACCATGCCTGGAAGTGTTCTTGGACAATTTTAAGCCCAGGAGAGGCTTTTTTTTAACATCAAGAAAGATGTTCCTGCTCACTTCCTATTTCAAAAAAAGGCCTCTCCTGGGAATAAATTGTCCTGGCAGGACAAAAGGTGGAAATTCTCCACCCCTAAAAATTATTTGGAGCAAAAGAAATTTTTTGAAAAAATTAGCAAACAAATTTCTTTTACACTTGGTAAATGAGTTCTCTTAGGTGTGTGGACTGTCTGGCAGAACTTGGAAAATGTTAACCAAGTGTCCTTATTGATTCATACAGTAAGCCACTATAAACGGAGGGCTGTGGCTGTAGACTTACTGTAGCCGTAGAAGACCATGTGATGGTAGGAAGTTCCATATCCATCCGCATTGTGTGATGCAGCTCTCGGTGTACTGAGGACAGAGCTCAGGACCCAAAACTGTGCTAGCTGTCACAAAACATGGGCCCACACATTCATAGTCACATTCATAGAGTGTGGATTGGATCATATGAAATAACTTACGACCATATTTCAGCTGATGTATAGATACAATCCAGTATTATGTGATTGTGCGGTTTTCTGCATGGTCAGGCTGTCATGAAGTACAAAGCATTTTCTTGCTGACCTTTTCCTCTTTCCCTATTTCTTTGGATTCTATTTCCCCACTTCTAAGAGCTGGGGACGGAGGAGGGTTAGCAAGTGCAAAATGGATGCCTGTTTTAGAGGCTGAGTGATTATATGACCTTTCTGATAACCAAGTTGGCTGAATAACTTATGTCTGACAAAAAGAAGTTCTTCACTTATACTAGCTTGTTGTGTTCTGTCTTTGTGCCTAGTCATTCCTGTGTTTCTCTGTTAAATGCAATGACTGATGTCCTTGTGATCGTGCCACCTGTGTTTTAGGAAATGAGCTTATTTTACGTTTGTGGCTGAACAGATGTTCAGAGCTAATGCTTTCCTGTTACTACTGATTTTGGCTGCAAACCTGTTTTTTTAAAGCATGAAATATTCTGTATCTTAATTAATTTCCAAGCTGTTTCTTATACCAGGCCAGTGTCAACAATTAAATTTGGAAGTAGTAAAATCCAAAAGACTTCAGCAAGCTCTCTTCCCTGTGTTGCTATGGAATTCTTCAACAACTTAAGTGTTGCTAATGCAAATGGTATCTCCACCTAGAATTTGGTTCATCTCACATAATTATAATCTTATAAAAAATTGTGGAATATAATTTATGTATATTTTATGTATAGTTATCCCTTAAAAATGAAAGCTGAGCTCGCTGCTTTGGGATCATAGCTAACAAAGGACATGGTAAACAAAGGATGAGGAATGTGGAGCTCCAGTTGTCATTTGATTGTAACTGCTATCATTCTTCACCATTAGTTATGTAGAATGAAGGTGATAGTCAAGTTTCTTCAGGTAATATCAGGATGTTCACAGATTGCTTTGTTCCATGCATCAAGGTTTTTAAAAAATACATAGTGCCACCAGATCATGGAAATAGGAAGTAATACTTAAGGATTTACAAAGAGCAAAATCTCATAACAATAATATTCTTAGTATCTCTTTTATTCATGGCCAGAGACATTAACCATATTTGTGCTTGCGTGAAAGAATGACATGTGAGTGTGATCTTGAAGGTTATCAATGAAATGTAATTATTTCTCCCCCTCCCCCTTTTTGTGTGTGTGTGTGAGGGGATGTTCTTTTTTTCTTCCAGTGACTGGACCTCTTTCAGAACTACAAATTGCTTATGTAAGCAGAGAAACACTACAGGTGAGCAACATACTTCCGTTGTTAGCCTTTATGATAGAAATAGTCTAGAGGAAAAAGATAATACGTCAGTTTGTTTGTATTGGATGAACAATGTGTGTATCAGTTATAGGTCAAACCACCGCCCTTCATTTTCTTGATTTTTTTCTAAAAACAAAGCTGCTTGTTCAGTCTATAGTTGCCATTCCCTACCTCTGTTGACAGGGGGAAAAAATCAGTGCTGCAGCTCACACCTTTGTCCATATGTCTCTGTGTATTTTGGCTTAGGGTGCTGCAGGGAGACATGCCTATCTTACACAGAGGTTTTGACTTTCAGACTTAGGCTCAAGGTGGGCTGCTCTGATAGTCATAGAGATACTGAATGTGTACTTTTGACTATTTCAAGTGTTCCACAGCCAATGTATAATGAAAGAAAACATGTGGAACTGAAATCCTCAATATGTTTACTGAGAAAGAAGCAGCACTGGTTTTTCTTGTGCTGACGTCTGCATCAGCTTCAGTATACCTGTGTGCATTTCTTTCAGACTTAATGCTTTTCCTAACTTTCAGTTATTGAAAATATCCAGGAGAATAACTTTTTATAAATCTGCCTTCACAGGAAAGTTTGAATTTGACTGTCTTTGTTTGCTTCCTCTTTTGTTGTGTTATATGTTCAAGCATGAGCTGGTTGTGCAGTGATCTTGCTAGAAATCAGGCTGGCAAGATGCGACCCCCATTTTAGATTTATTTATTTATTTATGGGGGGAGCCATTCATGCCCTCTGGGAGTCACGGGGCCAATTTTGTCAGCCTCTCCTCCAAGCTGTTTTAGGTCTGGCAGAGCCTTTTTAAAAACCAGAAGTAACTTTTTATTGCTTCCAGTTTGAAAAAAAGGCAATTCCTGGGTCTAAATGATGGGGGTGATATTATTTGCACATCTGCCTGGGGATGTAACGAGGCATCATTTTTTTTAAAATTTAAATTTAAATTAAAAAAAAAGTATGAAATGGCTGGGGAGAGGTACAGCCCTAGACCTCATGAAGTTGGCCACCCCAGTCTAAACAATATAAAATATGTAGAAATATATTATTTCATTTTCAAACATTTGATTAGGGGTTGTTGTTTTTTTGTTTAGAACAAGACATTCACACACATTTTTTTCTAACCATTTTTTTTTTAATTTTAGGGATTATATTATCTTCATAGTAAAGGAAAAATGCACAGAGACATAAAGGTAAATATGTTCTTTAAATTCTTCAGGTGTGTAAAATTGTGAGTTCAGATGTTAACTTCTGTAAGCAGAAAGATGAAGAATTTTTAAATAGAGGATACTATGAAATGCCTTATATGAAGGAAGAAAATGTACTGTATTATGAAGAGATACTAAAGACAGTATAATGGAGCTTATGTTTTTGTGGGAACATCTGTGTTTTGTAATTATTGTACATTGTTAGATAAGAAATATTCTTGAAGTTGAGGAAAATGTGAGGTAGGGTCCGAAGTACCCCTTGCACAAGCATGTGTTCATGCTAGGGGCTCCTCCCACTCCCATACTACAGTCTCATGTTATGCCAGAGGCTTCTTTAACCTCTGGCTTGGCTTTTGATGGCAACACAAAGGGGAAGAACACTCCAGTACTCATCTCTTATGAACTCCTAAATTAGATAGATGGAATAAAGTTCAAGAAGCCCCTTGACATTTGAGCCACAAAAAGTGTCTTGCTGTTAAATCATATCGCCTTAAATCATATATTTCATGTTTATATTTTTATTTGAGTGTCCTGGGGCTTATATGTTTATACATTTATTTGAACATCCCATCTATCTGTTTTAGTACTGGCTTTTGATGGGCCCTTAGATGTAGTATAAGAAAGGTAGGAGGAAAGGGCTATTGTGCTCATGCTTTTTTGGATCTGAACCATAATTTAAATGTTTGAAGGAAATACCATTTTTTTCCACATCACTGTGTCTGGGACACTGACACAAACAAGTGCCTCTAGGTCACAGTTCCTTCTGGGTTTTTTTTTCTGTTGTTGACTGTATGCTCTTTCCTTGTATGCAAAGTACAGGTTTTGCCACTTCAATGTAATCAGGATTCTGTGGCCATTAACTTTCATTTTGTTAAGTGTTTGCCTCAGTTTTGCAGATTTTACTGTTGAGTGAGTAAACTGGCATTATATGGGAACTGATCATTCTGTTCATGCATCTTTTGTCCCAGTGGTTCAGAACATTGATGCATTTTTCAAATCTTCAGTGCATTCTCACTGAATATGTTTTAGTGTTTTTTGATCTGAGGTTAGTTCTTCAGTATCTATGTTGTACTATTGGATACAGTTTCTGTACAACCTACATTTTACTAGCACCTCTGTCACTGGATGCTTTGACTTCTGGCTTCAATAATGTATTATCAGTGGTGCTTTTTCAAATGTTAGAATTGGTACTTAGGACGGATGCAGCGTAATAGTAATGATTTCCTAACTAGTCCAAGAGTACAAATAGTCGTCCTTTGTTCCAGTTTCCCCATTTCTTTAATTATAGGCACTATTATATAGTGTATAATACTTAGCTACAATAGTTGTAGGAAACTGTCTTACATTAAATTTTAACATAAAGTAACCCTTTAATTGATGATAAGATTTCTGAGAATGGGATTTGGTGATGGAGATGGGAGTATGTAGTCCTGCAACCTCCACTGATATAATAACCACAGTTATTGTGGGATTGTTTACATTATCTCTACAGCAGTCCTTAATCTTCCCAGATTTCTATTCTAAAGTTGTGTATGCTGGTCAGGAAATTGCTTGGATCTGGAGATGCCTTGAGTAAGCAGAAGGCACTTTTAGTATACAAATACAAGTCCTTAATTTTTGTTGATTCCTCCATTCCTAGTGTTCTCTGCATAGTTGCCATGTCATTCTCCTGGAAGCAGGATGAAATACATGTGTACATGCACATGCACACACAAACACACACACAAAATATAATTTCAAAGTAATACTTGAATTTTAAAATAGATACTGTTTTTATTAAATTGTAAATACTAATTTTGTTTTAAAAAATAAGCTAGTTGATATTAAGTATAATTTGGTTAATATAAGGTAACTTGAATAGGGCAGTTAGCCTGCAAAGTAATCTGTTTATGTAATATATGAAGAAATATTGATAGGAAATTCAGATTAAACCAGTAATTTACATCTCCTTAATTGCAAACTATTCATCCTCTCTGGTAGGCCTGTTAAGCTTATGGAGAGCAAGAGGGGGGTGGATGAGTGGAATGCACTGGAGAGTAGGGAAAGCCCTGTTCCATCCACTGAAGTCAACTAGTATTAAAATAGTTAAGATGCCAAGCTTTATTTCTCTGTAGTCAGCTTTTTTAAAGGAGCTATCTAAATGTAGTGTTTAAATGCTCTTCCAGTGGCAAAACCAAGGATAGGGCTAGTATTAAATACAGCATATTGCTGCACTCATATTTTTGTTCCAGTTTTCTATAATAGAAGCAGCAGTTTCCAGTGCTCTCAGTGTTATCTTATTTAGCATGTTTGGTTTAAAGTTATATTTAAACTCACTGAAAGCTTTACATGGAAATAATGTTAGTGAAATATTTGTAATAATGTAAAGAAAATGACATATACTTCTCTTATGCATGTGAAAGAACACTATTTTTAGGGCACATATCTAAAGAAAGCTGTACCTGTTACATCCTGTATCAATAGATTAACTTTCTTTTGCTGAAATACAACTGTAGTACCTTCTGTTCAGTAACCCACTCTCTGCGCTACATCTCAGTTCCATTTCAAGTTGAGAAAAATCTAATTTAGTACAACTAGTTGACCATTCTGTTTCGTTAAAGAGTGAATGTGGGCACAAGCAGCTTATCACATTTTGTCTAGGCTACTTGTGCTTATATCTGATTGAGAAGCAAGAGATTTTTTAAAATAGAAATAAACTTAGCAGTGCATTCATTTGTTAACCTGTTCATGTGAGAATTAGGGCTTATGAATGCTTGTCTTCTTAGAAGAATAACTAGAAGTTTGTGTCCTACATTTAGCCCATTTAACATAACTGATCCCAGTGCAGTGGTCCAGAAGACTAGGGACTCTGTGTGTGTGCGTGCGTGTGTGTGATAGAAATTTTCCACAGATAGATGTAGTGTTGGGAAATTTTCTGCTCCCAGAATCTGTGAATAGAATGATAGGCTGGTACTGTGCCATATACCATAGTAAGCTGATGCAACTTGTCAGGGCATTCTCTCTGTCTTGTGTATAAGTGGTTCTCTCTTAAAGCTGGCTGCAGTTGGAGTGTGTGTGAAGCCATTCCTGTTTTGCATTCATGAGTGTTATTCTGGCACTAGTTATGTTTTTGCTCAAACATCTTTATTCTAAATCCTTAGGTTGTCATGTGATTGTTATATGATGTGATACTGTTATTATTATAATACTGAAAAGAAATATAAAAATCTGTATCTTGTGTTTTATCCCTTAAGGGAGCCAATATTCTTTTAACGGACAATGGCCATGTGAAATTAGGTAAGAATTTCTGTGTAGTTTTGTTTTTACATAATGAATTTCAGTAGTTTTATAGACTGTGAAAATATCCAAAAGGTAAACAGTTCAGCGCACTGTATCTCTGTTACTCTCATAGCTGATGAAAGTGCAAAGATTTCATCAGATTATGGCCAAATAAATTGTATGTGCACGTGGCAAATTGCTTTGATGCTTTTATTACAAGAACTTCCACAGTTAGAGGCATGCTACTATTTATGTGCTTATTTATTTAAAAAGCTCGGTCTTCACCTATCAGAACTGTTCTCCTGAAAACTGGAATGCTCTGTACAGTTTTTTTTTTTACCCATGTGCATTTGTAGCATGTTTGAATTGTGACCAGTGTTTACTTTTACATAATCTGTGCCATTAAAATTAAGGAATCATTATGAAGCCTCTTCCAGAGATTATAGTAAAGACATAGAACACAAGAAGATTAGGTTGCAAGGCAGCTTGTTCAAAATGCAGTTAACTGTTAGTAAATACTTAGTAACTATTACGAAGTACTTAGGAATTCACAAGAAACGTTTTATTGTGGCCCTTGTCTGGAGGCTTTAACAAAAGTGTGTGTATGTGTGTTTGTGTTTATTTATTTGTCTGAGGATAATAGGCTAAACTTGATTGTTAGTCCCAACCAAAATTGACCCATTAAAGGAGTGGGGGCTGCTTTTGCAAGTTGTGTTGACTTAGTGGATCTATTCTGATTGGGAATAACAGTTTAATTTAATCCCCAAATGCTTAGTGGAAAATAGAAACTACAAAGGCTTTCAAAGCTTGTTTCTGATAGATCTTGACTGTGGAAAATTAACTGCTATGTTAATCACAATAAGTATTGTGACATCACTTACTGTCCTCAATCTTTTTTTAGCTGATTTTGGAGTAGCAGCACAAATAACAGCTACCATTGCCAAAAGGAAATCTTTCATTGGAACTCCATATTGGTAATTTTCCTTTATTCTAATCCTGTGGAGCAAATTCCGGAGATATGTGGGACATTGATCAAGGAGAGGGGAATCTGTTCCAGTAGTCTTGTTTATATAGCTTGCAGACAGAAACCACTGGATACCACCCAAAGTGGTGTACATCCAAAGCTGGCACTTGAAATGAATGGGGAAGGTCTTGTATGGGACCGTTTATGGGTAATATACAGTCAATGGACCACATATAGTCCATCATTCTTTTGCCCCCCCCCCAGCTGCTGAATTTCAGTGGCATGGCACTGGTGAAAAAGATGTTTTTTATCAGTTGTGGAGGGGAGTTGCACTGCCACATTCTAGGAAGCCCAGTTTTCCTTTAAAAGAAAGTGTGTAGTCTCACTGTGTCCTGCTTTAATGGAGGAGGGAAGAAGCTCAGTTTCAGCAACTGGAAGTAGGTGTTTTGTTTTGTTTTTCCATTTCTTGTTGTCCACCTCTGGTACATCCGCATGCTTACTCAAGTTGGGATTTGTGAACTGTGTCTTCTTACTTTTTATTTTACAAGGTTAAGCAGTGGAGTTGCAAGGTAGATTGTGGCTGAGTTCTTAGATGATTTTCTCCAAGATTTTCTCAGCCTTGTTTACATACACAGTTCTTTGACAAGATTAGAGCTACTAGTTGAGCAAAAGAAAATCAGCCTGATGTGTTCTTACACCCTTAACCCTCAATGAGCTTTGGGATTCCTGAAGGCAAAGGAGCACTTCTAGTCTGTGTCTTAAAAGCATAACGAGCAGGAGGGAAATTAACATTGAAAAATACTGAAAAGTGTTTGGGTAGCACTGTCTTTCAGAATAAGGGAATAGAAAGGTCTCTACTAAACTAGTTTTTTTTATTTTAGGATGGCCCCTGAGGTTGCTGCAGTTGAAAGGAAAGGTGGATACAATCAACTTTGTGACCTCTGGGCTGTTGGAATCACTGCTATAGAACTAGCAGAGCTTCAGCCTCCAATGTTTGACTTGCATCCAATGAGGTTGGTAATTGTACTTAAGGCTGGAAGCTTTAGGAAACATTTAAGAAGAACATAATAAGACCATAATTACTTCAGACAAATGTGACTCGTAGATTTATCTAATAAATAAATAACCTTCCTATGAAGTGAACAGATGGCTGCAAGATCAGTGTTGGCAACTGTTTATGATGCAAGAAGAAGAGAAGGCGGAAAAGAAATTGGATTCCCTCCACATTTTTCCCCTATAGCTCTAGGCCTGTGCTCTGGAGTTGTGAATAAGAATGGGAATGTGCCATCTACCTCAAATTCTGTAGCTCCTTTGCAAGTCTTTCTTTTTTCTGTCTGAGAACAAAGTGTGCTGCTGCTCTCCTGGAGGTAAAATAATGACATGGATTTTTAAATGGTACCCACTGTATAGAAGTCTTCTTAATTTTAGGACTCTCCAGGATCTTAAAATGGGCATTATTTTGCCTGCAGTTTCTAAATTTACTTTCCATATTAAAATTGGTTAAAGACAGTATTGTTTCAGAGATCACAAAAGCTAGTTTGACTGAACACAGTAGGAGAGAAAAAGAATGCTGTGCCCTGGACAGTGATAGTTCTGTAAAGTGGTTATGTGCCTCTGAAAAGATACTGGATATAATCCTGTCTTCTGTGCTCATGTGTTCTTCCTTGAGAGTACTATGTCCCACTGGGGCCATTCACTGTTACCTCAGGATTTAATTATCATTTGCATCCTATTGGTAACTTTTCCGTGAACCTTTGCATGTAGCTCTCTTGCTCCTGGATGTAGCCAGCATTGCAGACACCTTGAGCAGACCTGCCAGAACAAAATCAGAACAGCTTTGGATGTTATTTGAATGCAGGTTTACAACATGCTGAGGTGATCTCATGTCGAAGAGCTAGTAGAAAAAGCAGAATTATTTTTGCAAGAGACTTGCAGGAACTGCCACTATTTCCTGGACCTGTGTTCCATAAACATAAGGTGCAGAACTGCACATCTGCATGCTTAATATTTCTAATAAATATAGTCAACCTAGCTATCAAGTTTTCTTGGCATAGGACTGAATGCTGCCTCTTAATTTTTGGTGCAAGTGATTTAATTTGTTTGCTGTTCTGAATCAGCTTCAAATACTGCAGCTCCTTTGCAAATCTTTCTTTTTTTCTGTCTGAAAATAAAGTGTACAGCTGCTCTCCTGGATGTAAAATAATGACATAGATTTTTAAAAGTAGCCACTGTTCTTGCTTTCCAGAGCACTCTTTTTAATGACTAAAAGCAACTTCCAGCCTCCCAAACTAAAGGACAAAATGAAGTGGTAAGTTCTGTGGTGTTATTGCTATGTTGTGTTGTGATCATTGTGATCATTGCGTTCATTTCTAAACTCTATAATTTCATTTTAAAGGTCAAATAGTTTCCATCATTTTGTGAAAATGGCACTTACAAAGAATCCTAAGAAAAGACCTACAGCTGAAAAATTATTGCAGGTATAACTTTATATCATTTTTCAAACTCTTCGAAAAATTTGGTATGCATCCACTGTTGCCACTTCTGTAAAGAGGTGCTGCATCAATTCTGTGTGTGTATGTGTGTGTTAGCAAGTCATTTAACAAATCCTGTGTTGGCAAGTTGTCTGTTTGCAATTTGGTGCTTGTTTCTGTTCTTTTTGGCAGTGATATGGTGCTGTAATCTTATTTTGCTCCATCTGCGTTCCTTTAGTCTGCCTATCCCTATGCTTTCATGCAAGGAAGATGTAAGCTGTGTAAACTGCTTCCTGAAGTTTAGCTTTGCTAATTGTAGGAAGCTTTGTAGGGGAGCGCACCCAGTATATTTTAAGGACCTCTCGTTTATATTAAAACAGTAGCCACATGCAATTTCCCTTCTTTTACTCTCCTTTTGCATTTTGTGCTTTTAGCACCCTTTTGTTACCCAGCCATTAAATCGGACCCTTGCTATTGAACTGTTGGATAAAATGAACAATCCTGATCATTCCACCTTCCATGATTTTGATGATGATGATCCTGAGGTAAGAATCCTACTTTCATTACTGCTTATGCAATTCCAGAATCTTGGGTGTATCTCAGTGCTGGACCTCTGCGGGCACAACAGCGGAATCCAACTTAAGGAGTCTGCCACTCCATGCTGTAACTGCCCCCACCAGCAGTCCAAAAACCTGCTCTGGAAAGCTCTAGAACCCCTGGAACTGAATTTTGGGCAACTCTTAAGATCTTCAGAGGCCAAAAAAAAAAAACTCGATTCTCCTTCTAACACCATTTAAGTCTCTGAGATATCTTGATTTCTCTGAAACTACTCTTCTGATTGTAAACATAATTCTGATGTTCATTTAATACTTATGTTTGTTTATTTTTGTTCCTATAAGTGGTCAAATCCTTTTACAAAATGTAAGCATATTATTTTAACACAGTAAACATACAATCCTGCTGCCACTCTAAATTTTTTGAAGCAAGTACACACAATTACCTTGTGGTTCTTGATGATGCTCACAGTAACATTATTACATGTTATTGTGCCATTGATTAGGGAGCTCATGAATTTTCATAATTAGAGCCCTGAAGCTGTAAGGCACTTTCAGGGCTTCTCACAGCTGCTAGTTTTGCTAATCGTTTTCTTGTTGTCAGATCAGCATACCTTTTAATCAGTGTTAGAGATTTTTAAAAGTTGGTAACATGTGATGCTGGGATGGATTCTTAGGTGTCATAGCCTTCTGTACCTTTCAAGATACATCTTGAAACTTACTTGGATTTAAGTCTCCAAAAACTGCTAGAGGTAAAATATATAGCAGGGCTATTGAAAGCATCTGATCTAACCTCCTGTGTAACACAAACTTTAATTGTCTCTTTGTCAAGCAATCCACTGAGATCAATTCAGAACTTCTATTTTATTAAAACATAATTTCTATATTGATGTCCACTCCTAATAGTTTTTTGGAGATTTAGAGACTGTTAATATACCACTGAGTGTACAGACAGTGAATAACTAATTGTCAAAAATATATAGAATTTTATTACCATCTTGTCTGTCTGTATCTGTTTATTCTCTGAATGGTGCTGAGAATCATATATGGGTTATCCTCTGTATTGCCTAGCAACAGAGGAAGGAGTTGCATGATCTTTGGAAACTAGTTGTTGGTTCTCTGCGCCCTCTCAGCATTTTTCTCTCCTCCCTGTGTTATTAACTTAATAACAACCTTATGCAAAGAGTGCTCACTAAACAATGCATTAACAATAAAAATTCAGTACTAGAAAAGTGACATTTCTGACAAAGAATCATCTTCTAAAATCCAAGAATAAGTCTGGAAAAAAACTTGCCCAAGGCCTTCGTTAAATTAGCAGCTTGCCATTAATAATAGACAGGTTTTGACTCATAAGTGAAGGCAAGAGGAAAGACACGAGTCTGCCAAATGCTCATGTCTCATTGGATGAAGTACTTTTTAATACAGGATAGACACTTTGCATTAGGAGTTGCTTTTCCACTTGAAGTTAATGCAGTTTTTTGAAAATGCAGCCTTAATTTGGAATTCACAAGTATCTACCTCTTCTCTGAAGTGAGTTGGACTTTGAAATTGCTTAAACTCAAGCTCTAGTGGATTGCAAAACGTCTTTATACTGCTGTATGTAGTGGTACAATTTGTTGTACTTTCACCATTTCATAGCAGAGATTGCAGTTATGGCAAATTCCTCTGCATGTCTAGCAGTATTGGACAGATCTTGAGAAATTATGTTTAAAAAATAGTTACAGTTCCACTTGCTACATCCTTGGTAGTTCATTTTTGTTATAGTTACAGTAACATACGGTACATTTACCGTATATGGCTACTTTTATAGCTACAACTCATTACTTACCTGTGTTTTGCAAAAGGAACTAGAATAGTTACTTTTTTATTGTTACTCTTTTTAAAAAAAATTCTGAATACTGCAAGCTGTTGCCCTGTAGTCCAAAACATGCTCTCTTGCTGTCTACCTTGTTGTTGCCTCAGTGTCCACAGCAGAGCACAAGCTAGCACTTGAACCATGTGATGTATGTCTTCTACCATTTAGTGAAGCCACATCCCCCAGCTACAAAAAAAGGCACTGTTAACATTGCAAAAGAGAGCCAGTGTGATGTAGTGGTTTTGAGCATTGAACTAGAACTCAGGAGACCAGGGTCTGAATTCCTGTTCAGCCATGGAAGTCTACTGGATGGTCTTGGACCAGTCACATCTTTCCAGCCTTAGACGAAGGAAAAGGCAAACGTGCTCTGAACAAATCTTGCAAAACACACACACACACACATATACACATACATATATTTACACACAACAAATATCGCAAAAGGTGTCTCTCATTGATTTACAATTTCTTGTACAGTTTAAGTTAGTGAAGGTGTTCCCCATTAATTAGTGAGCATCATAGATTTGGTTATTGAAGAAAACATAATTTCAGATGTCTGTGACTAGCTACATTTTAGCTCTGCTATTTAATGTGCAAAGTATCCTTAAGAGTCTTCGTAACAAGTATATAAAACATTTTTAATTTTAAACTGTATTTTTAATATAATATTTTTCCTAGCCTCTTCTTGTGCTTCATAGAATTCCCTCAACAAGTAGAAATGTGAGAGAAGAAAAAACACGCTCTGAAATAAACTGTAAGTACGTACATGCATTTTTTAAAACTTAATTGTGATTGTACCTTCCATATGAAGTGGTTTATATTTGATCATTGCCATTCTGTCCTGGATCGAGCATTCTAGCTGAATTGCAACATAATTTTAACAGACGACAGTAGAAGAAAACCAAGAGTTGGAAAAAAATGGAGTTCTGGTGGGCAACAAAGGAAAAATGAAAAATGTGTGTGGTAGTAAAATTGGCTCTTTGAAAGACCCACCTAGGCAACTTTGGGGATATAATCTGAAGAATATTCAGTAAGAAATAAATCCAAATGAGTTCAGCATGTTTTGTGCTGAGTTGTTGAAAGCTTTAAGCTTGTGTCCCCCCCCATCTCCCAACCAAAGAGAGGAATGAGAGAAAATATTAGCCAGTTCTGCTCGATGTGTTGGGGCAAAAGTACTGGGACAGACTGGACTTGGCTGGGTTTTTTCCTTAACAGACAGAGAGAGGCAGAAAGAAGAGCAAGAAATAGATCAGTTGTGTTTCACATAGTGTTACTTTGTTGCCGCTGCACAAATGTTAAAGAGGTATTAAGCATTAGGGGTTTTTTCTTTTTTTTTAATGCACTGTTTCAGGAGAGGTTTATTTGAAAGGAATGTTCAAGAGTTAGATATTAGCCAAAGTCTATGGGACCCACTAGGAATTAACATTGGGAGTTATTTCACAAAGTATGTTTTCCCTGTATATTTGTTCCCCTAGCCAACAGTTCTTTTTAATACAGTTTTGTATTATGCAGGATTCATTGAAGTATTGCCAAATAAATCTCCATTCCTTTTTTTTTTAAACATCGAAGTCTTTTCCTCTGTAATAACAGATATGCAAAGTGATGTTTACAATCATGGGAGAGTTAACTTTTATCAGTCATGCCTTCCCCTTTAAAGAAAATAAATCGTTTTCTAGTGATCCACCAGTTTTGTTTCTCATAAAGAATTCCTGAAGCAGACTTTGTTTCATGTTCTCTCAACTACAGGATTTTTCAGGGGAGTGATATGACTGTGTTGGCACATGGGAATTATGTCTTGCATTTCTTTGCAAACTGTTCACTCTTAAGTTTAAATCCTGCTGTGGTGAAAGTACTGGTATACAATATTTAGAATGAAAAGATCTATAAAACTCATAGTTCTGGAAGGAACATCTCTACTGAGAGAGCCTCAGACAGCTGATATTTATAGTTTCAAGCTTGATTATTATGTTTTTAAGATAAGTTAGGGATAATTTGGGACACCAGGTCTCATCTGATCTTGAAAGCTAACTAAGTAGGATCAGCTCTGGTTAGGACTTGGAAGGGAGATTGCCAACAAAAGCCAGATGCTTTTGATGATATTTCAGAGGAAGGAACTGGCAAAACCACTTCTGAGGATTCCTTGCCTAAGAATACCCTATGAAAAAAATTATGGGGCCACCATAAGCTGACAGGGAACTTGAAGGCTTGTACACACACACACACATACACACACAGAATAGATCCATTGGATCTGTTCCTTAATGGTAAGTCACAGCTTATGGAGATTGCATTGATTCAGTTGATCTACTTGTTAGAGCCAGCAATTGGATTTGATTCTTATTTCAACTATTGTCGTTTTTCATTGGCCTATTTTGTTGCCTTGACTTAACTTCTTCTACAGGCTCTGTTTCTTCTTTTTTCTCAGCCAATCAAAAAAAAAAAAAAAAACCCAAAAAACAACAACCATATCCCATATTATGTCTTTTAAGTTGTCTGTTTGAAGCACTAAACATATGTGTCTTTTATGTTTTTTTCCCTTACCCTTCCTTATCTTTGTTTGTTGTCTTCAATAGTTGGCCAAGTAAAATTTGATCCACCTTTAAGGAAGGAAACAGAACCTCATCATGAGTTTGTAAGTAATGAAGAGGTGTACGTTGTTGTTGTCATTGTTTGTCATGTGCAGCCATGCCATCCATATAGATGAGAAAAGGTGATTTGTAGGGTAGCAAAAGAGGAGGATGCCAATAAACATGTGTTTCATTCTGTATAGTATATCTTTGTACAGTGCCTTAAGAATGTAGAGTCACAAGTCTGTCACAAGTCACTAATTTCCCTAGTTTTGCAGAACTTTGTGTTCCCCAAAACTCCATAGCCCTCTAGCCATGAAACACAGCAGACCAAAACTTGTGGACGTGTAAATTTTGGGCATTCTGCTTTGCAATCTGGTGGGTCACCAATTCTGTGTGAGTGTGTAGTCTAATTTCAGCTTTCTGATACATCGGAAGAATGGAGTTTGAATTAACTTGGTTTCTTTATTATTTCTTTATTAATAATGTGTGTTTATTAATAATGTTTGTCCTTCCTTCTAGTTTATTGCTGTGTATTTTCAATCATTTTGCAGTCTTCCTAGTATCTGGTTCCAAAATTTCCTTCCACTTAAACACCTTAGTCTTTTGTATATTAATAATCACCTCCTCATTTGCATGGAAGGATATGTAGTAGCGATTGGGAGAAGCAGTTACAGGAAAGGAAGAAAGACTGAAGAGCTTTATACAGTAAAATCAGTGAAAACAGAATATAAACTGTACAGTGTTCAATAAATAGAAGGTTACAGAGCAAACGATATGAAGGCAGAAACCTTGAATCTGGGAAACAACAATCCAGTTGCCTGAAGACTAATATAGCTGGGAAGATAAGACACGGTGGTGCTGGGAAAGAGGGTAATTGCTTACCGTTTGAAGATATGTGATCATAGTGAGCCCTATGAAAATTATCTCAAAGGTACCTTAAAACTATTCTACTTACTGCTAGAGATTTGGGTGCCCCAGTTAACTCTTCCTAGCTGAACACAGACTTTTGCATAGACATTGTTTCAGTTGCCTTTTCTGTGCTGACACAGATGGTGTCTGCCACAGCAGTATGTTGTAGCTGTAGCAGGTTAGTGACGTTCAGTGGCTTTCATCTTAACTCTTGTTCCCCACCATCAGTTCCCCTGATTTCCCTACTTTAGCATAGGGGACAATGAAGCAACAGTGTTTCACATTATCCTTCCAATATTATATCCTGAAATTCTTTTTTGATAGCATCCAACAGGAATAACCAGGACATTGTGTTGTTTTTAAAAATTACCAAGTAGCACAATGGCATTGACTGTTATGCCTCCTGCCATGTTCTTCCATCCTTTACCAACCTCCTTCTCCTAGCATCGGTAAATAATGACCTTTGGCTAGCCGCATCTTCTGTTTTTGGCATTTTGAGCATCTCTTTGGACACTGTCCGGACAGTCTTGTATGTGATCACTCCATAGAAAAACACTATTCTAGATGTTTGTCATGTTTATTTTGCATTATCTTTTATTATCTATCAGGTTGGCTATAAGGTAGAGATTCCATAAAGCTGATTCTTAGTTGACAGGCACTTTTAAGTACTTGGACTGGTAATTGATCTAAATTCTTCTTAGAATGTTGTTCTTAAGCAGATCAATGTCTTTTCTTGGTCAGATGATGACTTGACAGATGGTTGCAAATTTTAAGATTTGCTTATGTAGAGAATCAGTTTTAGCAGAATTTAACATACTTGTCTTATTTTCACACTGAATTCTAATCAGGATATCCACCTTTCCCCACAGATTTGTTAAGGCATAGTCTGATTTTGTGGACTGCTGTTTTTGCATGACCTTTCTTTTTGCCTGAAAAATTAATCATCCCATCTTGGTGATTATTTCTAAGAGCTTTTGTTTGTTTTTCTCAACCTCTTTCATAATGCTTCTGGTCAAGAGCAATATATTATTCCTTATGGCAAGGAGACAATCTGAAGGTTCCACATTCTAATTTTCACGTTGAGTGGTGCTGGAATAAGAATAGGAAGCTGTCCTCTAGCTACTTAGATTCCTAGTACATAAAATATATTGATTTGGTTAAAATGTCTGAACAAGAAAACTTTCCTAAATTGCTATGATGGTAAATATGCAACAAACTAGGCATTTAATAAATTTTGAAAAAGGGTTTCAAACAGACACAGATGTTGTATTGTAAAGCTGAAGAATATATAAAATTAAGACAAACAGAACATGATACATAACATAACTTATAAGTTTTTATTTTAAAGCTGAGGTTGGAGACAGTACATTTCTGCTGACTCTGACTAACAACGCAAATTTGCTTCCGACTCCATGACTGTCACTCCACAGCCCTGCACAACATATGACTAGAAAGCTGTTTCTGACTTCAGTGTACTCACAATTTTAAGGATTGGTACTGCTTGACTCCATGTGTAGATACTGGAACAACTTGGGCTCTGTCCTATGTCATGTATATAGGCCTCCGTTTGCACGACAGGATTTCCTCTTCCCTGCATGTTCCCTTCTGCAGGCTCCAGAGGTTCCTTCAACTGGTAAAGCTGGTGAAGAAGATCCATTCTGGCAGCAGTGCCCCTTCTGCTTTCATACTGCTTCTTTACCAACATTTCAATTTATGTAGCTTTCATTCCCATAGTGTATTGCTTTTGAATCATCAGTGTTATTGAGAATCAATTGCTTTGTCATATTCTGTCTTAGAAGTGCTTAACTCTTCTGTATTAGCTCATCTTGCCTCTGTTCAGTCATTTGTTCTCGATCTGCATTCTTCATTTCAGTGTGGCTTCTTCACATACCACTAAATTCCTATACAGGTGAATGTGCAAGATTTTCGTATATGTACGTTTCATTCATCATGCTGGGGAAACTGTGACTAACCTAACTTCTTGGCCATATATCAACTCCCTCGCAACACTCTTGTTTGATTGTTGCATAATTATTCATTCCTATGTACCAGGGCCTCCTATATATAAGTAGTTTTAACTGAGCTAATAGATCAGTTGTTTTTCTTTTCCATTGCAAGTTCTGCCACATGTTACTAGGATAGCAAACCTAGCATTTTGTCTTTCTTTTACAAATGACTGATTTCAAATTTGTACTTCTCATTTGGTTTCTGCATTAATATTTAGTTCTCTGAGGTTTTGTGAAACCTGAAGTTAATTCTCTTTGAGTTCTATTTGTTATTGTTATTGTTCTTCTTCGTGGTCTCTGTGCCATCATACACTAGGAGCTTTAGCGCCTGCGCGGTAGCGTTCGGAAACTTCTAGAGCTTGTTCGCTTGGCGGGAACCCCTCCCCCACGCCGGTACTGCGCATGCTCCTCCCGCCGAGCAACGGTCTCTCCTCAGTTCTTTCTCGTCCGCCGCCGCGTACGGAAGGTTCTTTAGTTTGTTCCTCTCACGTCGTGCTTGGCTTGCTGTTTTTTCACGGTTTTACGGACTTTCGGACTGTCTTTGACCTCTCTTTCGGACTCCCCCTTCGGTTTTCGTCTTTTTTGGATTTCGGAGTTTGGCGTTTCTTCGTCTTATGTCCGCGCTCTTTAAGAAGTGCGTGTCCTGCGGCCGCAAGGTTGCCCTCAACGACGGCCATAAGGAGTGTCTCTTCTGTTTGGGCGAGTCCCACAATATCCGGACTTGCCAAATTTGTAGGGATTTCACTCCCCAAACTCTTCGCAACCGCTCCGCGAGACTCAAATCTTATTGTTGGGAGCAGTCTCTGCGGGCGATAGACGAGACCTCCACTTCCAAGATGGCCGACAAGAAGACGACCACGCCATCGACGGTATCGGCGGCTGCCGTTCCGTCCACCTCGTCGGTATCGGGCTCGGTACCGGCGAAACGCCGATCTCGGCGTTACCGAGGATCCCGAAGCTGTCGGCGGCTGCCAAGTCAGCAAAAGGATCCTCGACGGCGAGGAAGGCTGAGGCTCCCCTTACGGAGACGCCTGCAAAAAAGCGCCCTGCTCCGGACGGAGGCAAGGGCAAGGAGAAGGAGAAGAAGAAGAAGAAGAAGGAAAAGAAGCGCTCCCCGGCTGGGGACGCTCAACCTCCTACTCCTCCTCCTACTCAGCAGCCTTCCAAAGGGCGAGGCGAGTCCGTCGACCTCTCGGAGGATGAGATCGAGGACGTTCCCCAACAGCGCCCGGACTCGCCTGTGGCAGACCCTCCAACCCTGGTGGAGGAGCGCCACCGTCCTCTTAGCCGTCGCAGGTCGGCCGACCTGCAGCAGAGAGAGCCCTCTGCTTCTCCGGAGCGGCGTTCGACCTCCTTCAGGTCCCGGTCCCGCTCTTCCGAGCGTCCGGTGGCCTCGCCGCCTCCGAGGGAGACAAGAGAGGAACAACCTCGCTCGTCTGCCTCCAGATACACCTCGGCGTCCTACGTGGCTAGGTACGCGAGGGAATCTGAGTGGAGAGAGCGCCCGGCCTCCTATCGGTCGCATTCGCCATCGTACCGGGATCGGTACCATCGTGGCCCGAGTCGCTGGGAGACCTTCCGGAGGTCCCGGTCACCTCGTCGACAACGCGAATCGCGCTCGCCTAGAGGGGACGAGGCTCGGTACCGTCGACACCGAAGCCGATCTCCGTCGGACCGCCGCTCCTTCAGCCGCTCTCCCTCCCCTCGATATCATAGGGCGAGGGAGCCTTCACCACGGTATCGGGTGATATCGCCACCTCCTAGGGTCACGGCAACGGCGACGCGCCCTACGGAGTCGGTGGTGACTGAGCGGGCTACGACGACGTCAGCCTGCCAGACTACCCCGGTCACCACCAAGAGGGTGAAATCCGTGGTCAGCCATCCCAAGCGGGACGCTGCTGCTACCACCGCCCCGGCTGCGGAGAAGCCTAGGAAGGCAACACCTGCGGCTACTACGAAGGAGCTGGAGAGTGAGCGGCGAGAGGACTCACCGAGCTCGGAGTCGTACGACTCGAGTGCGGAGTCTGAGGTGTCTGAGGCGGCCTCCCAGGAGTCTCCTCCGTTGGGATTCGGGGACCCGATCCCAGATTCTGCTCCAGAGGACGTCCACCAGTTCTCTGCGATGCTGCTCCGCATGGCCACTACCCTCGGCCTTAAGATCGCCGATGCGGAGCCGGAGGATGACGATCCAGCCTTCTCCGTTTTTGAGGAGAAGTGACCTTCCACGGCCCCGCTGCCTCTCCTGCCCCGGGTATCCAGACTGGTGAAGGCCGCCTGGGATAGACCGGCCTCGGCTCAGCCGATACCGCAGCGGTTAGAACACCTCTACAGGGTGCAGAAGGATAACGCCGGTTATCTATTTAATCACCCTGCACCGAACTCTGTGGTCGTCGAGTCCGCGCAGACAAAAGGTTCCGGCAGGCAACACACCACCCCGCCGGACAAAGAGGGCAGGAAGTTGGACGCCTACGCAAGGAGGTTCTATTCGGCTGCCTCCTTGCAGATCAGGCTGTCCAACACTCAGGCTTGCCTCGCGGCATACCTGAAGAAGGTGCTCGATCGCCTGCAACCAGCGATGGAAGCGGTACCGGAGGACATCCGCCAAGCCTCCTCCGTGATCTTCAATGAGGCTATCTCCATCGCTCGGCACCAGATGGCCTCCTCCCGGCACGCAGTGGAGATCGCCTCCCGGGTCATGGCGGGATCCGTCGGCCTCCGCCGCCATGCTTGGCTTCGACCGGCCGACATCCAGGAGGACACCAGAAGGAGGATTGAAGATCTCCCCTTCGACGGTGAAGGCCTATTCAATTCGTCCACAGACGAAGCTTTGGACAATCTCGTCAAGGCGAGACTGACCGCAAAAAAGATTGGGCTGCAGCCGGCCACGCAGACCCGCAGGGCCTCCACCTTCCGACCATCCTGGCGACGATCTTCCACCTCGTCGTTCCAGCGTTCGGCCCAGTCTGGACAGTCGAGACCGTCCTCCGGCTCATCGGCCAGACGCACGATTAGGCGGCGCCCGCCTTCGTCGAAGAAGTCCTCCTCCGAGACAAAGTCTCGGTTTTGACGTGCCTGGCAGGACCCACCAATACCCGCTCTTCAGCCTATCATCAGCGCTCGGAGACCGACCGACTCTCGCTCGACACCTAGCGGAGTGGCAGTATGTCACTACGGACTCTTGGGTACTTTCCATCGTCCGTCTTGGCTACGCCATCGAGTTTCTCAGATTCCTCCTCGCGGCGTTTATTACTCCACGCCGTCGAGTCCGGCCCTCCTGGAAGAGATACAATCCTCCTCCAGAAAGGGGCGATCGAGCGGCTCCCGCAAGAGGCCAAGACCACCGGCTTCTTCTCCAGGTACTTCACGGTACCGAAAGCCGACGGTACCCTCCGGCCGATCCTAGACCTCAGAGGGGTGAACTACTACATCCGCCCCAAAAGGTTCAAGATGGTCACGATACCGTCGATCCTACCCTTCCTACATCGAGGGGACTGGTTCGCCTCCATCGATCTCCGAGACGCATACTTCCATATCGCCATTCGCCCGCAGCACAGACGGTACCTCCGCTTCGCAGTCGACGACACCTGTTACCAGTACAAGGTGCTGCCGTTCGGACTCTCGACTGCCCCAAGGGTCTTCACCAAGTGCATGGCCCCGGTGGTATCCTACCTGCAGACGAAGGGCGCTTCCGTCTTCCCCTACCTCGACGATTGGCTGTTGGTGGCGTCCTGCAAACAGAGACTTTACCACGACGTCCACATGACGTTGTCACTCCTGACCCGCCTTGGTCTACGAGTGAATCCGAAGAAGTCCCACCTCGAGCCGGCGAGGATCTTGGACTTCATCGGGGCGACGCTCGACTCGACCTCCGCCAGGGCGTACCTACCAGAGTCTCGAGCACAAACCTTGATCCGGGCCGCCGCTCACGCTTGTACGGCCCCGACATTATCTGCGAGAAGCGTCCAGCAGCTCTTGGGCTACATGGCTGCGACGACCGCTGTGACATATCTCGCCAGGCTGAGAGCAAGACCTCTTCAACACTGGTTCGTCCGCATATTCGACCCCCTGCGAGACGAACAGACACTCCGACTGCAGCTGCCGGGAGACGTCCGCTCATCCCTCCGATGGTGGCAGTCGCGACGCAATCTCATGTCGGGGATGCCTTTCCAACAGCCGACACCGAAGGTGACGGTAACGACCGACGCCTCCCTGTATGGATGGGGTGCCCACTGCGGCGATCTCAGAGTCCGCGACAGATGGACCGACGACGAGACCGCTCTCCATATCAACGCGCTGGAGCTGCTCGCCGTTGGAAAGCCCTACGGGCGTTCCGCCATGCCGTGGCGGGGCGCACGGTCCTGATTCTGACGGACAACACCACCGCCGTCTGCTACATCAACAGACAAGGTGGGACTCATTCCACGACCCTGCTCGACATCGCGCTCGGCCTGTGGGAATGGTGCATTCGCCTGCACACGCATCCCGTGGCGGTTCACCTGGCCGGGCAGGAGAACACCACGGCAGACGCCCTCAGCAGGGACACCTCATCCCATCACGAATGGTCTCTCTCCGGAGAGGCGTTCAGACTGATTCGGGACCGCTGGGGCGAACCATCGATCGACCTCTTCGCGACCAGGGAAAACGCGAAGTGTCGCCGATTTGTTCCAGAGCGGGCCACGATCGTGCCTCCATCGGGGACGCTTTCCAGTTTCCGTGGACCGGGGAACTCCTCTACGCGTTCCCGCCGTTCCCGCTGCTCGGCCGGACGATATCGAGATCCTCGCCGACCGAGCCGACGCGATCCTGGTAGCCCCGTACTGGCCGAGGCAACATTGGTTCGCACCCCTGCTACAAGCCGCGCGAGACGACCTGCTCCGGTTGCCACCGACACCGGACCTGCTCTCCCACTCCGGCGGCCGAGTCCTCCATCCGGACCTGCCACGCCTGGCCCTCCATGCCTGGAGGATATCGCACTAGACGATCCCGTGCTCGGTACCGTCCTCGTCGCGGCCAGGAAGGAATCCACCCGTCGCAACTATCAATACAAGTGGCGACGCTTCCTGACCTTCGCTAACGAGAGGAGTGAGCCGGTATCGCCCGCGGGGCTCTCGACCGTCCTGCACTTCCTCCTGCACCTCCGGCAACAGGGCCTGGCGTTTCCATCCCTGAAGGTGTATCTCTCCGCGATCGTGGCATACCAACCGCCACGATCTGCTGCCTCGGCCTTCTTCAGGAACGATACCGTTAAGCGGTTCATGAAAGGACTTCACCATCTCTACCCGCCGGTATCGCCGCCGCTACCGCCGTGGTCCCTCTCGCTGGTGCTCTCGCAGTTGACGAAGCCGCCCTTCGAGCCGATGGCGACCTCGGATGACAGGCTCTTGACAATGAAAACCGCCTTCCTGGTAGCGGTGACCTCAGCGAGGCGAGCGGGTGAGATCACAGCTCTTCGTTCCGATGAGCCCTTCACGGTCTTCCACAGGGACAAGGTGGTCCTGAGACCTGACATCTCGTTCCTGCCAAAGGTGGTGTCCAGTTTCCATCTTAACCAGGACATCATCCTGCCTGCCTTCTTCCCGAGCCCGACGACACCGTTGGAGCGGTCCCTCCACTCCCTGGACGTGCGGCGGGCATTGGCTTTCTACAAGGACAGGACTGCTTCCTTCCGACAGACGCCGCATCTCTTTGTTTGCTATGGGCGACGTCGGAGGGGCCTAAAAGTGTCCACCCAGCGCTTCTCCAAGTGGGTGGTAAGGACTATTGAACTGGCGTATGAGCTCGCGAGGAAGCCTCCGCCAGTCCTGCTTCGAGCCCACTCCACCAGAGCTGTGGCTACTTCTGCGGCCCTCCTGCGAGGAGTTGACCTGCATGAACTCTGCCGTGTGGCGACCTGGTCCCAACCATCGACCTTCGTGCGCCACTACAGGCTCGACTGCCGGTCGCGCAGAGATGCCCGGTTTGGACGTGAGGTGTTGGCTTCCGTGCTGTAGGACCTGACCCGCCGTCCGACCGGTAAGCTACACAGTCTCCTAGTGTATGAAGGCACAGAGACCACGAAGAAGAACAGGTTGCTTACCTGTAACTGTGGTTCTTCGAGTGGTCATCTGTGCCATCATACACACCCGCCCTTCCTCCCCTCTTTCTCAGGTCCCTGTAGGTTCTACGGCGGACGACAGAACTGAGGAGAGACCGTTGCTCGGCGGGAGGAGCATGCGCAGTACCGGCGTGGGGGAGGGGTTCCCGCCAAGCGAACAAGCTCTAGAAGTTTCCGAACGCTACCGCGCAGGCGCTAAAGCTCCTAGTGTATGATGGCACAGATGACCACTCGAAGAACCACAGTTACAGGTAAGCAACCTGTTCTTATGTGCCTTCAAGTTGGCTCTGATTTATGGCAACCCAGAAGTGAACTCATCTTGGGAATTTCTTTGCAAGATTTACTGAGCTGAGGTTTACTGTTGCCTTCCTATAAGATTGAAAGAGTTTAACTTGCCCAGGGTCACCCAGAAGTTTGCATGGTCAAAAGGAGATGTAAACCATGGTCTCCTATAGTCCTAGTCCAGCACCAACCACTACACCATGCTGGTTCTCACTAAAGTCTACTAGCTTTCCTGAGAAGTGAACTTAAGTGCAAATATAAGCCACTAAAATACCAGCACCAGATTTGGTTGTCTAGTCTAGTGCATGTTTGCTTGGAGCTAAGTCCCACTTCATTGAGCGGAACCTCTAAATAAGGGATCCTAAGATTGTAAGTACTGCATAGACATTGCTTTTGAAGTATTGTGTTTATTCACTTATTTATTCATCCATCTTCCCTTCTGCCTTGTTTGTTACTTAGCACTCTTATGCAGATGTTTTTATGGTTCCATATCTTATAATCTTAATGGGTTATATGCAAGTAAAATTGAGACTGCGTGTGGGACCCAGAAAACTACTAGGGCTACCACATGCAGTCTGAGACCTAGAGAACTACTGGGGCTCAGAAAGGACCCAACTTAGTGTATTTTTTCCCCTTTCCAAAGCTAAGTGTATTACAAATTCAAAAGCAGTTTGTCCTTTATGGAGAGGAACAGCGTGTTGAGTGAACACCACTGTACCTGAAGTCTCATGGTTCACAGTTCTTAGGCCACAGTGTGCTAGCAAGATATCTTTTTGTTTTTAGTATTTTTCCCAATACGTACCTGTCAATAGTGTGGCAGAAGTGGATTGCATTTAAGCTGAAACTTACTTGAAACTGACTTGCCTCATAGTAAACATTCTTAAGGTTGTACAGCTGGTCTGGTTCATTATTGTATACCTGGTCAAGCTGGCTCTGCATATCAAAGTGTCTTTGACACTTTTGACCTTTGAGGATTTACATGTATTTTGTAGCTGTTTAGAAATCCATCTGCTAAAGACTGGGGACATAGGTGTGAAAACCATATTTGAGGCAGGAAAATAGATAACTGTTAAATATGGTTATAAACACACACCTTTTACTTGCCTTTATAGTTTTTTTTTCTGCAATCACAGTACATGTCTAAAGACTACACTAATCCAGCTGCAATGTTCTATAAGGTTCTAGAAATTTTAGTAAGTGTAAATAACACAGCCAGCTATCAAGCAAAAATATCCCTTTGTACATAGATGTCTTTCAGTCTAAAAGTAATTAACTTAAGTTTCTGGTCTTTGTCTGATGAACAGCCCGACAGTAACGATTTTTTGGACAGTTCAGAAGAAATATACTACACTGCAAGATCTAATCTGGTATTTTCATCTATTGCTTTTTCTTTGTCTGTCTGTGTGTATGTTTGTCTTTTGTTTTTCATAGTTATATATTTTTACCATTTGTCCTATGTAAAATAATCAAAGGTTTGCTAAACTCAGCAGATACTTCAATAAAATGACTTTATTTTAACAAAAGATTTAATTCACATTTCTCAACAATGTTTTTTATAATCTTTCAAATGTTATACTGGAACAAATTTATAAGATTATTCTATTAACCTAGCTAACATTATATTAATAATCAGCAACACTTGAGCATGTAAACCAATAAAGGAAAAATATTATTGGGAAGGAAAGATTTCAGGGCATCATGAAGAACATGGCATGTAAGTATTTCTTCAGTATCTCCCATTTCTTCTAACATTATTTAATATTTAAAAAAAAATCACTGACAATGAAATTTGAAATTTAAGATTCAAAGAAAATAGTTTTCTGTTTTCAACCATGTGGTATTCTTCACATTTTAATGATGATCTGTTGAGTTCTGGAGATACTCCTTTCTTTTTAACTGAAACAGTATAGGCATATCATAATTTGACATATTCTTTGTCAAATACTTACTTGCTGCTTATCTATTCTGAGTAAAGGCTAGCATTTCAAGATTAAACATTTGTCAAAAGCTTTCATTGCCTACTGTGAACCCCAGCTTTTCATTTAGATGTAGTAGGTTGTTGTTGTTGTTTATCTTGACATACATGTTCTTCCCTTTAAGAACTTTCCTGAATTTTTATAATGTCATTAATTCTGACTTGAATCCAGACTTTGCTCCTGATGGCAGGACCATTCCCTACCAGCAGAAGATGGGGCGAGCTTTTACAGATTCCCTCCCCTTTTATCTGCAAACTAATGCACTGTCCAAAAAACATTTCAACATTGTGTGTGCAATTAGAAAGAAATGTCAGAAGTGTGAGAACAAGCTTGTCTTCTCGATAGTTATACATTCTCAGTTCCTTTGCAGATTTTAGAAAGGTTAGAGATTTCTGAATTCAGAAGGGTGGTATTGATAGGGTTGTTCAAACATTGTTTTCAGCATAGCTATCCATGATTGAATTGTTAGCAGGCACAAGCCTTTTTTTTCCCTGCTCAGAGGGGAGAAGGTACATACTTATTCTGGAATATAATTTTCTCTGACCTGGTGAACTAAAGACCTCTGTAAAATGAATTCATGAGTGCCCTAACAGAATCTGAGAGATTCCATATTTATTTGAACACAAGACCTCCCAATTTATTCCTTCTCCTGTTATTACTCACTGTGAGGAGGGAGTGGATCCACTAGTCAGCATGTGTAATGACATATGTATTAACCTCTTATATTGTCTTCTCCAGTTGAAAGGCATCTGCTTCCTTTTGTGGAAATCACAATTATAGTTAACTAGCATATTATAGTTAACTAGTGTATTTATCTGGCGTTGCCTGGGATTTTATTTTATCATAGGCAATACTAGAAATACCTTAGGAATTACCTTACCTTACCTTAGGAATTAGATGTGGTTGAGATTTTAGTTTCCTCTTAAGAACTGAGCAAACTGTCTTCTCCACTACCTGTAATTTTTCCCCATATTCCCCAATCCAATCTGCTGTATTAAGAGTTGTTAACATGCGGAGGTTGGGTTCCTGAGGAAACAAACTGTCCTCCTCCTTGCCGCTAGGCCATGTCTCCATAGCAACTGGCCTGAGGCCCAAGAGCTCTTGGTTGAGAATTCTAAAAGGCCCTCCCTGAACTGCCAACCCCAGGATTCCATAGAATCTTCACAGGCAGCCAATTGTATGAAGTCTTCGCTTGCCTGACACAGACAGACAGGCACACTCACAAACTCTGGCTTTTATATAGTAGATAACAAGCTCACTGCTTTATTAAAATTTTCAGAATGCTTGTTAACCTTTAAAGAATCTTAAATCATTAAGCACCAAAAATAGTTTCTATGTTATTAATTTTCCTATATACCTGTAAATATGAATAGTGTTTCTCAGGCATTGAACTTAAGTTGATTGCAGTTTCAGATTTTCCACTGTTTGAGGCTAAGCACATCCATTTCTAAATCTGGAACAGTTAAAAAAAACCCATCATTTCTGAGTGGTAAATTTTAGTTCTATTATCAAATGTTGCTGATTAATCCGTGTGTGTAATTAAGCACACTTCACCTAAAAGATGAAGAGCTTTTCAGGAATATTTGGAGAGCTGCTTAGGAACAAACGCACTGATTTGTGATTCAGTATTCACTGTGACTTGCAGAGAGATGATTCTTAAAGGCTTTTTGTTAAATCTGTGGCATAAACTTTATAGTAGCTATATTGGCTGGGGTGGTTCTGGGAGTTGCAGTCCAAAAAAGAAACTCTCCAGCTCTGGTCTGTATATAGCAGTGGTCTTTAGGGAATTTCAGTAGCCTTGTACAAAACTAGTCTTTGGTAACGTGTTTCTGTATAGTTATGTTCTTGCAACCTACACATTGCCATAGACGTTCGATTAATACAAACACAGGTTTAAAGTCAAAAAACAGTTTCCCAAAATCAACTTCTAAATTTACTCATAACAGATTAATTCCCTGGTGGCTTGTTACACCTTTTTTCCCCTCTAATGTAGCTTGAAAGCATTTAAAATGTTTACAGAATAGAAACAGACAAATCTTAAAAGTTCTGTGTAAAGTGGTATATTCAGATTGCTCATAGTTACCCTCCAAGCCATATAAAAATGATGCCAGCTTTTAAACATTATTTCAAAACGTGTATTGAAAGAGTTCTTAAAATAACGGTTCTATTCAATGCATGTCTCCTCAGGCCTAGCAAACTAATTTGGTCTTTAAAGAATTATAAGCAACTTTCAATATGTCATCCAGTGTTTGTTCCTTTCTTGAGGTGCTTTTAAAGTAAGGTTGGGGGACTAGTATTCTTCCAAATGTTGGGCTGCACATCCCATCAGGCATGCCAAGCAACTTCAATAGTGAGGTTTCTAGGGTGTTGCAGTACAAAAAACACACAGTCAACTAAACTAAGTTTTTGTGGAAGGAGATTTTGATTGGGTGAATGCTGATTTTATTAATGAATTTTTATTTGTGGTTTTAAGTTGTTTTATGTGGAATTTGTTTTATTGATTTTATCACTGTTAGGCACGTTGAGAATCCATCTTTGATGAAAGGCTGGGCATAAATCCAATACATAAATATCTGGAGGACTGCATATTCACCATCTTTTATGTTAAAGTGTGTTGATATCCAGTAGAATGGACATTTCTTGCATTGTCTGAAAATTAGACCCATCTTACTTGAAACGTGTAACATTGCATTATTTCTAATAGCTTGAAATATGGTGCTAATAGAGATACGAATCACATTTTACAGGGTTTTCTTCTTGTAGCCAGACAACATTCCTGGTTTTGTAGCAGAAGCATGTCTCATCAAACATGATTCGTGCTCATAACTGATTCTTTTGTCAGAAGGTTACATATGAAAGGACTAAGTTAGAATTAATTAGTTTCATAAATCAGTTCTGAAGGCTGTGGAGTTGACAGGATATTTGACAACTTCATTCTCAAATCGTTTATGCCAAATGCTGTGCTAATAAACAAATGAAGAACAGACAGGGCATCCTTGTCCCCTTTAAGACTCTTGCAAAAACTTGAGTGTATTAGAGTGGCTTTTGCCATTTAAAAAGGAAAAAAAGTGTTGTATCTTTCTTTCTTTCCATCATCTCCCTAGATAAGGCAAACTTCCATAACAGTACCTGGATCACTGTCAAAGGAAGTCTCAATGTTTCCTGCAGTGTTACTGTCCCTGCTGAAGAGAATGCTAAATATTTTTGCCAATTTAATGTCTATAAGCTTTTCTTTTTGGATTTTTAATCAATCTAGTTCACTATATCACTCTGCATTTCTCTAAAGTGGTAGTGTTTTACACATTAGCACGGTGGTGGATTGACTCAGTCAAGGAGGCCATAGTCCTGAGTTTGCAAGACTGAACGAGGTTGTTTATGACTGGAACGTGATAAATCAAAGTTGACTTGTTAGCACATAACAAGTGTTTATATAATCCTATTTTATGAGGTTTCTCCCTGATGATAGGACCTGTTATATTAATATCATGCCTTACAGAATTCAGTAGAGGTTCTATCACCAGTGCGAAGAATAATGATGATAAAGGACATTTCTTCTTCGTGCCATGTTGTAACTCCAGTGGTGTTGCATCTAGCTTATTTACATAGATTAATGATTTTGAAGGGGTATATAAGGCTTTTAAAGTATTAATAAAATTGATACTGAAAGTCCTTTCCCTTAAAATCACAAATAGGTATTTCTGGTGCAACCTGTCAAAGTCTTTTAAAACATCTAGTAACGTTAAAGCAAGTGGAGCCTTTGTCAGATTAGAGTGAGATATGATGTTTAATGTTCTGTGTGTAGCATCAGAGAGTTTATGATTGGGAACAAAACCAGCTTGATCTGAACCAACATAACGTGCAATGAATTTATTTATCTTGGCAGCTAAAATTGATGTAAAATTTTTTTGCATCTTGATTAGTTAACACAATGGGCCAAAATGCAGATGGTGGAGGATTTGATTCATCAGGTTTTGGACTAAGTGTAATTCTCAAAAAAAGACAGGAAGGTGGGCAAAAGCCCTGGTTCAACACTTCATTAAATACTTCTTTTAAATAAAGGGACATTTCAGTATGTAATAATTTGTAAAACTCTCCAGAGAAGCTGTCTGGTCCTGGCGATTTACCTGGTTTCAACTTGGAAGTTGTTTGTTTAATTTCATCATCAGTGATTGAACTGTCGATGATAGCACTATATGATAGAGATTTTTAAAATATATTTAATGAATGAATTGTTGAGATTCTGGGGAGCAGTCTGATTCTGATGCATACAAATTAAAATAAAAGTTGATAAAAGTCTTCAACTATATTTTTTGTAGTGTATCTTGTGTTGACTTAGTAGTTGTAGCTATTTTTTTCCTGCCTTTCATTTATTCATCATAGCTAGAAGTTTGGATTTCTTATTATTGTTTTCATAAAAGTACACTTTGGTATAATGTAAGGAGGTTTGTATATGTAAATCCAATTCTTTGAGTTCTGTGTAAAGTCGAAGGCTTTCACAGCCGGAATCCATAAGTTGTTGTGGGTTTTCTGGGCTTTGAGGCTGTATTCTGTTAGTATTTTCTACTGTCATTTCACCTGCATCTGTGGCTGGCATCTTCAGAGGATCTGGTGGCATGGAAGTGAGACAAAGTATATATACTGTACTTGTGTAGTCCCTGGGTGGGAAGGATACTGCATACCTTGCTGCTGTGAGCAGATCTACATAGGGATTACAAAACGCAGTGTCCAAACATGAATCAAAGAAAGACACATGAAAGACACTGTAGACTGATGCAGCCAAAAAAATCAGCAGTAGCAGAACATGTCATAAACCAACCTGGACACAGAATGCTTTTTGAAAGCACAGAAATTCTGGACCATTCTGACAACTACTGGGTCAGACTACACAGAGAGTCCATTGAAATCCATAAACACATGGACAATTTCAACAGGAAAGAAGAAACTCAGAAAGTAAACGAGATTTGGCTGCCAGTACTGAAGAACACTAAAATCAAGACTCAAAATATGCTAATGAACGCCACTCAGACTCTGGAGGTCCCTCTACAAGAAAAAATACAATGGATGGCTAATGTAATTAACGCATCGTTATGCATATCCCCTGACTCACAATACAACCCTGGGGGATATCACATTTAACAATAGGCAATCACACAGGCCAACCGTAACACATGCAAATTGCTCCTTCCCACCCGGGGACTACACAAGTATAGTGTATATACGCTGTCTCACTTCCATGCCACCAGATCCTCTGAAGATGCCAGCTACAGATGCAGGCAAAACGTCAGGAGAAAATACTAATAGAACATGGCCTCAAAGCCTGGAAAACCCACAACAACCTCTTGGAGTTCTGTTCTTTTTTGAAGTAGTAGTAATTGGAACAGTTTCGGATCCTGACTTGTTGTGTGATCACGTGACAGTTGGTCAGTCTCTTGTAATACTTGCTTCTCTGAGCATTTTATATTTGGATCCCTCTTGTATAAATAACATTTTCTTTTTCAATCCATTCCTGTTGGACCCTCTTGAATTAGATTTTTAAAAAAATGACAAGCTATGATTAGCAAATTCATTTTTCAAAATAAAAAAACCCAGATTTAGGAAAATTACTCAGTTTGCTTCCACCAAACAGGGAGGACTAGCTATTCCAGAACAACAAGTTGCCCAGCTCATTAGACGAGATCCTTCTGATAAATGGATAGATCTTGAACTTCAAAACAATTTCACAAATAAATTGATCCCCCCCCCAATAAGCTAGAGAAGACATGTACACAAAGTGACAACCCGTGAGTTCAGACCTCTTTAGTTGTCTGGAACAAATGGAAAAAAATACTGTCTTCTGAACTTTTTCCTACTTGTCTCTTTCTTTTCCATCTTGTATTCTGCAACACAGATAAACTATGTTATTTTCAGACATGGAAGGAAAGGGATTTATGCAATGTAGGATTTATTTACTAAAGGAAGAGCTAAAACACAAGAAGAGTTGGCAGAGAAATTAGCACCTGTGACAGTTAGTTGATTTGCTTTACATCGTGTCCGCATTTACAGCTAGATTAGTGGCTGAGAAGGAAACACCAGCAGAAAAGAAGGCTCCGTGTGCTTATAGATGGACCACATGTCCATCTTAATCAAACGTTAACTTTGATTAACTTAAACATTAAGCCCAAAATGCCGGAGGGGATATAATGACATTGGTACATATGTTCATATGTGGTTCCCTTGCCAAGCTGTTAATGAATTTAGGCAAAACTTGTTAAAACTAATCTTTGTTGTTAATAACAAGACATAAAATTTTACCCTGGCCTATGATTACTATGATTATATTTGAAGGAAAGAAAAAAATTAAAATACAAATATTTAATAACTTTTTTCCTAGTAGCGACCAGACTTGAAATAGCCTCTGCTTGGAAAACAGACAGCATAACGTTAGAGAAATGGTGGAAACACATATGGAACACTTGGTTGCTTGAGAAACTATCAGATAATGTAAGAAGGACTACATAAGACACAATGCAAGACTTTTTTGTTGCAAAGTGGAATCGGGAAATCAGGAAATATGAATATCATTCTTTTGGGGGATTTTAATAGAGTCATTAATCCTCAAATCGATAGATCTACTCAGAAATTGATCCTCTGAAACAATGGTAAACTTCCAAAGAGTTTCTTTAATCTGATGGACAATTTAAACTTATATGACACTTGGAGATATAAAAATGGGCAACTGGAAGGTTACACATTTTATTCTGATCATCATAAATCTATGTCAAGGATAGATATGATGTTGGTATTTAAACAACTATTGACGAATTTGTGCTCAGATCACAATCCGATACAAATTAAGATTCAGGTGAAAGGCAGAGAAAGAACATGGAGATTGAACAATGAGATTTGGAATAAGGAGAAGTATATAGAGAAAGCAAAAAGAGAGATAATTAATTACTTTGTTGAAAATATGACATCTGAGCTGTCAATGAAAACTATTTGGGATGCAAGTAAAGCTGTTATGCGAGGAAATTTCATTAGATGAACTGTCGAGATCAAGAAAGAAAAGAAAAAAAAGAGGACTTAATTTTGGAGAAGATGAAAGAGATCGAGAAACAACTGAGACAGAATCCGGCTAATCAACAGATTAGGCTACAGATGAAATTGTATCAAGCTGAATTAAGTCAACTAAATGCAGACGAAGTAGAGCAACAGATGCGGAGAACAAAATATAAATTTTTTGAACAAGCAAACAAACCTTCAAAGTTCTTAGCCTCTTTGCTGCATAAAAGGAGGGCAAGAAATAATATATCGGAGATTGTGAATGGAAAGAAAAAAATTACAAAACAGGAGAATATAAAACAAGCTTTTTATAAATATTATCTCAAGCTTATGGGTAAGGCCCCAAAGTTGATAAATCAACAAGCAACTCAAGAGTACCTGGAGAAAATGAATAAAATGAGGTTTAATGAAGAGCAAAGACTGTTACTGAATAAATCTATTTCAATGATGGAAGTGGTCGAGGCCATTCGGAATCTGAAGATTGACAAGGCTCCAGGACCAGATGGCTATACTGCTAGATATTACAAGACTTTGGAACACAAGATTTCAATACCTTTACAAAGTACAATAAATGAAATAGTAAAGGAAGGAATACCAGATACTTGGAAAGAAGCGAATATTGTATTGATTCCTAAAGAAGGCAGAGATTTGACTGATGTGAAAAATTATAGGCCAATATCATTTTTGAATGTAGATTACAAGATCTTTGCTTCAATTCTTGCTGCCAGACTTAAAAAGGTGTTGTCTGATGTTATCAATGAAGATCAGAATGGTTTTTTGCCAAGAAGATCACTGAGAAACAACATCCAAACGGTCCTAAATATAATTGAGTACTATGAAAGGCATAATGAACGGAAAATGGCTATGATATTTCTTGATGCAGAAAAAGCATTCTGTATGGTCAATTGACCATTTATGATAATGACTTGTAAGCAGATGTTGGCCGGAGAGAAATTTGTCTCATGGATTGAGGCAATTTATAAACAACAACAAGCTAGATTGGTGGTAAATGGTGAGAGAACACAACGGATAGAACTGAAGAGAGGGACTAGACAAGGGTGTCCATTGTCCCCTCTGCTGTTTATTATGACATTGGAAATATTAAACAATGCTATAAGAGAAGACAATGACATTAAAGGAGTTCAAATTAAGAAATATCAATACACGTTAAAAGCCTTCGCTGATGATTTGGTGGTTTTCCTGGAAGATCCTTGTAGATGCATTGGAAAACTGGCTAAAACAATTCAAGACTATGGAAAGTTCTCTGGATTTAAGATAAATGTGGAAAAAACAACTTTTCTAACTAAAAATCTGACAGAGAGAAGAGATGGAAATAACACAAAAAACGGGATTCAAGAGAGGACAAAAAGTAAAATATTTGGGTATTTGGATAGCCAAAAGAAATAATGAGTTATACTCAAACAATTACGAAAAAAAATGGAAAGAGATAATTAAAGATTTGGAAAGCTGGTCCAAGTTACATTTGTCAATGATGGGGAGGATTGCAGTAATAAAGATGAACATTTTACCAAAGATGAACTTTTTGTTCCAAAATCTTCCGGTAATATTGAATAAGAAACCTTTTATACAGTGGAAGAGAGAATTAACCAAGTTTATTTGGCAAGGGAAAAAACCCAAGATTAAATGGAATATTTTGACAGATCAGAAAAATTGAGGAGGTATGGGCTTACCCGATTTTTAGCCATACTACAAGGCTGCAGCCTTTATATGGATAAAAGACTGGATAGATCTACAAGATGTCAGAACGTTGACTTTGGAGGGAGCAGATCTGAGGATGGGGTGGCATGCCTATATGTTTTATGATAAAGCAAAAATTGATAAAGATTTCACAAATCATTACATCAGGAAATCGCTCTTGAAAGTTTGGGACAATTACAAGTCTAGAAACGTTAGGCAGCTGCCCACCTGAGTCTCCCCGCAAGAAGCTTTCTTTGGTAGATGGACTGAATCTGTAAAGTGGCTTCAATATGATGACATAATAGAGAGGTCAAAAACAAATAGCCTTCATCTTAAATCAAGAGAGAAGTTAGAGCAAGAACGAACAGTTCTAAATTGGTTTACTTACAGGCAGTTAACTGAAAGGTTTCAGATGGATTTAAAGACATATGAAACTGAAATAAAGGAAAAGACTGGAATGATCAAACGACTATTTGAAAATCCTCCTCATTTTTTAGCCCAAATTACTCAGGAATTATTGCACCAGGAGAAGTATGAAGAAACAGTTAAAGCAGTAATGATCTCTTGGGCACAGAATATTGGTCACGCAATCCAACTGGACTCTTGGGAGCAGAGTTGGAAAAAGACAAATAAATTTACGGTTGCCCAGAATCTGAAAGAGAATTATTACAAGATGTTTTATAGATGGTATTTGACACCAGATAAATTACAAAAGATTTACAATACAGGTACTGGGCTTTGTTGGAAATGTCTAAGAGAGGTGGGTACGATATATCATATGTGGTGGACATATCCAAAGGTTAAGAAATATTGGACTGTGATGCATAACAGGATTTGTGAAATACTGAAGCTACAGTTTCCTATGATTCCTGAAATGTATTTGTTAAATATGATAGACTTAGTAGATGGTATGAATATAAAGAAAAATTGGAGATTACTATTATATATGATAACAACAGCATGTATTGAATATGCAAAAGTATGGAAAACACAACAAATACCTACAATAGAACAATGGTGGGGAACGTTTATTGAAAATAAAAACGCTGATATAGTCTCTCAAAGAATTAAAGGGAAATCAGATGATGAAATCCAGAAAGAATGGCAAATTGTAGGTGATTGCTTGGTGACGTATGATAGAAGTCTATAATTCATAGTATAATGTGAAAAAATTTATTGTGGTGATTACGGTGAATATCATGAAGCTCTAATATGGAAAATGAAATGCAATGAACCAACATGTAAAATAGTTGAAAAAAAATGCAGTACAATGATATAACTATGTTAAGAGATATTGGAAATGAAGTCTTGATCAGTTTGGAAGAACTAAGAAATAATTCATGTGAAATAGCAATAACAAATGTTTGTTTTATGTGGGAAAATTTCAATAAAATGATTATTAAAAAAAAGAAAAGAAAAGTGGCTCCCATTCATTAACTTTATACATATAGGTACACACTTGAGAGGAGCACCAGAACACCACCAAGATCTCTGGAAAGGTGTTCTATATTTGAACCCTTGAATGAGATATTATTGGAAACAACTATTACCTAAAACCATGAAATGTATTAGCCATAAGATCCATGGGAAAGAAATCATTTGAATGATTACATTCTGATTCAATTGGTATTGAATAATGTTTTGTATTTCTTTGTAACTTGTAAATTTTTGGTTGTAATAGAATTTGATTTTAAAAGATAAAATAAAAAGAGTGATATGTTAGAACTCCTATTCTTTGATAACTCATGCACATCTGTCCACTGAATGGGTTCATGGGATAGATAATTGTCTCCTGGCTCACTCTTTTGTGTCTGGCTTTGGTTAGTAGACCTCAGAAGTCCAGTAAAAAAAGGCAAATAGATCCCAGAAGCCTGAAATCTACCCCCGTGCTTTAAGCTACCAAATCCAAACAGACCCAAGTCCCATGATAATATTAACATCTTGGATTTCTCAGTAATAATCAATAATCACCATCAGCTAGGTGACAGGGTACTTGTTTTACAAATTAGTATTTTATTTTTGGCATTTACAGAGTTTCCAAACACAAAAAGTACAAAACTGCACAGACATAAAAGCACTAAGTATGCAACTCTATGAAACAGAATTCCTCTATAGTACAGCATATAATTATTTTAAAATAAAAGTTTGACAATGTATTCAGACCTCAAGTTAAAACAAAGTACACTAAAAACCTATTTGATACAAAAGGTTTAAAAAAAAACACCATTCTGTTACAAACACTAAATTAATAACAAAAACACTTTAAAACATAGTATTAAAGGTATTAGCATAATATACCCCATTAAAAAGATCCTGCAAAGTAACTTAATTGCCAAAGGCTTGTCTAAATAAATAGATTTTTGCTTGCTGGAATGAATTCCACAAATTGGGAACAGTCACTGAGAAGGTTCTCTACCTTATTCTCGCCACATCTGTGATGGTGGCAGGAGAAAGAGAAAGCTTTTTCCTGAAGATCTTAAGAGTCAGGCAGGCTCATTTAATATCAGAAATAGTCTCTAGATCCAGCCTTAAAAATCTAGTCCCTTTCAGTATTAGTCTTAAGCATGCCACATGAATCATGTCACTATATAGGTTGCACTCTTAATGTGATATGTGAAACATGAAGATAAACACTCAGAGCTGGCTTTGATAAAGTGGGTTGGATCCAGACTTGTCCTCAGTAGGGTTTTGTTGGCACTGATGAACAGCTTCTTCTGGTTCCTTCTGCAGACTCTGGTGGCATCACTGCGCTGCTTCAGAAGGCTGAAGGACCCTACCAATCAGTGTGGGAGATGGGACAGTTTTTTAGGGACAAAAAGGAGAAGATAATCCCCCTCCACCTTCAGTGGGAAGTCCCCTACAGTATGGCTTCCATCTGCAAATGGAAGGATCTATTCTGTTCAAAGAGGGATGTGATGCTATCGCAGGAAAAGCAAAGAGGAAGAGAACCTACAAAAATGTTACTGAAGGACTCTTGAATGAAAGGTTGTGAAGCACACTTGAGAATAACAGAGGGCAACCAGTCCCAGCACAGAGAACTCTGTGATATGAGGGAAGGGAGGTGGTTGTTTGTTTTAAAGACAGTGTGTTGGTGACAGTTGCAGGAGTGAATTGTGAGAATCAAGGGAGTGGGTATGTACTGGGCATCTGAGTTGACTGAAGGGAAAGGTCTGACATAACTGAGTTTGAATATTATCATATGTTTGGAACTGAGCACTGGAATTTTGTAAAGCAACCATTCTGTTTGTTAACTGTCTGTAACTTGAGCTATTGGTTACTATCTTAAACCTGACTCTGACAGGCTTCCTTAAGCTTGGAGCAAAAGGGGGCATGCTTACCATCACAGGAATCAAATTGGTCAACACCAACATCATCTGGAGGTCCATGTCCCAAACCTGAAAGAGGGATTTAAGTGGGGGCCTTAGGGCAGGGTGAGAGTGACTGATGTCCAGGACTAGGAACTGTGTGTCTAGCCTGGAATGGGGATTTGCCAAAAGGAGGAAGACTGGAAACCCCCCTTTGCAACCATCATCAAAGAAAAGTTGTGAATCTGTTGGTTCACACACCAAAGTAGGTCTTGATGTGTGTGATAAGGAAAAACAAGCCTCATATCCCTTCTTCCCCCCTCCATGACAGCTCATGATGTGGGTAAGGTTCTATGCATGCACAGTCTTATAGTCCCTTTCTGTACTTTTTTTTAAAGAGCAAAGATTGTGCAAAAAGGCCATATCATATGTTGTGTTGGAGTACAGTTGGGGCTGTGCAAGCCACCAGCATCCAAGTCTCATTCTGTTGAATAGTTGTACAGAGCAAGGGCAGTGTTTTAAGAGAGTTTAAAAACTGACAATGAACAATCCCAGCTCTAAGGAGGAATATTTCTGCTATGGTTATCTGCCCTAATCTTTGCAGTTACAAAGCTCAGAATATACACTGTTGAAGTAAATAGCATATACTGTAACTGGATTTTACCCTCAATCACCACTTCTGATGACTTGAGTTTGTGAATGCTTTTAATGTGTCTTAATGTTCAGTATTAATTCCACAATCATTATTAGCAAAATTAGTAGAGTTTAGTGCTGTTTGATTCCCTTGCATCTGAGATGGTTAAATGTCCCAAATATTGTTTGGAAGAACTAGTAGTAGAATTAGATTAGTGTGGCAGTACTGGATAATCAATCTTTGTTCGTATAACTTAGCCAATTATTGTCCTTTTGTGTAGTGTTTGTGTGAAAATTGCTGAATTTGTATTGTATGTGTAGCTTTTTTTTCATCTGAATGCGTGTGCTTCAGAAATATGATTTGAGCATCTTGCCTTTGAAAATCCCTGTGCATGCTAAGCTGGCAATGATTGTTGTCTCTTCTTGTCCTAGGTTTTTTTAAAGACATTCTACTTTTCTACAGAAAAATACAGAGACCGTATACAAAAGAATTTATTTCTCAATGTGCTGTAAATATATCTGGGATGAAACGCAGGTTATTTTTAAAGCTCATAGTAACAGTAGTTTAGAAGACATGAAAAATATAATATGATGCTCAAGTTTTACTATTCCAATGCTAGCAGACAATAGGCTAGTAAAATAGCTATAAACAAAAGTTTAGGTTTTTAAACAATCCAAACATGAACCACACTGACAGATGTCACTTTTGGTAAAAATATTCCTGTGAGATTTCTAACGTACGGTGACAGATGAAGGATCTCTTTACGTTTTGTAGAGGTTTGCTTATTTTCTCTTATTAACTTTTCTGTCATTGCTGCAGACTACATATTGTCATGGATTTGTGCTTCACAAATTGAGAGAGACATTCCGCCTCTGCCTAGCCATAGGATCTTCACTTTCTATCTTTATGCACATTTATTACAACTCTTTCTCCCTGGGCAATGTCCAGGGTTGCTTGAGTGGACTAATGTTTTTGCCAGAGAACTTTCCTTTCCTCCTTCTTCCTAATATGTTTGGAGGATCCCTCAAACTTATGGAGCATATGGGGGAGCTGTTGGGGCAGGGGGGGCTGCTGGGGAGAAGGAATATATTTTCTCATAAATGTTTTTCTGTGGGCAGAGGGACACCAATGGATGCAATCCTTTACAACTATAAATATGATTGTCAACTGTTTCACTGGTATATTTTGATTTGTGACCGCCATCTGTCTGTGACAGTGTTTTGAGGCTGTGGCTATCAAGTGCCAAGGCAATCTGGAAACAGGTTGATAGGCATCCAGAGTAGCATCTCAGGAGAGAAACCCAGCCCAGTAGTGGGTGGGAGAGGTTTGTGGCTGAGAGAAAAAGTTATATAAAGTCAAGTACCTGTGGGGATTTGTATTGCTTCACTGAGAGCCTAGCAAGGAGTAGAGTCTCTAAGTCAGTAAGAGAGTGTGATTGTTTGGGGAGGGTTAGTTCTCAGTGGAAGCCTAGTGAGAGGCAGAAGAGTAATTGAACTCTGATGGGAACTAGTCAGAGTGTGACCTAGATTGGGGTTAAGCATTTGGTGGTAGTTTAGCCAAAGGGCTGTTCTATGATAACTGTGCCCTTTATGGAAGTCTAAAGGTATTATTGAAGTATTTCTGAGCAGAAAGTTACCTGTCTAAAAAGTGCACTGAGCAAATATATCAACCTTGACTTGCATATGAATTCCAACATGCTACTTTACAGTTGTTACAGTTTATGTTTGTAGATACTGACTCGGCTTGAGTTGTAAACAGTATCTAAACTAACACAAGAAACACGGTAACGTAAAACTATTAAGTGGTTCTAAGTAAACATTGAAAACCCTCACCCTTTTACATGAAGGCAGTGTTATAAGGAAGGAGGTAAAGACAGGGGCCCTACCAGGTTGCTGTGGCAGTTCCCACACCATCATTTACTTTATCGAGAACCCTCTGTGGCACATAATAATTCCAATAATTTTCCCTCCTCAAGTAATAAGGGACCACTGACTGCATAAAGAGTTATAAACATATGAAGTCTTCCTTCCACATTTGTGGGTTTGACCTTCACAAATTTGATTATTTGCAAGGTGGGCACATGCCTCCCTCCCCATTCTCCTCCCCCCATTCCTTTGCTTCCCCCCGGATGCACATGCCTTCCCTCTCCATGCCTGAGCAAAAGGCAAGGGAATGGGAGAGGAGGGCAATGCATATAGGAAAGAAAGCATGCATGTGCCTTCCTCCCATTCCCTTGCCTTTTGCCCGGGCGTGGAGAAGGCATGCCTGGGCAAAAAGCAAGGGAATGGGAGGGGGCAGCACCACACAAGAAGGACAGCACACGCATGTCTGTCTTCCCATTCCGTTGTGTTTTACTCAGGTGGGGAAAATGCATGCCAAGGCAGAGGGCAAGCAGAGAGAAGGGGGGCACCGTGCAGGGAGAAGAAAGATACACGCATACCTTCATCTCCTAGTTCCTTTGCCTTTTGCTCAGCTATGGAGAAGGAAGGTATTCATGCGAGGGCAAAAGGAAATGAAAGGGAGATCCCCAGAAGGGAATCAGAGGGAGAAGCATGAGGGGAATTATTTGCAGTATTCCCACTTTTGCAAGGGTTCTCATGAAAATGGAGGGGCCATTGTAACTTATTGCACTTTAGGTCTTTCTGTAGTAATTGCTAAGATTGCAGAAATTATTTTGCAAGGCTTTGTGATTTACTTAGTGCTGTTGTCACCATTCAGATAATTCAATTAACTGATTGCAAAATGCAGTTTTCTCTTTCCAAATACCTTGGATCCAAGAGCTTTTTTGAAATTCCTGACTTTTGCATCACTTTCCAAATAGTCCTTTTTGTGAGACTGTCACTTCAGAGTTGCAAATCATATTCCCAAATCTTTCCTGTTTAAATGTTTAATTTAAACAGCAGTATTAATGGATTCAGGTTCTTTGACAAAAGGTCATTGCAAAATACAAGTGTTTTTCTTGCCTTGAAGGATATTCACATAAAATCATAAAGCTAGAAGGGACCAAAGAAGCCTTCTGGTTAAGCTGTAACTGTAAGTCAGGGTCATTTTATCTAGCAGCCTTTTTCCTGATAATTTGGAGTGGGGAATCTTTGCTCCTCCAGGTGTTACTGAGCTCCAGTGCTTTTCAGCCCTAGTCATTATGGCTGGTGGTCAAGGATGCTGAGAATTGTAGTATAATACAAGGAGAGCCACAGCTTTCCCACCCTCATGGAGGAGAATAGCACATACTAGAGCATTGTATGTGGTGATTGAGGAAGAATAGGAATGAGGCATACAGTTATGATCTGTAAGAAAGCTTGGGGAAATGGGTGAAGATAGTGTGTCATGAGAATACATAGGAGCAATGGAAACTGACCCCTGGATGTCCTTCGAGATGTTTGTGATGGCAAAATTTGCCCATTTTTATGGGCACTGTCCAACAGTCGACTCCCACTGATGGAAATGGAATCTGGCAAAACTGGGAGGGCACAGTCTCCTCTTCCCACTGCAATCCCCCATAGATCCTAAAAGCCTGCTCTGGAGGGTTGGAAAACCACCCACAGCCGATTTTCAGGAGATTATGAGGGTTGTAGTAGGAGAGGAGTTTTTGCCATGTTGGTCACATGATCACCAGTGAGCTACTGGATTTAGACCTGTGCCTTTCATTTTGTTTTGTTCCTGAGAGGGGCAAGCTCTTCTACAAAACCATAAGGGCTATAGTTTATTTTACTACACTAAAGCTAAGTCTTCTAGGGTTTTGAAGACCTATTTCTATAGTGCAAGTCTTAGATAGTAGCATAGAATAGTAGAGTTAGAAATGACTGTGAGGGACATCAAGTTGAATTCCCTTCTGTGGAAGAATCCACAGCTCAAGTACGTCTGAAAGATGGCTACACAGCCTCTGTTTAAAAAGAAGGAGAGTCCAACAATTTCTAAGGCAGTCTATTCCACTGGTGAACAGCTCTTGCCATCAAGAAATTCTTTGTATATGTTTAGATGGAACCTCTTACTTTTGAATTTGTTGGTTCACTTCCTGGTCTTCAGAGCCGCACAGAACAAGTTTGTTCTTATTTCTACATGACATCCCTTGAGATATTTAAAGATGGCTGTCCTGTCACCTATCACTGTTCTCTTCTCCAAGCTAAACATACCCTGAATCCTAAGCTGTTCCTCATAGGGCTTGGTTTTTAGACTTTTTACCATCTTGGTTGCCCTCCTCTGGACAAATTCCAGATTTTCAGTATCCTTGAACTGTGGTGCCTAGAACTGTACCAAAGCAAAATAAAGTGGTACTATTACCTCCCTTGATTTGGATATTATCCTGAAGTTGATGCAGCCTATAATTGCACTGGCTTATTTGACCATGGCATCACACTGTTGATTCATATTTACTAAAACCTCTAGATGTTTTTCACGTGTCCTGCTTCCAAGATAGGTATCACTCATCCTATATGTATGCATTTTGCTTTCTTATCTAAATGTAGCATGTAAGATTTGTTCCTGTTGAAATCCATGTTGTTAGTTTTGGCCCACTTCTTCAATCTGTAAAGATCAGTTTGTATCCTGCTTCTGTCTTCTGGGGTATTAGTTGCCCCTACTAATTTGGTGTTATTGCAGATTTGATAAATATGCCCTCTATCTCATCATTTATAAAGATGTTCAACAATACCAGGCCCAGGGCAGAACCTTGTGGCACCCTAATAGTCCGTTCTCTCTAGACTGAAAAGAAGCCAATGGTGAGCACTCACTGTAGTTCATGTTCGTTTGTATCTTTGAAGACTTCCAATCTGCTTTATGTGATCTGTGGTTGACAGGTCATGTTGGATAGTGTTACATCTTGGTTTCAGTATGCCCAGGAATGATGCATGGCTTGTGGCTTGTAGAATTAATCTTTCAGGCACTTTAAGGTTGTATTATATAGCCAGCGTTTCCTGTGGCCGAGACATTAACTCATTCCTTTCTACCACCCATCATCAAACAGATTCTGAGTGTTCTTGTAGTAATTGAAAGTGAAAAAGATGCCAGTATAAAGACCTAATAGTTCTTCAAATCACTAAATGATTATGTACTTACAGCTCCATGATAGTTCAGGTCATGGAATACAGCTGTCCTTACAGCTGTTGTCTTGTGAACCCTTTGAAAAGGGTTTTGATAAATTGGGAAACTTCATAGCACAATCAGGAATGTGATATGGCAAGTGAGCAGTGGAAAGGGGAGATGAATGAATCTCAGGTACAAATATGAGGGCTTTGCTGCTCTTGCAGGAAATCTTTGAATCCAAGCCATGGTCAGTATGCATTTATACAATAGATTATTAACTTTGTCTCTTGTTTCCTATCAGCATCCTTTCCTTTCCTATGCATAAATTTCGTATTAGAAACCTAATGTTTCCTTAGAATAATGTGAGAGGTTCTGTTACATACAGTGCATTGTCTGTGTCTACATAACAATAGCAGTAACAAGGGTTAGAATTTTAAAATGGGTGGAGACGTGAGATGAAACATATGTTAATCTCTGTTTTAATTTTGTGTGCAATTATTTTCTTTCAATAGGATTTGCAACTAGAATATGGCCAAGGTCCCCAAGGCAGTTACTTCTTGGGTGCAAATAAGTAAGTATAGTAACTGTTGGCTTTTTGTTTTGTGAGTGTGCTGATTGACTTAAATCAGGAATTTAACATCTTTATGAAACCAGCTGCAACTTGTACCAGTTAGTATTTAACTCCTAGGTGTTTGAATCAAGCATCTAGCTACTGTACTTGTCCTAAGGATTTTTGGTGCTGGCAGGTTGCTTTTTCGTATATATCTGTTTCTTGAAATGTGCACAAGTATGCATGTGCATGTGGGGATTGTCTTCAGTGCCACAGCATTAATTGGTTTTCAGAGAGGTAACCATCTTAGTCTCTTGCGGCATAAAAAGGAGGAGGGGAGCGGAGGGGAATGTGACACCACCTGAGCATGAGCTTTCATGGATATAAACCCACTTCTTTGGATGTAGTAACAAGTGGTTTTAAGGCCACAGGTATGAAGAGTATTTAATTATACTGCTTGGTACTGTGTCTGCAGAAGTGGGTTTATATCCAGGAAAACTTATGCAAAAATAAAACCGGTTAGTCTTAAAAGGTACTGCCACATTTCTTTTATTTTTCTCCGCTTCCTTTTTCCTTTTTATAGCATTAGTTAAATATCTGTTGTTGCTTCTACGATCATGGAACTCTTTGAGGGGAAGTTGTGATTCATGATAAATAATTTAGTAAAGACTTTCATGCTGCAAACCAGCAATTTAAAGCAATGTTTTTCTGGCTATCTGATGGGGGGAGCAGTTCCCCCCCCACTGTGCCAGGCATTATTACCATATTTAAGTTCATTAGCTACAAGTATTATTTTTCCTGGAAACTCTCTGCAGACCAGCTGCTGATGACTTACGGACTGGCAGTGGTCCACTGACCACCACTTTGAATAGCACTAATTTAAAGTATATAGTTTAGAATTAATGTAAATAAGATAAAAGGAGAAATTAGTCAGGTTTTGATCACCCTCAGCTTTGCCGGTTTTTTTTCCTCATGGCATGGCATTCCATTATTTTAGTATAATTTTTCCCCCTTTTTTGTTTCACTTGGAACTATATTTAGGATGAGCTACATCTGCCCTCGTCTGTATAGAAAAGATTGGCAAGAATAATAATTAGGATACTGATGCACAGTTGAGTGCTGTTTAATAGTGCTGTGTAATTATCTGAAGATTATTTGCTTTGAATGGAAAATTGAATGTTTCATCTATTCTTGCAAATAGTTGGTGTGGTTTACTTCATGGTGTGCATTTGTCAAATTGTATAAAAAGTATGTCTTATTTTGTGTGCTTCTGCTAAATGTGTCCAGTCCTTGAATTTTACTTCTGTTTTTAAAGGAGCCTTCTCAAATCAGTTGAAGAAGAACTGCATCAGCGGTAATTCTTAACCTTCTTTTTCACTTGATTCTTTTGAGTCTTTTTTTCTTGTACTCAAATGTATATGTTTCTTGTATCTCTTTCTGTCTAATTCTACTTGTTTGACTGTATTCTTGTCAAGCATTTTCAGAGGACCCTTTGCTTGTTTGTCATATAACTGTCTTTTACTCTCTAGAAACATAGCCTTTTTAGGTTTGCAGAGAACGAATCTTAGATAACTGAAGACGAGTTGATAATTTACATTCCACTCTGATAGCAGCTTTTGATTCCTTAGGGGACATGTGGCACATCTAGAAGATGAGGAAGAGGTGGACAGTGATGATTCTAAACAGTAAGTTCAGTTAAACAGAAATACAGCTATAGTATGTATTATGTATAATGCTTAGTTACTTAAGTAAAGATTGTACAAATTATATTCCGCTGTGAACATTTTACTCTTGTTCAGGGTTTGATTAGGTGGGAATTATAATTTGGATAGTATTTTAAACCAGGAGTGAGTACCTAATGGCCTTCTGGATGGTGATGGACTGCAGCTGCCAGCAGTCATAGACAGTAA